>VZTA01028599.1:153413-182945 GCA_013398855.1 Mohoua ochrocephala
AATAGAATTAATCCGTGTTGGCACTCAGCTATCAGACTCATAAAATTCATGTGTTCCTTAAGGGAGAAGGTGTTTCAGTGATTAATTTGTACAGTTGCTGCTGCTGTGTCCATAGAGGATGTTTGCACTGGGCTTACAAGTGCAACAGCATGCTTAGGAAATAATTGGAAATTATTTTTAAATGAAGCTTAGTAAGAATAAGATCTTAATCTTACTGTTTTGAGAGATTGTTTCTCAGAAGTAATAACTTTTTTTTCTAGGATCTTCCAATGATATGAATCAGTTAAAAGGAAAGAGGAAATTTTATATTTTTATATATATATATATACTTGCTCTGAAATGCTCACTATAGCAGTTATTAATTTTATTATGAAGGCCTGGAACTAGTATACTAATAAAAATAAGAAATGGAATAGTGATTGGAATTCTGAGCTTCTTCCCACCAAGAACAGTATCTGCTATTCAGATTTCTTTTGAAATTCAGGGCAGTTTACACTTAAGCTGTAAGAGCAGTAATGATAAATGCAACTGAGAACAGACTGCCCAGTGCAAGCTGTAGCAGGTAATCCTCTGAGTAAGATCACAAGAATTTACCAAACTGAAGTGCTTAGGATATTCCTTTGGCCAGTGCATAGTCAGATGGGAGTTAAGATGTGTCCACATAGCTACATACACTACACTTGTTCTCCATCATTCCAGAAGGAAGTTGGGGTGCTTTTCTGCAGCAGGATGTGTGGCTGTAGACAGTCAGTTTCATTTTGCATTATGCTCTGGGTGGGTATGTGACAGGTTAGGTAGGTTCTGTGCCCTTCTCTCTAGGAGCTGTCAGAAGGCCTTGGGCTTTCAAATGTCCTTCTTGTCCTCGCACTGTGTTTAAAGTACCCTCAGTGCACATGTCCAGTGTTGTAGAGTTTAAAATTAAGTTTTTTTATGAGCTGGGCCATATTTCTGTTACTGCCTTGATGTGGGGAGAGCCATTCCCTGGGCCTGGATGTGGCAAGTCTGTTACAGAAGGTGTTAGCCTTGATAATGTGGGCACCAGTTCTTCCATGCTGTTTGGCTTTGGGGTCAGTTTTTCATTGAGATGTTCACAAAAGCGGCAGAGATGTAATTTGTGAGTCATGTTCTTTTACACACAGTGTTTGCACCTGTAAACCTAGGATATTTGGGTGCTTGCAAAAGTAGCATGCCTGAACCTCTGAGAGGGTGTTGGAAATCCTTCTCTCTTTAAATTAATTGCAAATGTTCTGATACCAAAGCAAGTAATTTTGCAGTGATGGATCTTGTACCACTAAATTTAGGTAGAGTTTTAATGCTTGGATCTTTAAAATGCACTTAGGGTGGTGTGCAATTAGAGTTATTCAAATTAATAAGTCTTCATATAAATCATGCGCACGTACCCAACTGGGATTTGACTTTTTAGTGCTGCTTTTGCTATGGAAACTGAACCAGAAGTCCAAATCAATATAGCTATAACAGCTATAACAATTTGACTGATTCTTACATAGTCTGAAACAACACAGTAAAACCCCTGAGTTTAATAAGCCTCATAGATGTAAATTAGTAGCTTTTTAATGTAGTTTTGATAGAAAAAATATTTGTGAAATCATTCAGAGTCTTTTCAATTAGATTTTAGTCAAGTAAAGGATTTTTGTCTTTTAGGTGACTAAAACTTTTCAAATGTTACCTGAGGTTGCAGTTAGCTTCATAGAAAACTTGCAGCAAAGTTGTTCTTGTTGATACTGTTTTAGAAACTTGATGCAATGTTTGCGGCAGAAACTGCTGCTGGTTATCTTCTAATACTACAGAACTGATGTAGGAATTAGGAGAAAATGCTTCCCAAATGCATGCACTGAGTTGTTTCTGAATTAGTCCCACTTGATGCATTTTGAGAAACTGTGGGGCTGGTTAAGATGGAGTGGGTTGTCTTCCTGAAGTAAATATCTTCTTATGTTTTGCTTTCCAGGAAACTCTTATTACCACTGTTCAGTCTACTTCCAGGTACAGTATGACATGTGATGTCAAACTTGTAGTTCCTCTTGACTGTGTTTCTGAAGCTTAGAAAGCTGAATAGCTTTTATTTGCTGGAAGCTGAGGTGTCGGGGGATGGTGCATGAAAATTTCTGTTCTGTGTGAAGTCCAAGTTGGCATCTATGCACCACTTTACGAGGGTGTCAGGGTACTAGGTAGATACTTTTCTCATATTGACAGGTGTCAGTATCTACCAAATGGTTTGTTTTGCACAGGCCTTTATTTCTGGAGTCTGCCACGTGAAGGGAAGACACTTAGTGCCATTGCCAACTTACTGACATGGATGCCTCGCTTTTAAAATTTGCTACCACTGTTGCATCTAAGGGAAATAAGAGGATTTGGTGTATGAGAAGGGAGATCTGTCAGAATTGGGAGGGGGTTGAAAAACACTTTACAAAGTTTGATTCAGTGGTATTCCAAAGTTATATCCTGCTGACAATTGCCTACTGCTGAAACCTCAGCAGACTCTTCCGTGGCCCTCTGGGTGGGGAGTTTGGGTGCTTAGAAGTGTCATGTGATGCTGCTACTTAAATGGCTTTTGAATGAGTGATGTTCTGGGCAGCACACCATGACTTTAAATGTGTCTAGGGTTTTACTCTTCTCTAGTAGCAAACTTCTTGTAAGCTCTAGTACAAAGTCTTAACTGCACAAGCTTTTTCACTTGTCTAGAGTATTACTGGCCAATCCAGGTGTTCTGTTGCCCTGAATTTGAAGTATTTGTTGGAGTGGGGAGGAAGGACTTCTTTAAGCAATGACTTTTTTTTGTTTTGTTTTTATGACTTGCTGGTTGTCACTTCCTAAACTGCTTTTTCAAAAACTTCCTTTTAGTTCATGGTCCAACTGGGTGATCCCAGCAATAGCAGCGATTATCGTGGCCCTGATGTATCGTTCCTACATGTCAGAGTAAGCGCCTTACTGAGAACTAATGCAAGAAGAGAATACATTCTCTGGGAGAAAATACAAGCAATCCTAACCCAATACGTTTCCGGACAAAAGCCCGATGTCTGAAGAAAAATTCAAGTTTTTCAGAAAATGAAACAATTATTTTTCTGCTGTGCACTTTTCTTAATGTTGCCTTCGTATATGCTGCTGTGAAGTGATAAAAAGGCAGCATTTCTCTTTTTGTATAACACTTTTATTCTCTAATGAATTATTTGATAACTGTATTGGTTTCTATGTTAGAATATTGTTTTGTATGTAACACTGATTCTGGTTATTTTTCTTTAATCTGTAATAGGGTCATTAGGACTCTCTTTACGTATACATTTTACAGCTTTAAAAGACTACCAAAACTGTGTACATGTACACAACTTAACTTAAAAAAATCATGTTGTCTTCTTAAATGTAGTATGAATGAAATGCAAGTTAAATGTAATGAATAAAACTGAGTGGAGTTGTAGGTGCCTGGAAGTGGTTGGGCCCTACCAATCAGCTATAATGAGCTGGGGTTTTTTCCATTTTTTTGACAACTGCTCTTACAGTTGTTGTAGGTACTCCTACTAGCAAACTGTTCTGTTTGTCTCCCATTGAGAAATTCAGGTGAAATATGAAACTCAATGTTTGGCCCAATTATGTCTGTCTCATTTTTGTGAAAAATAGCTCTTTTTCAAAAAAGGCAGAAAAAAGTAACTGCTACTAAATAGTACTGTTCCTGCCAAACACTCAGGTGACTCTAGAATTTGTTCTGGAACTTTCAGCCTTTGATAAAATCTTCAGCTTTGTCAAGTACATTGTTAGGGGAAAAACTGACGAATGAAATCTATTTCTGACTCTTCTGTGATGTGCTTTGGTGCTTTACTATGAAGAGGCGACTATTTTCACTGCTAAATACAAGATAACTGTAAGTTTGCATTTTGTGGTGAACATTTTTAGTCCTATGTAAATCATGAATAAAAGTTTAATTGCTTACACTTGCTGGCTCAAACACCTTCATTTCCAAATTGTTTGAAGGCCTTGAAAGGGCCTGTTGGGGAACTTCTCAGAAGTGCACTTATAGTAGATCCCATCAACACCATATCAAGCACTAGCTTTTGTCCTGTTTTTGCCATGGCTTTTTCTCAGCATGTGGTGAAACAGAGTTTAAAAATTCAAGCTTTATTGATATTTTTATAGATATCCTTTAAAAAGGATGTAATATCTCAGGGTTGGTATTTAGAATCACAAATCAAGTTTCATTTTTAAAACAACACTTGAGTTAATATATCTAGGTGAGGAAAAAAAAAAAAAGGACAACTTTAGAAAGCTTAGCTTCCCCCCTCCAAGAATTTCAGATGGATAAGTTTGTCCACATCAGCAGATAGGGCAGTGCAATTAAAGTGGATCTGTAATGTGAAACACTTGCTGTGAAATGCTTTTTTTCCATGCTGTGTATGTTGGAGTTTTAATATGATGGAGCTCTGTTTGGGTCCTATACACTGGATATTTATGTAATTCCCTGGAGTAACTATGGTAGCTCAGTGCCACCTAAAAGTAGTCAAGCTGGCATGTGCAGGGAATTTCCACAATGTGAACCAGAAGCGTGGTGAGTAGGGATAAGCAGGGAGTGCTTCAATAACTGATAAAAGTAAAAATGCTGATGTAGATGTGCACTCCACTGATGTGGATACAAGTTGTTTCTCCGAGATACACATTCCTTTTGGGTTTTGAAATGTAAACTGATTTTGTAAATGGAGATAGATCTAAACTAGAAAAATGATCGGGCTTACTTTCCTTTTTAATACTCTTAAGGTTGGAGCTGCTTTCCTTAGAGGTGTCATATAGAACTTTTTATGTGACTTTAGCTTTTGAGTATGAATAGAAGAGAAAATGTATATGGGTGTGGTGAGGAATGAATGACTGTGCTATTGAAAAAGCAAGTGAGTTAAGGGTAGTCAATGTTTTTACAGCTGACAGCAAAAAGAAAAGATTTGACAGTTTGCTTTCTTCTCAGAACAAAGTCCTTTGTCCACAGATCTAATCTGAAAGTATTTGCTCTAATTGTCTGATAATAAATACTAATTGTTGTTTAAAGAGGCTGGCTTTAGTGACTGATGCTTTAAATCAGTTGTCATCTTGTATTGTCTACCTGTACAACCTTGCAATGTTTACACCGCCGTAAATTATTTGGGCATTGCATTTTTGGCCTTTATTTGCCTGTCCTCTGTTGTTCACAAGAATGCAGAGTGATGGAGAGCTCCCCCTTAAATGGAGATGGCCTTGGCTGCTTCTTGGTGTCTGTGGAGCAAAGCCAGCACAAGTTGTTCATTTGTTCCCTCCGAGATGACGAGGGAAGAACAGTGTGCTGCTCCTTTCTCCGGCTTACTCGCTCCGTCACGCTGCTCCGATGCCTTTCCCCGCTCCTCAGTGCTGCAGTAATGATTTTGCAGAATGCTAGAGAGAAGCTGGCAAATGGAAGCTGATCACAGATTTTTTTCAGAGAGGAAAAAATGCAAGGGTGCTGTTTATATTTTCTGTGTGTTTGACTACTGAGGGTAAAATAGTGTTTAATAAATCCATGGGTATTTGAAGCAAAACTGTTGCTGTGTTTTCTGCAGGGCTGGCAATGACTGTTAACTGAAACTCAGTGAGGATGAGTGAGCTGTATCAGTGTGCACAAAACATAGAGACCATTAATAGTATTACAGCATTTTCTCCTGAACATAGAGAAGGATTTCGGAAATGGCACAGAAGGAGCAAGAAGCAGGAGGAAGCTCATGCTCCTCTATGCTTAGCTCTAATGCCTGTCCACATCTGTGGTGAAGCTAGTAACTGATGGATGACATATTTGAATTCCACTTTACTTTCATACTTCATTACATTTCTTCCTTTGATTTATTCATTATGTGTTGAAATATTTCGAGTTTTTAAGTAGGTGGGCAGACAAGCACATGAATTAATGAGAAATGTTGGAACATTGGATCTTGGTAGATGATTAATGCTGGATTTTCTGTTCTTTCTGAAAACTAGTTAGACTTGTTCTTAATCTTCTTACATGTAGGAGTGCACATAAAACAATCCTCGACACTTTCTTTGCAAGTTTTTTAAAGTGGGGACATAAAATGTGACTTTCTAAAAGTGGGAACATGCAATGGTCCATATTGATGCTGCTAAAACAAAGCTCAGAATAGACACAATTGCACTGCAGTCTCATGTATAAGGGAATGGATTTTTACCCTTATCCTGTGCAGCATAATTCCTGTGCCTGTACTTAAACAGTTTGCTGCGCTTAGGCAGACAGAGCCTAAGTACTGCCCATGGCTGTCAGTTCTGCTCACTGAAAGTAGCACTGTCAGGCAAGAAGAGTTATGCACAGGAAGGCCTCAGAGAAGGCTTTTTGGTGTTTGTGGACAGAACACCAGACAACTCCTGTGGACCTCCAGAGTCAAGGAACTGTACCCAGTAGCACAATTAACACAGAAATTTTTGCTTTTTCCGTAGACTCTGGTCTGTGGATAAACCTGATTGATCCTACTGCAGGGTGAGAGCACTGCACTGTATCTCTGGAGTTCCTCCTGTCTAGGTCTTACATAAATACAGCCATGTATTGTTTGAAATTAAGAGGTGTTTTTACCCGTCAGCAGTGTGAAATGTGTTCTGGAAACTGCTTCAAGTTTTGGGAGGGCATGAATAGAGAGAAAAAGGTAAGCCAAGCAAGGGGTGTGCTTTCCTAAAGGACTTTTTTTCAAAAAGGAAAATCATTCTCCTGTCACAAATTTCTGAAAACTGTGATGTTTTTAGTATCACTCATCTTAACATGGCTTGCAGGGATATCCATAAAAGGTGTGTTTTCTGCATAGGTGCTTGAGCGTAGACATGAAAGAAGAGCTTAACCTCTGCTTAGAAGCCTTAGAAGCAGGGTGGTGGGCTCATCACTGGAAACAAAAAAAAATGCCCTTCCATTTGTAAACTGAATGGATTCACAACTTGTATTTATTTGGATCCATTGTCAGAGTAGTGTTGCAGTTGATAACATTCTCTGCATCAGTCCGAGGAGGACAAGCAATTTAAAAACATTCAAGGGAAGTTTGTATTTGAACAGTCTGGGATCAGAATGAGAAAACCTTGCTTTATTTTTAGGCGATTCTGCAGAACTACTTTTTGACCCTATAGAAGTCACAAAGGCATTTGAGAATTCAGGTTATTATATATTTTGTTGTCATAGTGAGATCTTCAGACGTGAGGATATGGATGAACAAGTTACTGGAATACAAGCTGGGGTGTGCAGACTTAGAGCTAACCAGCTGCTCTCAGGCAGCTCCTGGTGGTGGGCTGCTCTTAGCCTTATTGCACGCAAGATAATTTATTGCTCCTTTGCTGAAGCTGAGACAATCACAGGCTGGAGAAGCTCAGCATCTATTGGATGCGCCAGCCTGGAGAGTCTTGATCCGGGATCGTGTCTCAGATCACATATAACACACATCGACAGGATCAGACTCTTCAAAACAAATTATGCTTTTTCACATAGTAAATTGGTGTCCTCAAATAAATGTCAGCTGGTGAGGAAGAGCAGGAACGGTGGCTGAAGAAAAAGAGAAACAGCCTGTGAAACAAGGACTGTTGTCCAGGATTTTCTTTCCAAGCTCTGTGCCCTAACTGCTAAGTGCAGAGATTTTTACTCTCTCCTCTCTGCTATGAATCCGGCATTGTTGTTTCTACTGGAACGGATGAACTGATTGAATATTTATCCTGGTTCTTGGACAAAGTTTTACAGCATGGGCAGACTCTGGCCTAGTTTAGAGTGAATTTGGATATGTCTGCATCATTCCTGTAGGCGTAACCTCACTGGTTTCTGCTGGGCCTCCCTTCTGCTTTGCATGAAGCACGAGAATGCAGCTCCAGACTTGTCACACACTTTCATGTGGGAACCTTTCAGTTTGTTCTTGAAGTCATCACAAGCTCATTTTAATCCCTTAAAAATAGATGGCCTTCCTACTTCCAACTGTTGTTATGCAGTTAAAAAAGTAAAAAAACCAGCATAGGGTTAAAAAAACAAGTCACCAAACTGCATTCCTTTTGTACTTTAAAAATCCACCTATTTTAAATCCATTGTTGCAGGGACTCCACTCCCATGTGTAAAAGAAAACCCTGTGCAAACAGATTCTGATCTTGTTTGGAGGGCTCAGGAGGCGTAGTGGCACTGTTGGGAAGGGTGTCAGTAATGCAGCTTGCAAGCAAGCAGATGAGCGTAAATTCCCTCATAAATACAAATTTGTACATCTGGTAATTTTCTTTTGTTTACTGTGTAAACTACCAGCACAATTAAAAATCCAGAGTATGGAATGAATTAAGACTGCAAACTTTGTCTTGAAACTAAGCAGAGGCTGAGCCCCGGCGCGTGAGCGCTGTGAGGCACTGCAGCTGCGTGCTGTGCTATGGAGTGGCATTGAGGAGCAAGCCAGGGGACTGCGTGTGTCAGCATCCTATTTCTTCTGGCACACTGCACTCTGGTAATTCTGTCTTCTGGGAAAACTTCCCTTAATACTCTCGTTTTGAATCCGCTAGTGCAATGCTATTAGAAGAAAGCTAAATTTACTTTAATACTTGTTTTATTAACGCAATGGAAAAGGATTTACGGATTTTGAAAATGTCATACAAATATCATGAGTTCTATTTCTCATTGGTCATATCCTGGCTCAGATGTTAACTCTGGAGATCAGTGACCAGGAATATCATAAAGGAAACAGGATTTCCACAACAATTATATTTTATATCATAAACATAATTTCTTTTTTTTAATTTAAAACTTCAAAGAAACTTTAAACTCAGGCAACAGTGTTCATTTCAGAGGGATCAACCCCGTCTGTGCAACAAAGTGCCATCAAAATGCCCTGAAAGAAGAACAGTCTTCTTCCAGAAACACATTTGCTTAGGTATATGTATGTTTTACCATCTTGTTGCGTAAATCAGTCACGTGTAGGCCACAAGCAGCTGCTCAGCATATGGCAAATTTTGTCTCCTATGTGTACAACAAAGTTAGCATATCTTTGTCAATGTGTTACAGGATAAACAGCATAAACAGAAAGGAGTATCAAAGCAAGTTTTGGTGGCTTTTGTTTAGGTGGCTCAGGCATTAGTGGAGGGTACCACCATATACCCTGGTTCTCACTGTCCTTCCAGTTCCCCCATTTCATGAAATAGTGTGAGTCTTGTTACCACAATTTAATGTGCCCAAGCCAGAGTACAGGCAGCATTTCATATCTCTGCCCTAGTAATAAAAATTTCATAGGGTACATTCTATGACGTCACAAGGTGAGAACCTGATTTGATATCCACTCTAAAAGACAAAAAGTTTTGCTGACACTTCAAATACTGAGGTTTGCATCCAAAAGGTCCTCTAGTTTTTTAAATTATATTATGAGTTAACATGTCACCAGGCAGTTCAGCGATTAGAGGTATCACAGCAAAATATAAAAGTGCATGGGACTCATCAGGGCTCTTTAAATTGCTGGCAATAGAAAAAGGTAAGGAAGGTAAGTGCAATTTTAACAGGTTTTAATTGGTAAAATGAAAGGAAGTTTTGCTCCAGGCAATGGGCATCAAAGACAAAGCACATGGATTTGAAAAGTCTTAGAAACTCTTCTCAATAAATAAGAGTTGCTTTTCTTATGCCACTTTGTGAATGTCCTGCAACATTTCACTGGTGCTGATTTTCAAATGCAGAGGATTTCTGAAGTTATCTTTGGGGAGTGGCAGTCTTCCTGTCTGACTTCCTCCCGTGTTGCAGCTCCTGTACTGTGCTAAGCCACCCCGCTCTGGCTGCTGCAGCCTCCTCAGACATCAGTGTATCCTCGTGCTGAGCATTTTGGCAGTGCTTTGTTGCATGGACAAGGCTGGTCCCTCTGCAATGGGCACCACTGGCTCCATTTAAAGACATTATGTACCAATGAAGCTGCATTCACGAGGTGCCTTGTGCTGCTAAAAGAAGGTCACCTTCACCCCTCCTTCCATTTGTACTCCAAGCTTCTTGAAACCTCGTGCCAAGGTAGCTGCGCTTCTTGGAGGCACAGCCATGAAAGAGAGACAGCATTTATTGGAAACACTTGAGCAAAATAAACAGATTCATTGAGCTAAAGTCAGTCTTAAGGTTGCTTAATGCTAAAGCCTGGTTGGATTATTGTTCTGTGCTGCTGAAATCTTGCCCATTGTTTATCTAGCTGCATATATGGAGATATATGTTAACTGAAAAGGGGAAAGCTCTCATTATAAATCAAATTCTCAGACTTACCTGCTCATCTGTGAGTACTGAGCACTGAACAGTCCCTTTCTTTTTGAAAACTTCTGTTCACACTTAAGAATGATTAGCTCTCTTCCACATTCTCTCTTGAGTCCTTAATGCCTTCTCCTTTTGGGGCAAAACCTGTGTGTGGGTTTTGTAGCTGTGTCAAAATACAGCCAAGACAGAGAACTCAGCCCAAACATAGAGCTGCTCTGAGGCCAGACAACATGAGCAGTGAGGAACAAAAGGGTTTCTAAGAGGTTGAGCTGATTCATTAATTTTTTTGCTTCACATTTATACCATACGGGATTACATGGCTTTTGTGAACTCTGCTGCAGTGTTTTCTCCTTTCAAAGCTTTTCCTTCCCCAGCAGGGTGATGCAGAGCATGCCCTGGGCAGGGGCAGCTGGGGGATCTGTATAAACACCCCACTCAGCCCCACTCCCACAGCTTTACTGTGCCTTTAACTGAAAGTTAGGCAGAGGCAGAAGGAAACTCTGCCATTAGCAAATGTTGGGCCAAATGCTTCTTGACCGTAAGTTCAGGCTAGCTCCCTCTGACCTTGCTGAAATAACAGGGCTCTGAGCCATGGAGGGGCTTGGTCTGTGTCCAGGGGAGTTTTTGGAAGATTCCTAAATTCTTAGTGGATTTCATTGTTTTTAAGTACTCGTGGTTCAGAGGAGGAAAAAGTGCTGCACACCCACCACAGAAGATTCATTTTATGTATTGTGTGTTTTCTCAAGGTGTGCCAACGCTGGTGTGTTGGCTGAAGGCATTTGCTGACTCCCTCCGTGGCCAAGGGTTTAAAAGCTACAGCTGGAGGTTTTTAAACATGTCTGGCTGTAGCGGGTTGGGTCATAAGGGTGATGGCTCAGGGCTGCCTCTTGTGTTTCCATAATTCTTCCTTTTCTGTTAGTGTGGCTTTATTTGCAAGACTCCTTTCACAGGCACCTCGGAGGGCTGCTGAGCTCTCAGAGCAAACACTTCCCTGAGGCCTTTGAGGGGTTCCTTTGAAGATGTGCCAGGATCAGCTGTGTCACGCAAGAAGATGTTAATGAGGAGAAATTCAGTGACCTTAGAAGCAAGGCATCACGACATTGCGCTGAGGGACCATATGCTGGGATCCTTGCGGGAGTCTCGTTAAGTTGATTAACTGTCAAAAAGGTTTTCCGTGGGGATGAGGAATATAGTTAAGTCAGGCTGTGGGCTTAACTGCAGAGACATAAGGAAGCTAACATTTTGAATGAGAGTAATGTTGTCTTTTCTTCTGTAAAAAATTGCTATTTACTAAAACATTTAATGATGAGAAAATGTGAAAAAACCCCTCAAGATCTATTTTTTCAGTGTAATCATAGGTCAAAGATACTTTTTACTCTTAGAATATTATTTTTAAACATGAAGTGTATAAACTGAAAAGAATATAAGGTGATCGATCTTTTTTTTTAAATAAGCATGGTCTTTACATTTGGTTTTGATTGCTTTTTAAAAAGAGAAAAAACTTTTCCCTCCTACATGCTCAGTAAATTTTTGAACTCAGTGTCTATGTGTTGAATAATTTTCATATAAATACAAGTGGAAAGGCTTTGTTCTTGTTGTCTTTTCTATCTTTTGTCACCACAAAACTTGGATAAACTTCTTATCCTTTCTCTATCCTTGCCCTGCACTAGTGACAACAATCAATCATTTTATGGTTATCCAGGCAGTTTAATTTATCTTTCCTCTCTTTCCCAGTTGCCCAAGCAGACCAATAATCTTTTGTTTACTTGAACTTTGTGTCCTTCTGGACTATGTGAAGGCAACAGCCTCGGGACAGAGTCCAAGGCAAAAGAGTTGAATTGACTCTGTTGCACGACAACTCCATTCAGACATTCTCTGTTTAATTAACTATTTCTGTTGCCTAAGAGCCAATGCCACAGTCCAGTATCCAAACTGGGAGGAAAAATGGTCAGAGTTATGCATGCCCTCAGACCTAAGCCAAGTTCAGGGATACCAGAGAGCAGAAAGCCCAAGGGAAAACTGACACTGCTTTAGGGACAGTGAACTGTTTTGGGCTCTCCATGGGAAACCTCTCTCCATTTCCCTGCCTGTTGGCCCAGCGTGAGCCTTTACCAAGCTCCAAGCCTCCAGATTTATGCAGAAGCAGTGGAGCAGCTGGGAAGCTGTGGGAGTGCTGGTGGTGCCAGTTAGACTCAGCTCCAGCCTAGTGCTACTCACGGGTGTGTGCAAGCCTGAGCCATCATCCTTACCCACAGCCTGGCCACAGCTGAGATTGGGGATATACCAAGGCAACTGATAAGTTAAAAAAGGTGGTGGCAGGTTAAGCTGTCAGCTGATGCCTGCAAGGGTCACTGAGCTTTGCATCTGCACAGGGTCACTGAACCGGGATCGATGCTTTTGTTAGAGTTAGGGATACATCCAAAAATGTAGCTAAAGATGGGAAGGGATTGCAGTGAATGACATGGGTTTAGCTCAGCCGCTAAACCTGACAGCCCTTTTGGAGCCCAAGCTCTTCTGGAAAAGCCCTCCAAACCTGAGCTATGAATCCAGCATTAACCAAACTCTGACTCCAGCTTTAGCCAGGCTCTAGCAACTCTTTGCTGGAATATGTCTGTGCTTGTGCAAGTGTTGTGCCATTCAAAATCTTCTTATGGGGGGGGAAGACACCAAGAATTTAGTGTCAGCGTAACCAAAGTCTTATCAGACTAACAGAAAAGTTGTTATTCTGCAGGTCCCTTTGTTTGTTTGTTTGTTTTTCAAAATTCCTTATGGAAAACCTCAATAATAATAATAATAATAATAATAATACAGTCAAAACTGTTATGTAGACTCTCCCCCTTTCCTCTGGTGTCCCACTCACCCCTCCACTGCTCCTCTGGGCCAATGGCTTAAGCTTGGGGGGAGTGGGTATGGGCAGGCAACAGCATTCTGAGTCCTTCAATGGGACAAGTATGGTGGTGGTGGTAGTTTCTTCCTCCTCCTCCTCCTCCTCCTCTAGGATCTACTTAAGGTCATACTCATATTTCCCAACACCTTTTGTGCTTTTTTCTTTCTTCATTGGTCTGCAGTTCTATGTTACATCTGAACTTACTATATATGGTACATTTTACCATTTTACCTATGTTAGAATCTTGTTCTTTTGTTTGTTTGCTTGTTTGTGGGGTTTTGTTGTTGTTGTTTGTCTGTTTGTTTGTTTTTGTTTCTCCTAAGATGAGTTTTGTTCAGCTTCCAGGTCAGCACTTCTGTTGCTCACTACTGGTGTGCTGGTTATAGCCCTGCAGCGCTCAGCATCAGTCAGCCCACGCCCTGTCCCCAACATCCTGTGCCTGTCCTCCTCTACAGCACCTCTTAGGACCCCACCTCTGCAGCCTTTCCTCTCATACCAGGCCTGCATTACGTCACTCTGCTAAGACTGTAAAAGTTTCATGCTCCACACAAGAGCTGTGTGTTGCTACTGTCTGTATAAAAGCCATGGTTATACCTTTGGAAGGTGAGCAATGCAAGTTCAGTGCAGCAACTTGATCACTGGAAAAATGGCTGTCACAGCAACAAATCAAACCAAGTAAAAGGAAAGCCTCGTGAAGGTCTAGGCAAATTCAGGCAAAGCAAGACTGGTGAACTTCCATCCCAAAGCTCTGCAAAGCCAAAGCAAAGCCTGTGTCCTGTTACCTGCAGGAGCTGTGCTGGCTTGAAGGGGCTGTGGCCTGCAGGCTGTGGTGAACAACCCATTTTTTCAAACCTGGGTACTCATGCTGTCCTGAAAAATTATCTCAAACCTAATCCTGGTCTAGACATCCTGTGTAGCCTTATGTGCTGAAATGTCGTGATGCTAATTTTGGAGAGTAGCCCCCAGTTCAGCCCAGCCAACCCCAGCCAGCTCAGTCACCTTCCTGCATTGGGCTTTGCAGGGTCTGAAAGCCATCTTAAGCCCATGGCTCCACAGGCACATGTTCTCAGGTTCTTCCTGGACCTCCACCATACTCTCAGGACGAGCCCCTGACCCAGCAAATCGTCCCCTATGGGATGGTTGGTGTGGGAGCCCTCGCATAAAGTGAATCCAGGCTTGTCCAGAGACCCCTGTAGGTGCCAGCCTGCTGGTCAGCCCCTGGTGCCCTCTCAACATCCTCGAGACATGGCTCTGTAACCTCATCCCTTGTCCTGTCCTTGGCACTGGGGCAGTGGCCTCCCGCGGTGGTGGAGATCCTGCCTGAAGCCAGACCTTCACCGTAGCCTCAGGTCCATACTTAAAGCCTCAACCCTTTTGGCTTTCCTGTGTCAGGAGCCACAAAGTCACAGTGTTCTCAATGAGAGGCAGAGAGGGCTGCAGCTGTTTTGAAAAATGCTGGCCTCTGTCAGAGGTAGCAGGATGAATTTTGGTCTGGCAATACCAGATGATGCTCTTGTCTCTCTGTTTTGGCCTAAGTTCAACGTGAGTCGTGTGCCAGGATCCCCTTGCCATGTCAACTTTGTAAAGAAGCATGGGATCCTTTCTGGGTTTGATGACCAAGTTTTTGCAGACATTAATTTTTAATATGGTTGGGCAAGAGGGAAAAATTCATTCATTTCATAACAATCTTGGCTATTGTTTCAGTAACTTGTATTCTTAACTTTATCCCATTTCATTTCTTGATCAACCCAATTTCTAAATGGGGGATATTTTGGTAAGATTATGACTGATGCTGCATTTGTGGTTTTAGCTTTAGGAAGCTGGAGACTGAGCATAGGACAAATGCTCTGGTGGGTCATAGCTGCCTTCTGATGTCCAACAGGAAAATGGAATGCAAACAACTTGAGGACAGTATGGCACAGGCTGAGCTAGGGCTAGGTTTAGGTTCAGATGAAGGGCTACCTTTACTCAGGTAAATGAGAGATGAGGCCTTGTTAAAGGACGGATTTAGGATCAGGCTTCTCAGCGTAGTGATGTGTTGATGTGCTGGTATTCTGCCTGGAAAGGAGGACAAGAGGAGCTGACTGCAGTTCCAACTCACAAGAAGCCCAGGCTAGCAGAGGGAAGCCAGCTGGGGTTACAGAAGCGACTTGCCTGGTTTGTGGTCACGTCATCATGAAGCTGTCTCACTTGACCATGGCTCCATGGAGGGGCAGAGTTGTGGCAGTGGGCAGTGACCAACCCCCTGGGCTAGGCTCATCCTCTGCAGGTGCTCTGGCTGCTGCTGTGCGTGTAGTGCCACCCACACCCCCTGCGACGAGCAGGATTTAGCAGCTGCCTGGACTAGGTCTGTGCAGTGGAGACCAGGACCTTGATCCTGTTTTATTTCCTACTGCTGATGTGTTTTTGCTGAGGGTGTCAGAAGCCAGACAAAAGTATTGCCCCATGTCCAGAACTAAAGGTCCTAAAAACCCTGCCTAGGTGTTGCCTCTAAGTATCCACAAAAATCCTTTCCCATCTGACTTAAGTTTTCTGAATGACTGCAGTAGCATCTGTATGTGTATCCAGAGAACTCACAGGTATTAACCAGGCTGAGCAGATTGATACCTTGATTACAGGAACCATAAAATAGATGTCTTTTTGTGTAAAGTCCCTGAGGGCTTGATGTGGGAAGAATGGCCTCGCTATCTTCTGACAACACAGACAGGCTGAGGCTCAATGTGCTACACAGGTGGAGCTAAACTTTTCTTCAAAGAGATGAGAGGCAGGTAAAGGGAGAAGGAATCTGGCATCTTTTCCTCATTCAGGGAAAAATGCTCTAATGTGTACTGCTGATCCTAATAGCTCTGAAAGATAGGGACTGGTGGATTTAGCCCCATTCTGCTGGAGGTGTCAGCTGTGTGCCAGATTAGTATATAAACCAGTTTACAAATCAGCACATTAGCACAAGCCCATCTTCATAGGTGAGAGTTTTGCCAATGACTGTGATGGATGAAGAATGGAGACAGGGCAGTCTCCATGGGCTCAGCAATCTTTGCTGGTGAACAGAGAGACCTTTAGCAGGATCAAGAACATCTGAAATTACTTTGACACAAGTTAGAGCAGCCTTTATTTTCCAGTCTCGTCCTGTATTTCACTTGGGTCCTACCTATTTGAAAAAATTAACATAGCTATACAATATTTTGCATATTTAAAACATTGTCTGTGCTAGTGTTTTTTCTCAAAACAATTATATTTTTAAGTAATTATATTTTATAATGTAAAATATCAACATTTTTTCATAGCTTTCCAAAATAAATGTGGAACTGATCAAATGCCACATTTTGAAATTTATCTTGAAATGAACCTACATTTTCACCAACTGATTTTATTATTTTTCTTACTGACAACTCTGAGGTGGCGAAAAAGATTTTTTTTCCCCAGGTAATTTCTTAAAAACCCTAACTAATTACTTTTATAGCTCTTTGAAAAGGTTCATCATTAATAAAGAGCAAAAGAGTTCAGTCCCGCCAATGAAACTTTGGACTGTTTGATTGCCAGAATCTATTAATCAGTAAAAGAAGTATTTTAGAGTCTGTGGGTGAGAGAGAATCTAAAAGGAAACATCTCGATACAATTTTAATTTTAGTCCTTAAATTGCATACCTGTATATAATGTAATTAATTTTTCCTCCTAAGGGGAAAAATACCTATGATTTTTGTGATATTAGAGTGAGAGTAAAACACTGGAATCGAAAAAGCAAAATTAATCACCAGAACAGTCGATTATAATTGAAGCCCAGGTCTGGGTCTAGTGAATGGGATGAAGTGTCTATGCTTTTACATGATCCCTTCCACTGGTGTCCTCGATTTATTTTGCAGATAAACTCCAAAAGCTGAAGTCCTTGAGCTGCCTGTGCTCTAGATCTAAGCCACTTGTTTATTATGGAAAGAGCATGTATCTCCATCCTTGGAGATAATCAGAACTTGACTAGACATGACCCTGAGCGATCCGATCTAATTTTAACATCGACTCTACCTTCAAGGTTGGCCCTGCTTTGAGCAGGGATCAGACGAGATGAGATCAGGAGGATCCTTCTCACTGAGGTTTTTCTATGAGTTTGTGTATGTGTATACATGTGTATGCAAACAATCACTGAAAGAGGTTACTCCTTGGCTCCAGGCGAAGGATATAAGTTTCATACTGAAAGCATCACTACGAAATTTGTCATAGGGCACTTTGGCTAAATCAGTGAGTAGAGAAAATGATTTATCTTGCTATTCTAAAGCATTTAAAGTCTAAACTCTGAATTAAATTCTAAAGCGTTAAAAGCAATTAAATCAGCTACAGAGCAGCCAACCCATGTGAGTAAGGGCCACTATTTAAAGATTTCTGCAAGTTAAATTCCTTTTTTCTAAATAAAGATATTTATTTCTTGGAGGAAAAAATCTAGAAACAGTCTTGAATTCTTGGTGTTTTGGTATTTCTCACTCCAAAACAGGTAAATTTAGAAATCCTGCCCGCCTGCACAGCAAAAAGTGACCTGCAGCAACAAGGCAGAGGTGGTGGCCTAAGACAGTGTGGAGGCAGCTTGTTGGTGTCTCCACCAGCGTGACTTGATCAAGTGCTGCTGATAACCTGTTTGCAATCTCCCTAGGTTTTTATTTTCCTCCCTCTATTCCTGCTTTCCTTCATCTTGTTCTTCTCTCTGCTAGTTGCTATTATCTAGGAAGAGCACCTAAATCCCATCTAAGTCCTTTTTAAATGGCCATAATATGTGTGCTGAAGTATTTGTTCGTAGGACATGAAACACCATTAGGAGAAAAAGCCTCCTAGGACACATGATATATTACAATGTGTTGGTTTTTCAACATGCAAACACAGAGCTACTTCAGTTTTTGGAACAGAATAAGAACCTTTGAAAGTTGGATGGATTTTGACAGCTGTTTGAAACTAGAATTATAGCAAGTGTTTCCTCAATCTGATCTCTGAGGGTTTAATGAGGTTTAGGTTCAGGCACTCATCTATGAAGCCTGAAAATGTTGTAATCTAATGCTCAACTGCATTCAAAGAAAGTTGTGTAAGAAGATGAAAATCACTTTGCAGTGGGTTAAAGGAACAATATAATTGGGAAATTATATAGAAGCCTGATCAGAGCTTAGGGTGATCCCAGTATAAGTCAATGTAACCCTGTGTCAATCCAAAGATTTATTCCATCTTTCAGCATCTGTGAGTAGGATGCCAGAGCAGAAAAGTAATTACTGGTGTGTAGTACTGCAGGGGAGAGGAAAGCAAAACCAAACGAAAACCCTGAAAGCATGGATGGAAAAGTGAGGATTTGTCTGTCAAGAAATCACTCAGAAATCTCTTTATTATTTCTTTCATTCATAGCATTAAGTTCAGGGTTTAAAATATCTTGATATTTAGATGAAATATTTGAAGGGTAAGGAACACAGAGCTATTTAAAAAGGAAAAAAAAAGTAAGAATTTAATTGTAGCAACTCTTCCATTAAAAATTAATATTTGACTAAAAGCCTAATGAATGCCAGATACACATGCAATACTTATTTCTGTAGTGCTTCACCTCAGAAGGTCACTGTAAAAACAGTGTAAATGGTGTTTCTGGAGAGAGAAAACAAAATTATCTTTAAATTAAACATTTAAACTAGAAATTATCTCATTGACTTGCTTTGACTTCTACCAAGTGAAATCAAAGTTAAAATGTGCTATAAAATCCCTAGGAGACAGCGCTGAAAATCAGGTTTTCTCCCTTGTTAGCATTTCTCTTTCATTTCTTTCTCTGAGGAATGTAGATCAACCTCAGGGGTGTGAGGGCTGGAGCAGGGCCTGGGGCAAGTGCTGGCTTTTGCATCCCAACTGAAACCTGTTGCATATTTTGCAACTCAAGAGAACCTGACCAGCATGACTGAGAACTGTAATGATTTCCCTCTAGTGATGAAATCTGTCAACTACAGATTATTCTACATAGCTCAAGTACTGGCACAGTACAAGCACTTGTTTCTCCCTTCTTTTGAACAGACATTTTGAGAAGGGAAGAAAAAAGAATCAGAAGTTTATTGTTGTCTGGAACATTATGAAGTAAAAGTGCAAATAACAGCACTCTGTGCTATGAAAAAAAAAATCCCAGCAATCAACCAAACCAAACCAACCAATCAAGTAAAAAAAAAAAAAACCTCAAAACCACCCAAACAAACAAAAAAAACCCCACCAAAACAAACCTGCACAACAACCATCAAAAAAACTGCCTCAAAGCAACTTCTTAAAATTAGAAACAAAGTTTTTGCACTAAATACACTTCTACATTTTGTTTGGTATTCTGGATAGAAAATGGCTACCTCTTAACTTGAGTATCATGGCATATTTTTGGATGGAACAAGTAATTCTTTCATCAGTTGTTTTCTTAGTCCTTAGAAAATTTCTTCTCCAAGCCTGAGACACTACTTTAAGAGCTGTCATTCCATGACAGGGCTTGAAGATTACAGCAGAAATAGGAGAGGATTCATCTAATTTTGCTAAGCCAACGAAGAAATTATTTAGTTAGCATGGGCACAAAATGCATTAACCAACCTTTGTCACTTTTGGATCAGAAGTGTGTATTATTCTCCCTGAATAATTATTGGCTACTATCAAACAAATTTGGCAGTGGAAAAAAGGTTTTGGAGATACTAAGTTTGACACGACCTGTAAAACTAGATAGCTACAAAGGAAAAGTCATTAACGAATGCCCTGAAGGGCATCAGTGCAGGAGCAGAGTCTGTGTGGGCACAGAGTGCCTGTGGGAGGCTGACATGGAGAGAACCCAGCCACACCTTCACTGGTGTCCCATGCCAGAGTAGAGAGCAGGTAGTTTACACCTAGCTCAAGGTGTCTCTTACGCAGATTTTCTTGGCCACACGAACATGTGGACAGAGGGGAAAAAGGTTAGAATTCAAAAAAATGTTGAGAAATTTGAGATAGGGGTGACTTTTATCACAGTGATAAAAGAAAGGTGGTACAGTTGGGCAGGAGTCACTGAGTACTGTCGCTGCACGGGGAAGGATCAGAGGACATTTGGGGACTGCAGGTCCAACAGTGCTGCAGTAACATCCTAAAGATACGAAGCAATGGAAGAGCCTGCATGAGTGGCTGTGGAGCTAAAGCAGCCAAAGGGCTTCAGGTTAGGCAGTTTATTTTTAACGTGTAATTTTCCCTGGCCTTGATGCAAGACCTAGACTCGCTGCCCTCTTTAGGTCTTCTACTGCCTTATGGCTACATGAATGATATTTTCTGTGATTAAGTCACAAAGTTTGCTGCCTGAGGACGAGGTGGTAGCATTGTGATCACAGAATTTTTCATATAAAGAGTCAATAAAAAATGAAATGTAAGGAAATGGGGCCTCTCTACTCCTAGTTAATTTGACAAATGCAGAGAACTGAGTGATTACATGATTAGGTATCAAAATTTTTAATGAGTTAAGTCATGAGTTGGTCACAATTTATTAAAGCTGAAACACTGGATAGGCACCCTGGTTTGCATCAATGCCTTGTGTCCTGGTTAAAACCATTTTCTTGTCTGTTATCCTTAGTTTTGCAGGAAAGGCTTGATGCAAAGTGCTAAAGTGAGGTGAACCATGGCAAATTTTCACTTGATCCTGACTTGTGCAGTCACTCACCTCTGACAAACCCTGCCCCGTGTCTGTGTCCATCAGATTACCTACGACAGGGGGACAAGGTGGGGCAGAAGAGATAAAATGCTTTCAAATAGTCATTGGGGACATGCCAAACACCGTTTTGGAGAGTTGCATTGCCACAATGTGCAGCCTTGGTAAGGGACGTCCATGCCCAACGTGTCCACCTTCTTGAGGGTGGAAGCACCCCACGGCCTCCAGCTATCTGGGCTGTGGATGCACAGATGAAATGTGGGGTGTGTGAGACAACCAATGTAATTTGAGGATCCTGGCATTGACGATCCCCAGTTTTTCAAGATTCAACTGGACAAAACCATCAGCAACTAAGTCTGACCTCAGGGCTATGAGCAGGAGGTTGGGCCGGGACCTTCTGAATGGTGCTGTGAGCCTGTGGCCAAGTGCTGGGCTGCTCTGCAACTACCTCCAGATAACATTGTTTCTATACCTTATCTTCCTCTCTCTCATCCTTTCCTTTTTGCTTTCTTGATCACCTTTTTAAAATCTTGCACCTGTTTCTCCATCTCCCCCTATCTCCACTCAGATAAACAGCCTGCCCCAAATCACTTTTTCCTCACTGCTCCCAGTTTTGCCGCATCCCACCTCAGCTTTGCTATTGGTGACTCAGCTTGGAGGGCATTACCAAAGTGGATCCCCAGGTCTTGTTGGCCTTGGGAGGTACAGTGTGGTCCAAGGTCCCCAGCACAACCTGCAGCTGTCATGTCTGCCCCTTGCTCACACACCTTTCCCTCAGCCCCCCGTGAAACCCAGTTTCTCCACTGTCATCTGTCACCACCAGCAATTTCTCCACGTCCTGCTGAGAGAGATGGCATCAGCTCATGCCAGGGACCAGCTGTCTACCTGCACTCATTAGACATCATCTCATTTCTTCCCTCCAGCTTGCTCCTGAAGTCATCTGCCTCTCCCTCTGCCCCCATCTTCCTCCCCACACGTTATACTCTTATTATTTAATGTGGTTTTATTCACAGAATACTCAGCATGTGCAGAAAGACAGTGTTAACAAATGTTTGAAGATGTGGAAGAAGGAAGGACATTATAGTTGCCAGATACTCTGCCTATCCTGTGTACTGTGGTCATTACAATTGGAAAAAAAACCCCACCACCCTGTTAATTTTCAGTCTCAGTGGTCATGAGATATCTATGTGAACACGTAACACTCACAGCAAAACCACCTCTCAAAGCTGGAAGGCTGCAGAATCTGAAAAATAATCAGCATCACTTCAGCAAGACCTGAAAATCATTAAATATTTGAACTAGTTTCTCTGAGGATTTTAATTATATTTAAAGAGCAATTCTTCTCTTGCACCTGACAACAAGAATGGCATCTTCTGTGTCAGTAAATATGCATCCAGGCTATACTTGAAGTCAATTATGCATATTTTAGAAATTAAAATAAATTATTTCTGTGTTTTAGAGTTGTTAGCATCACAATACTGATGTAAAAAAACCCACCCGTAATTAGATCTTTTACCTTCGCTCTAATGAGATCATGTCTCCAAATGTTAATTTTGGATATATTGCCACTACAAAACTTCAGGGCACCTCACTTTTTTTTTTCAGCAGCACATTAACCACGTATCTTCTCAGCTTTACTTGCAGTGACTGGGGATTTTTGTCTAAAAAATCCCTACTGTAGGCAAGAGCCATAAACTAAGGTGCTCACAACAAATTATTTTTCTCCTGCAAGTGCACTTGGGGTGAGAATCAATGTTATTTGTAATCAGGAAGCCAGTCAAAAACTCTTGAGCCACTTCAGTTTTCAGTATAGCTTAAATGGCTTAATAAAGTGTAGGATACAATTGCTGGTGCTGAAAAATGGAAACCTTCTCTCCTGTGGGAACTTAATTAATGAAGATTAAAAAAACCCCAACAAAAACCCCCTAATTTGACAGCTCTCTGGCAGGCTGTGCAGGGCTGACTGTGTAAGAACTGTCTGACCTTGTAAACTCAGCAGATTCAGAACGCATCTGAGAGACAGGGTAGGTACCAAGCCTCATTCTCACACTTGCTTAAAACCTCTCTGTTCAAACTTACGTCTTCAAGTACAAATAAACCTTCATAAAAAAAAACCAAAAACCTGAAGTAGATTTTGGCCGAATTAATTTTTTTACTGAATGGTAACTAAAATACTTATTTTGTGTCAGTACCTTTCTTTAACTACATCTATGCAATGTTGCATGATTTTAGTCCCTTTAAGACGAGAATTGTTCTCCTATAGACATTTTGACTTAAGGCATGCAGTAGCCTTCCTTAAACCAGGAAAGTCGGATCAACTCCTAAGTGCTTTACAGCTTTACATTTCAGCAGCAAGATGCCAGAGCAGCTTTGCTTGGCACGTTGATTAACTCCTTTGTCAGGGAGCAACAAGAACAGGCCACAAAAGCGTTAGATAAACACAAGAAGAAAGCTGTTAAATGTGTTTCAGTGGATATTTATTTACCTGTGTCAGAGAACTGTAAGGCAAGGCATCCACAACTGTAAAAATCAGCAGCTCCAAGAGATGAGCAGTGTGTCACTGCATATCACAGAACAGAGCTGTTCTGGAGAAGGGTGAACACATCTCGTATGTTTTAGAGGAGGGTCTAAAACACTACCCTGCTGAAATGTCCCAAAAGCATTAATCATCAGCTAAGGTCTAGGATCCAAAGTGCTGCTCATCTAAACTCATTCCTGCTAATTAAGCTGAGAAAGGGGACAGAATCCATGAGGCAAGCACCTACCACTCTTGTGACAAAAAAAGGGGCTATTAATTTTCTGCTAGTAATACACAAAGTAATATGTTTCTATGCTCCCAACTATCAAATCAATCATGTACAAAAAGAGGCCAGCAATTCTTTTTCTGTGGGATTTATTCTCTTCTGAGACTGTCATCCCAGGCCTTGGCAGGAGCTCAGAGTGAACTAGGACAACCCATCACCTCCCAGGGACACGGATGAGGAAAATGCCATGAAGCTTTCTTTCCAGTATGGCAGCAGATACTGCAGCAGTTCAGTCACACAAGTGGCCCATTTATAAGCTGCTGATCAATGTGAATTAATGGCGATTTTGGGAGAGTGTTTTCTCTCAAACCCAGGGGGAAAACAGTCTGTACCTGCTGATGAAAAATATTTAAAGTAACAGCAATAAAAATACATGGATTTTGTAGCCAGAATGAGTTGCCCTCAATACTGATACCTAACTTTCATACACAAAAAGCATTTTTGTAAACATTTTTTACCATATCAGAAGCTGATATCCTACATGAAACCAAGGGAAGCCGTGAGGTTGCTGACATTTGCACAAGACAGATTCTGATGTCTGTTCCACATTGTGTATGCCCTAGAGAAGGTGCAGAACAGCACCGTTGTTATGCAGTTCCGTTCAGGTTTCTGCAGGAAATCTCTCTTGCAGCCTTAGAAAGTACTTATTTTACAACATTGCTGAGGCCTTTGCTATTGCAGCTGATGATCTACTGATTAATTTTAAATTAGTAGAATTTTAAAGCTAGAAGTTCTTTCCCTGTTAAAGATGCAGTTAATAATATGGTATGTGATGACAAATTTTGTAAGGGTAATTTTGGATGAAAGATAAGTCACCTGCATTCAGAGGCTGTTTAACAGCTTTCCCTCTGATTATGAAAATTGATTTTTCTTTAAATTCTAATTAAATACTTTCCAGTGATTTTCTACTGTATCTTGTGCATAAGAATCCCCCAGCATTTCTCTGCCCTTGTTTATTAGTTTCTTCTTTCTTTCTTTTATTAGGAAAAAGACAATCCTGTTTTACGTCTCTGGAAAGTTCCTGGCTGTTGTTTATAAACATTCTGCAAATATTTCACTTACAACACACTTCCCTTTCTTTTATTGCCATTTACCATTTGTTTGGTATTGGCAGTGCTGGCTGTGGGTGTGGGATGTGTTAGCTTCAGATTACTTTCATAAGAGTAGTCTGTCTCTTCCATGACTTCTCAGGTCCAAAAGCAGTTGGCAATTTCAGGATACAGTGGAAACTGAAAGGGTGGGTGTGCACGCACTGGCTTTCCACAACAAACATTCTGTTGTGCAAGTATAGCAAAAGGTCTCTGGGTTTAAAATTCTTGGCAACCTGTGCAGCTAAAAACACACTGAGAACAGCTGCTCAGGAGAGACTGAGTAATTGCTGTGGCTGGTGCCTGCAAAGCAGAGAAGTGGGGTATGGAGATGTGTACGATAACCTGATGTGTGCGTGGGCAAGTCCCACGCATTTCCAGACTTGTGGGGCTGTGTATCCCGGTGAGTGCAAAGCTGTGTTGGGCAGTTTTGCACATATTTCTCCAACACAGTTCTGTTGCACTGACCTTGTGCTGTCCTGTGGGTGCTGTACCTATAAATATGAGTTTAGCAAATGGAGGTCTAGGCACTGAGGTCAAAGGCAGTATGAACAAGAGAGTAAAAGTCATCAATGAAACTAAAGTTGTAGCAGTGGGGATTTGAATCACAGACATTCAGGTTTTCTGGCCTGTGGATTCAGGAAACATTGTCGGGTGTCCTCCCTGCATTGTGCAAAAGTGACAGGTCCCACACAGGGTCAGCATGGGCTTTTGGGCAAAGCTGGGGCAAAGCTGGGGCAAAGCTGTTGGGCAGAGTTTCTATGGGTAAGCTGATGACTTCTTAAACTGAAGTCAATTTTTATTTTATCAGAGCTTTTGTCTATACAGTACAGAGCATTTGTGGGCTCAGAGAGCATGATATCTAGCTTGAGCCACAGTATGGATGAACATGATCCTAACATGCTGCTTCAAATGTCTCAGCTATTGCAGATACCTCCTCAGTACCATGCTGTACACCGAAGATATATCCTTAGTTTTTCATGCTGCTGCCACAATACTCCTGGAGGCATATGCTTTCAGCACATACGTGTCTTGTGTTCTTTCTAACCCCCATTTGAGTGTACAGAAGTGGGGCCGACTAGTTTCAGTACCTGTTTGCTGCAACTTTCTGCACAAACATGTTTCAGTGAAACACCAATTTACATTTGTCAAACACTCTGCTCCTGTGCTCTAGCAGCAAAGCTAAGCAATTCTTACAAGTGTTTAATCATAAAGTGGTAGGGTATTCCCAGGTACTACTTTGGAAAATAGACACAACACATCAGTCACAATTGTAAATAAAATATTGAAAAGTATGGTATAAAACCAATCAGATGCCTGTTCAGTAATTGGTAGTGTAGAGTTTTCATTTATTATAACTGCCAGGCAGAAGTTGAGGTGAAGAAGTTCATCTGAGTGAGCCCCTTGGTAATGAACCCCACTGCAATATTCTTTTTTATAATGCTGTTCCCTAATAACCTTCAATCTCTGTGTATTTATACAATGCCTATCTAGAGACTCAGAGGGCGAGAGGAGCTTGAATTTAATCTTTTTCCTTTGCTCTTGTTTGTGAAAGAAGCAAGAGCATGGAGCTCTACACCCAGACTGGTGGCCTCCGAGGATCCTGGAGGCAGGGGCAGCATGAACAGCAGCAGGACACTTCACCTTCCTGCATGCTCCCTCTTCCCTCTGCCTCGCGGAGAAACACGGCGTCACAGATAAGGGCAAGGGACTGCTGGCTGCGTGGCTTCATTGTGGAAACCAACAGCAGTAAAAGCTGTGGGTGAAAAAAAGAACTGTGTTGGTGAAAATACTCCAGCTTTAGTAAGGTATTTACTAATTGAAAAAACGGATGACTGCATTTCAGGAAATTTGCAGAGGACTGCACAAGAACTAAAAGCTACTGTGATTTCCTTTAATAGTCTTAATGTTTTCTCCTTACTGGCTAAGAACTGCATTAAGAACTATTGCATAGCTTGTATATTTGGTATATGGTCATTTAAACCAGTATACACTTTCTCTTGAATTTTGTGATGATACACCAAAATATTTGGCAGCTACGCCAGAAAAAAGGTACGTGTTTTGAACTAATAGGCTTCTTCTGCTTTACTGGCACAATGGAGGAAGATTAAAAGTTATTAACTCTCAGTAGTTACTATGGTTTCATGTGCATGTTCTTTACGGTTATTGTGCAATGTAACATATTTTTATTATTATGCTTGCAGTACACAACACGCACTGCAGAGCCAGTGTAGCTATCGCATTCTTCTTCTGTGTTGTTCAGGATCAGTGCCTGCAGGCTGACCTGCCAGGATGAATTCCAGGCAAGTCAGCAGTTCAATATCTGGGAAGATCCCTCCAGTCAGCAGCAGTTCAATAAAGTCAGTAGGACTTTTGCCATGACCTACTGATTCCGTGGTAATACCCGTAGGCTTTGAAAGCCATTTCTTCAGTTCTCAGAAACCACGAGGCATATCCAACCCAACAGCTCATTCCTCTGCCTGCTGTAGCCCCTTCAATACTATGTTAATCTAACAAAAAATTTGTGTTGTATCTGTTTCCTGTTCACACACAAAGACTTGGAGTTATTTGGCTTCAGCCAGAGTTAATATTATCCTCTTAGGGGCTATGTGAATTTGGAAGTGAGTCATAGTTTGTTGACATACGGCATTGGAAAGAAAATCACTAAATGTCTAGCCAAATTTGCTGGTTATCAGGAAAAGTTTGTAAACTTGTGAGCATTGTTGGGAAGCTGTCTTCTCATTTTACAGTGTGTCACTGCAGCTATGTAAAAAGTGATGCATGATGTACCCCAAAGCACTATGAAATCTTATACCTGCTCTTTGTAAAGATGAGCTGAACAAGTTGGGTTATGAATAGAGAAAAATTTTGATTTTGTTCAGGAAAAAAACAAAGAAACTGCATTTCCAGCTACCTTTCATCTATTTTTCATTCCGGATAAAATGCCTGTCATTGTAACACTGCAGTGTAGTGGGAAGCATTAGATAACCACAAAACAGTTTCGAAGCAAAGACATAATTCACAGGACTGATTTTTATGTGGTGATCAATCCCCCTCAAAGTGGAGCATCAGCAGATCTGAGGCAGCAGACATCACTGCGTAGGGTTGATGCGATCCCTCCTGCTGTCATTAAGCTCAAGCCTTCTTCTGAATGTCATAAATTCTAAAGAAACAACCAAAGGGAAGAGGTTTTTCCATTTCCAGAGAAGAAGTGAACTTAGGCTTTCTGTAGTTTTATAGGAAGTAAGAAGCCTTGCTTTACTTTAGGAATTGCCAGACAATTTCCATTGCCCCGTGCATCCTCCGAGACACCCACGTTCCATGGCCAACACATGTGACTAGGAACTCTCAGTGGAACACAACAGAGAAGATTAAACAATTAAATTATATTTTCAGTTATAAATAATCCTCATCTTGTCTACCAAGAGTTCTTACAGAAAACAAGAAAGACTTAAAGTATCTAATCTCATTTTCCTACTTTATTTTATTGTCTGCTCCTTGAATTTGATTAGAAATAGGCAATAAACTTTTCTTTCCCTTTAGTTTATAGGCTTTTGCTTGGAGTGCTACTTCTTTTAAACAGATGTGCATAAATCTTCAGTTTCTGGAGTCAAGTGATTTATCCAAGATTCTCAATTTATGGGTTTGTAGGCTCTGTGACTGTGATGAAAATCAGAGCATATTGACATGTAATTCAAAGCCTAAAGAGATAAACAAGGAAAATAAAAGGATAAGAAATGTTTTTCAAGAGGCTTAACCCATGATTAGTGAATAGGCAGTGTTTGGTTGTGACACAACAAAACAACCACTTCACAAAAGCTGTGGTTGATAAAGCTCCATTTTCCTAAAAGTGTAATGTTTTTTTCAAAGTCTTAAATTTTGGGCTTGTAAAACCTAAAAATGTCCTTTGAAATGTAACATTTATTCCTTATGGAAAATCTTCCTTTTTGGAGTTTTCATTGAAACAACTGAAGAGAAGAAAAATTCTTATATGCATCCTGTCTCGAAGAGACATCAAGGACCCAAGGAAGACAGAAAGACATAAAGGGACACAAGGATTTTTGGAATAGGTAAGGTTGGACCTAAGAATTCTACTAACACTTTCAAAATCTCATGATATCAGATAATAAGAGATCCATTTACATTTATTAAAAAGGTTACTGAATTACTGGTCTTCCAGAGTAGATAGAAAATAGAAATTTTATATTTCGCAGTTCTTCACTAAGTTCTGAAGTGCTAGAGGTAATAACTTTAAAAATAATAATGTAAATATTAAAAAATTTAAAAGCTACTAAGAATATTATTTACAGAAGCCTGAAAATAAGTTGTCACAGGCCACGGAATTTCAGGCAGTAGCAGAAAGACAAATAGTTGTATCACTGAAATAATTAATAAACATATATGTGAGTACATCAGGTGCTGAATACTGCCATTGGCTACCCAGGCAGGGAAACCTGGCTCTTACCGGTTCTGCATGGAAGTAGTAACAGGGCAAGTCAGAGCAGAATTCAGAGAAGAGTGGGGAAACCAGTTTCTCGGGGTGTGTGTTAGGCTATTTCAAACTTACACCGAGAATGTTCACAGCCTTCAGCACTGGTGGATGAAGAATGCATTAACACATACAGCATACAACTGCTGCTGCTCATGAAGGATAAATGCTGAATACAGCTGGACCTGTTTCCAGTAAAGCAATTAACTGTATTTTTTGTTGATCACGCAATTGCAGACTGGCACCAGGAGGACCAAAAAGACAGAGCCTGGCAGAATACGATAAAAAGTTTATGAGATAAAAACTCTAATTCTTTACTCTCAAGTAACTTCTCTCTAATATCTGTATTTGTACATCTTGATCCAGCTTGAGTGGGGAGCTTGGACATGGTGACCTCCAGAGG
>VZTA01028600.1:1369-39172 GCA_013398855.1 Mohoua ochrocephala
CCGAGGGCAGCGGGTGTGAGCGGGGCCGGCGGTTTCGGGCAGATGTGGGAGCTTTTCCTCGTCGGCAGTCGGACTGGCATCCGGAGCTGGAAGGGTTTCTCCGGGGTGTCCCAGCAGAGCGCTCCCGGGCGGGATGTGGTGTGCGGAAACCCCTCTCTGGCTGCAGGGAGAGTAAACTTCGAGAAGACAGGACTGAGAGAGGACCTCATTAACGTGTATAAATATCTGAAGGGGGTGTGCCGAGAGGGTGGAGCGGAGGGTCGGTGGTACTGAGCAGTGGAACGGAGGGGCAACGTGCAGAAATTGATGCACAGGAAGTTACACCTGATCATGAGGAACAACTTTACTGTGAGGGTGTCCGCGCACTGGAACAGATGGCCCCGAGTGGTTGTGGAGTCTCCCTCAATAGAGGTACTCGGGAGCCGTCTGGCCGCAGTCCCGTGCCACGTGTGCTCTAGGATGACTCAGCTTGAGCAGTGAGGTTGGACCAGGTGACCCACTGTGGCCCCTTCCCACCTGACCCATTCTGTGATTCTGTGAACCCACCTGTGTGGGACAGTCCTGTGATGTGCAGGGTGAAGGCGCCTTGGTAGCTCTCCCGCCAGGGCAGAGCCAGAAGATGTACTGGCCTGGCACAGCTGGAGCCACGAGTACTAATGCCAAAGAAGAGGTGACATTGCAAAAGCCTGTAGCTGCTGGCACGGGGGTGTGCCAAAGCCTTGTCATGGGGTGTCCTAGGAAGGCAGCCCCTGCCAAAGCCTTGGTATGGGGTGTCCTGTGCAGTGGTCATCCTGCATTGCTGCTCCCTATAGCAGTGCCTGTATTGCCCGTGGGCTGCTGCTCTCCTTCTGGAGATGGATGTCCTGCTGGCTGCCCTGATTCACTTGCTGGCGGGGCTGGTTGGCAGAATGATGGGTTGGTTGTTCCCTTTTTTCGTGTGTTTCTTTAATCCAGGGGTCGTCTCACAGGGTTAGGGTGCAGCTGACCGGGCTGACCCATGTGCTGCATTGCACAGCCCTGTCCAGCCCTTGCTTGGTGCTTGTTTTCAAGCAGAAACCAAGTGTGAGCAGGTTCAGAGAGCTGACCTGCTGAAATCCTGTGAGCAGTCAGGCTGTGAGATGGGTCAGCAGCATGAGTCGGTGAGCAAAGGAGTCTCAGTGCAAGGTGGGAACTTCCACCCACTTGGGGCAGGAATGGGAGCGTGGCAGAAGCTGAGATGAGGTGGGGTTGCCCGGATCCCTGCACACCAACCCAAAGGGCCAGCACAGATGAAAGGCACTAATGGCAGTGGGAGAACGAGAACCTCCCAGGTGAGTTGCAGCCTGGGAAGCGGAAGCTACAGTGTATTGGGAATGCAAAAGCATGGTTTGTGATCTTCCATTTCAAGTCTCTGCCACTGCAGTGTGTGACCAAATAGGTCACCAAGGGTGATGGTGTATGGAACAGAGAGTCTGTTTGAATTCATCCCGGCTGCAGCTGCAGCCTTGACAGTGGGGAAGGTGATCCTTGAGAATGTTTTTACAGTGCAGTGGCAGTACAGTGTTATCTTCTTGGGGGAACTTGACTTAGGGCTTTGAAAACACTAAATATGACAGCACAAGAGGTTGATACCGTTAAAATAGCTTTTCACAGGAATAAAAAGATACATGCTCTTCCACACTTCTTCATTGTGAAGAGCTCTCTTGCTGTTGTTTCACAGTTTGCTGTGTCTAGCAGGGCACTGTGGCTGAGAACTCAGGGGGGCAGAGAGGGCACTGCTGGCCCCTGTGCCAGGCACTGCCATGCTACGCTGGCCATGGCCCTGGTGCTGGAGCACAGCGAGGGGAGATGCTGTCAGATGGCAGAGGGTAAGCGAGCCCCAGGCAGCTCCGATTGGCACCCCAGGCTGGGACTGGGGGAGGCAGCCTGTTCCCAGACAGTTTCCTTCTCCTCTCCTGCCACCCTCCAGATCAACAAGACAGGCAGCTCGGACTCAGGTTTCCTTCTGGACTCCTTGCTGGAATGGAAAAAGTTGGTCTGTGGTGTCTTGATATTTCAAAATGCTCTTTTTCATTTTAAAGGATTAAGTATAAGAAGGAACCGATATGGCCAGCTACAAAATACCCATATGGAAAGCACCTGAGTCTGAAATGCAGGAGTGGGAATGGGCTGCCTTTAGGATTTCAGTCAGGTCACACCTCAAGGGCAGTCCTGTGATTGTATGAAACGGTTAGACTGCATTTTCTTCAAAGCTGTGCTGTACAAGATTTTGATGTTGCTGACGTTTGACCTCATGAGTGTTATTTTTATTCAGCAGAAGATTGTTTGGCTCAGTGTGATAATGACTGCAAAGCTTACTGCTGTGATGGGACTACTCCCTACTGCTGTTCATATTATGCCTACATTGGGAATGTCCTTTCGTGAGTATATTTGCACTTTAAAAAAAAATGGTGTGCTGTGTTCGTGAACTCAGTGTAAACTTGCTGTGGCAAACTATGTTTTGGCAATAAACTGAGACAGGGTTTGGATTTTTTGCTTTTAGTTTGGTTAGTTTTTTTCTTTGCTGGTAACAATCTTCAGTATTCCTTTGAGGTCTCATGTTGCATGTATTTTTGAAGCATATCAGCTTGCTAAAATTGTGGGTTCTGTCCTTAGTTTGTGTACAGTAATATAGTTTCTGGAGGTAAGCTTTAGAGGTAGTGAGAACTTTGTTTCAAGCTCTTGAGCTGAAAACATCTGTGAATAGAAATCTCGTGGGTTTTGTTGAAATGGTTTCTCACGCTGAGTCAATAGTGATTGAGTAGTGATTCAAATGACTTGGATTTGAAATTCATATTGCTTTGAGTGGTGTTTTTTTTTCCTTTTTGCTTTTATTGATGTCTCGGTTTGAGAGAAATTTAGGAGGAAAATGCTCTGGAATGAACCTCTCCCCCAAAGACAGGTTTTCGGCACTCTCCCCCCACACCGACGTGAAAGGAATTTCTCGGATGAAAGTGAAAAAAACTATTTATTTAACAAAGTGCCTGCAAGGCACAGGAAAAAATGAATGATGTCAGATATTAAACCTCCCCATTGTGGAGAAAGCTGGTGGATTTAGGGTTCCCTCTGTAGCTGGCTCAGCCCCTCCCAAGGTCCGAGGCCGGGATGCGGCGTCCCCGCAGCCTCCCTGCCGGTCCACGGGGTCCAGTGATCTGGTTCTTGGATCACAGCTAGGCCGAACAGCTCCAGAAGAAGAGGAAGAAGTTACTGGAGGATTTCAGTATGCAGTCCTGGGAAAAAACCTCTTGCCTCAGCTCACAAGCTGGCTAGCAGCAGGAAAAAAACCTCTCTCCCGCTGCAAGCAGGGCTGAGCAATACAGGGGAGTGTGTGTGAGTCCTTGAACACAAACCACGCTGAAGAATCTGCCCGGCTTTGCCCGCCCTGCTTCCGTTTTCCTCAGACTCAGCTTAAAGCTGTGGGACCCATTTCTGGGCATACAGCAGACGATAGGGAAATACAGCATTATCATAAAATCCCCCCAAGACAATTGACTTCTTTGTTTTTGTTAAATAGTGTTTTGGCTGTTGGGGGGATTTATTGAACAGATTCCAGGTGAGGGTGATCTGACCCTTTAACACTGTTGTATGAATAGCATGCTTCACAGTGCTTTAAAAATACACAGCAGATGAAATGAAGTGGTTGCAAATATTTTTTATCTACAGAAAAATACAGGAGTAAACTGTTGATTAAAAACATAGGCTCCAGTGCAGCTGTTTGTCTTTGCATTAGTGAGGAAGAAGAGAAGCTTGCCTGCTAATGGACCTGAGTCTGGCCTTAAGTCACAACTCACAAGTCCTACATTCCTGTGCAAGGGCAAACCTAAATGAAACATAAAATGCGGTTCTTCATGATAGGGCATCTTATTTTCTGTTTCATCAATTCCAGTAGTAATTTCCTTAACCTTTAGCATGGAGTCTGTGACTTATTTTTGGTTTATATTCTTGACTAAAACTAGATAAGATAAAAGTGACGTGGCATATGGACTGCCTGGTACTTGGGGAAGAGTGAGTGGGAAGGTAGTAGTTGTTTTTTTCCAGAAAGACTCTTCTGATGCAGGTTTTGTTTCAGCTGTGGTACCTGGGGAATATTCCAGTGTTCCCATCAGTATATTTTATAGCACTTTGAAGGAGCAGGCAGAGTGATGGTGTTTTAATACAGAATTGATCCACAATTTTTAAAGCAGATAAAATGCTTCCTGGGCTACAGTAAATAATAGTATGGTAGAACACCAGAATCCTTCATTCATCTGGAAGTGACAAAGCATGTATTTAAGATCGATTACTGTTGGAGAATGACAAGCGAATTTTTTTCCCTGCTTACCCAGTGAATGTTTGCTTTGATGTTTTTGGTTTTGTTCTATTTTTTCATTACAAAATTGTTTTTCCATTTACAAACATTGAAGGAGGTGCTCATTTTGAATACCTTGTTCCAGATCACATGTGGTTAGGAGTGATGAACACAAGAACGTAGGACATCACATCATAAGAAGGAGGCTTCCTGTAGAGCAAGTGGATTTAACCTCTCACTTCCACGTGAACATAGCTGGCATTTGTTTAGCCCAGTGTTGGAGCTGTGCTTTGTGAAGGCTTGACCAGGGGGTTCTTTAGAGTGACTGCTGAAATGTTCAAACCATGCCTTCGGCACCAGGTTGACACCTTGTCTCTGGTATGTTTATTTAACAAATGTAAACAGGTGTTGAATTAGAGCTGAGTGTGAGTGGCTCTGGCACGTTTGGAAGGGTTTGTGTGTATCTGGGTGGGTTTGAATACTGAAGGAGGCTCTTGCAAGTGCTGTTTGCCACAGCATGTCTTGAAGGAGGCATTTGATCCATCTCAATTTTTACAGTTAAATACTCCAGTTCATAGACGTGAAGATCAGTCAGCAGTTGTTAAACTCCTTTGACCCGACATTTTGCATGATTAAGTCACAGATATTTTTTTTTCCCTAAAAGCAGGTCAAGGCATGTCTTCTTGAAACATGTAATCTCATTTTGAAAACTTCAGACATTAATGAGTTGACCATCTGTCCTGGTAGACTGTTCTATAGTTCATTTACTAACATCACTGGGAAATTTTGCTGGGAAGTGAAGGTGGAAATTCCTGCTGTCAGCTCTTAACTTATCTGCACGTTTGAGATGTGACCTTAAAAGGCCATCATGACAGCTCTCAACCGTATCTCTGAGCCGATATGGTGAACTCTGTCAGCTCCACATGTAAGATTTGCTTTGTTTTGTTTTGCCCAGCTCAGGGATCAATTCTTTGGCCTCCTTTTGAACTCTGTCTCATATATTCACTTCCTTCTGTAAGTGTGGCTGGCTGGGCCGAGCACAGGGTTTGACAGACGCCTTGCTAGGACTACTTTTTCCTGTACCTCTCTTTGAGTACCAGTTTTGAAGCAGCTGTCTGTGATGATCACAGAAGACATAAATGAACTCGGCAGTTTGTTCCATCTCTAAATCTGTAAGTCAAAGCCTTCAAAGCATGTCTGCTGCTTTAAGCCTGTTCTTTGCTCAGGCTACTACCTTGGATTTAGCTGCATTGTAAAAGATTTTATTGTGGCTTTAGCTATGCTCCATAAGAATAACCTTCCCTTTTCACTACTGGGCACTATATTGGTCTTTCTTTAATTACGTGCAAGAAGTTTCATGTTGCCTCACTTCCAAATAACAAATGGGTAAAATTGCATTAGAATTTGGAAATGGTCAGTAGCGATTTTTCTGCTTGTGTCTTTCTGTTGTCAACTGTGTTTTGAAATCTTTAAAAGAACCAAATTTAATCCAAGACACTCTGTGTCCTCTTAATTCTGTGTAATGTTCTTTTAATAGCTTTTATGTCTTTCAATGTCATAATTTTTGATCCTACCTTCTGCACCAAACAATGGACATGATCTGTGTGGTTGCTTCCAGAGGTGCCTTTTTACTGCGTGAAACACCGTATAGTCCTCAGTGTTGTCTTGTCTCTGCTTCTTTAGAGGTTGCTTATGCTTCCTCATTTGCTGACCACTAGTTTCTATGCTCTCTCTATTCTTTATAAATCTGCATGTCTTTCTAATGTTTCTGCTCTTTATCTTCTTTGGGATGGTTTTGGGTTTGTTTTTTCACAAGCGTAACTCTTTCTGACAGTGTTAGAAAATCCTTTTGGCGTGCAATAGGTTCCTTTTAAACGATTCTCTGTTTTGTTTCGTGCCTCTCATTCTTTTTTTTTTTGGCCCATATGCCAGCAGTTGTACAGACTATAAACACCAGGCAATAATGTATATGCTGATTTTGAAACAAAGTCAGTGTGACTAGATCGTGATCATTAATACTTAGGTTGTACCTTTTAAGTGATTAATTAACACTTTTCACTCATTAAAACAACTTTCAACATTGAGATATTACGTGTAGGGGTTTAGAATTTTCTATTTTAAGAAATCATCATTTTTTTAGGACACCAGGGATTTTTTTTTAAGTTAGAAGATATTTTCAGCAAACATCCTCCAGGCTGTGTGCATCTGTGATCAGTGTGTTTTAATTTCTGAGCATGAAGAACGGATGCAGATTTATCAGCTCGCTCTCGTTATTGGGGTTTCAGGGCCTGCATGAGATGTTCCAGTAGCTCCATCTCTGGCTGGACTGCAGATATAATCTGTAGGTGTTCAAGGTCTGTGACTGAGTCACCTGTAATCTCATGAGCATCTCTAATGTAAAATAATACATTCCTCCTCCTCTCCCCCTTCATGATGCCCATTTAGAGCAAGTTGTTACAGTGTTAATGTTGCAGCTGTATTTCCCTTCCTATGAGTTTTCAATAGCTACAGCCTGTCAGTATTTCCTGATACATAAGCATTTCCGGAAGCATTCCGTGTTTGTTTGTTTGGCATCCAGCGCTTAGTAGTGAGGTCTTCTACACATTTTTTTTTCCCTTGGGAAAATTACAGATTTCTTTGGACTTGTGCAACATAACAGGGCTGTGTCTGTGAGATGAAGGAAAAGGCACAGGGATGCTTGAGTGCTCAGGCTGTTTCTCCTGCCCATCTTTCCACTCCCTACCAGAAGTGCAAGCTTGGAGACACCCTTCCCAGCCTTCAGCATCATCCCAGCCCTTAGAGTCAAAAAACTCAGGCTGTCTTTCTTCTCAGAAGCTAGTTTCTAAGTTATTGAATCACTTCTGACTGACCTTTTATTAGTTTTCCCTTGCTGCTGCAGTTTGCTACCAGGCTAAGGACTAAGGTGACTGCAGCGTGTTTCCTCTGTGACAGATGCCCCAGGTTTGCCCACAACAACAGTATCTCCCAACCTCACCAGGCAGCATTTTGCCTTCTTTCTCTGAGATTTTGGAAACATCCGGTTATTACTCGCAGCCTCAAACCCCAGAGCTCCTCAGAGATGGGTGTCAGGACAAAAGGGGTTTCTTCTGCAGGACAATTTTGAGTGTGTTTCTGACAGTGCTTTTTGTATTTGCTTTCAAGAGGCTTCAAACTGTCTGGCCCTCATGCTTATCCTGGTGGATTTTCTGCGGGCTAATTTCCAGCTAGGTTTTTTCCACCACGTTGTGCCTTGTGTTTGTCTTGGCACACAGGTAGCTTTTGAGCCACAACTAGCTCTTCGGGCAGGGATGTCAGTAGCAGGATGTCAGATGTCTTCTCGCTGTTCCTAAAATCACAAGCCAGACACAGTTAGGTGACAAAAAGGGGTTACCTTTATAAGGATCCTTAGGCGCACACTTTGCCAGGTGGAAAATGCTGAAGATGCACACACAGTTTTTACAGGTTTTGCAAATTACTATATCTGACAAGAATCACCAATTGGAATTATAATTGGTGAGGTAATTCCCCCAGTTCACCCCTTTTTCGAATCCCCCCTTCTCTAGATAGAGACTAAACTTTGTTTATAAAAATATATCTCGAAGAGCTGGTCTCAGCCGTGGTTGCCAGGAAGAACCAAGATAGGATAGGAGCCACAGACCCCCAGCCTGAAACCTTTTGGAGTGTGTTTTGTCTTTCTGCCTATCGGGTAGGGTAAGGAAAAGTACTGGAGCTAGGCTATTAATACAATAATAGAGCTACAAATATATGTGTAAAGAATACAGAGAATATATAAAAGAAAAANGGAAAAAAGGCAGAAATCGATTCAGCCTCAGCATGCTGTCAGGGGTAGTTCTGGGTGCTGCTTTTGCTCTTCCACAATACTTCATGGCCAGCAGCTCTGAGTTGGTGTGAAATAATTCCAGATTTTAGATAAATAATGGAGCAAAGAGGACAAATAGTCCACCCGTTCTTTCAAACAAGTACTGCTGGGCCAGCTGAGTGTTCAGTGGCAATGAGAGGACTTACACATGGATTTGCCCCACCAGATTTAAGAAACTCTGTTGGTAAAATATTCAGCCCATTGGTCAGTATTTCCCTGGGTAAGTCTTTAAGGGGAGTAAACTGGAATACTGGCTTAAGCAGCAGAAGAAAGCTGGCATGCTACATGACATTGCAAAGTTTCTTCATGAACTTTGTCTTCAGACATGTCTTACTCTAAGGCAGCTTTTATTTAGAAAAACAGCACAGAAGGAAACAAAACACCTGATTGCAAGAACTTCAAAAGTAACTTGAGGAAAAAAGTAAATAAATACTTGAGAGAATTGGAATCTCATTGCATGTAGTGAGATGGTGGTTTGTGAGAGGGTAGGGGGAAAAATCTTAGCAGTGACACCAAGGATGCAACAGTCTGGTTACCTCTGAATTAACAGGTGTTATCTGCATGGACCTAATGTATGTTGGAGGAGGTGAGCTTTTCGGGTGGGTTTTGGGCTGGTTTTTTTAAGTCTAGAGGGTGTACAATGCAGCCAGGATGGAAGGCAGACAGAGAGAATGGGAGGAAAAGAGGCAGAGAACACATTTAGCATAAAAATCGTGTGCGTATCTTGGCCTGAAAAACTGAGGAAAAAGGTGTGTGTAGTGTGTGTCTTAAGTGTGGCATTTGACGTGGAGCACTTTATATCCAATAGTACCTTTGGGAAAAGCAGCTGACTGCTGTTCCTGAAGGGAAGAATGCTCTTTAAGCTGATTCATTTGATATGGGAATATTGAGAGTGGGTATGGAGGAGGAGTGCACCAGAGGATACGACTAACATTTTAAGAGTTAGTAATATAGAGAGGTAGCCTCTGGAGTTCACAGTGAATAAAAGAAATTCAGGAAGCATGGCATTTACTGAAGATTCCACATAATTAAAATCAGACACTCTCAGGCATCCCAGAGTAAATATGTGTAGCAACAAATGGGTTGAGGATGGTTCTGTGTCTGCATGACAGTTGTGTGGGACTCAAAGTAAAATTGTTTTCATCAATGGTAATGTTGAAAATTTCCCATGATTAAAGCACTTTGGGACAGTATGTAAAACTACAATTTACCTGGCAGATCACATTTCATGCCTCTGGCTCTGGGACTTCGATACTATGCCAGAGGTCTGCCGAAGTTCAGTAGTTATTTTTTCCATTTGGCTTGGCTTCTGATTAGGAGTCTTCCTGAATGAGCACATGGAACAGAGCCTGGTATGCTCGTGCTGAGCACAGGGGGCTGGCTATAAATGTGTCATTGGAAAGGCCAAAACTCTGATAATTAACTGTTTCCCTTTCATTCTTTCTGTCTGAAAGGTGAATAGCAGTTCAGCCTTTTATTCCTTGGTCTTCAGCATCTGGAGTAGCCATGGAATCATGCCTACAATCGTGCTTCAGCCTAGGAAAACCTCTGTGAGAGAGATATGCATAGGGGGTTGATAAACCACAGCTTAGAGAAAAATCTAGGATCACGTTTTCATTGCAAGATCTGCTGGAGCGAGAAGGGATATTCAAACTGTGACCTTTCCCAGTGTTTGAACTGCCAGTTGTTTTTTGTTCCATGCCCATTGTCCCAGTTCACATCCTTTAATGAAGAATATGCGATCAGATTTACAACCAGGGCAGTATCTGCTCCTGGTGAGGGCCGCAGAGGAAATGCTTGTCAGCACCAGAATTTAAACACAAGGTGCCTCTTCTTCAGCCCTTTGTGTCTTTTTTGCTGACCCTGTGTTGTGACAAGCAGCTCAGAATGGGGAGAAAAACTGGTTTGGGTGCCAAACAGCAGCTCTCAAAAGATAGCTCCTGGTTCGAGTCTCCCACCTCTTTTTCACTAGGATGCCTGACTAACTGTTTTGAAGTGTTTGAGGTGAATGGGATCTTTGGTTTGTTTCATTATTTGTGGAAGTTTAGGGATTTTTATTTTAGTAAGAACTAGAATACTTTTTTAGTAAAAGTTACAAACTTGCAAGTTCAGTTGTTCATAAGAGAAAAGGATAGCACGGTTTTGTGCTAAAACTGTAGCTGTTGACATCCCTGTGGACCATCTTTTTTTCATCATTTGTTAGAATTTGGCCTAAAAATAGAAGCATTAAGGTATCACTGAAATGCTCTGTGGCTTACAGAAAACTCTAAGGGGAAAAAGTAAACATTTTCAAAGAATTCAGTGAAATTAGCTTGCTTATACTTCTCTATTTTGAAAATATTTTTCCGTGAGAAAGAGAGAGAATTTTTTGTTCTTCACTTGCAGTGGTCTCTTTTGGCAGCCTGCAGGATTTTCCCATAAGGTTTAGCCACGTGAAAGATAAATGTTTTCTTAACACTTAGTAAGACTGACATAAAGACTGAGCCTGGGGATTATGCTGATCACAAGAGGACTATTCTTTCTTCATAACGATTTTGCCTTCTTTCTGTTATTTTATACCTACTCACACACCTTTCCCTTTTTCCAGTGAGCAGAAGGCCCACTTCTGAATTTGATAAGAATCTGTTACTTTGTTTAGTCCTCTGTAAATCCAAAGCTTTTGAGACAATTCAAATAGTCTCAGTCTCAAACAGCCCAGCACCAGTTCCCAGCCGTAGTTAAATGTATTTGTAACTTCCAGGTGGTGAGTAGCTGTAACGGATATAGTCCTCATCCTGCTGAAATCAATAAGCTAATTACTTCAGTGGGGGTTTCGTGCACGTGCCTCGAATGGGAGAAGTTGTAAGCTGAAGTACCTTGTTATATCCAGCTGTTAGAAAAACCTCTCATGTTTTCTTTCTTTGTTTTTTGATCACCGTGGTACCTTCCACACTCACTGCCAGTTCAGGCTTCCTTGCTCCTGGTTCAAGCCCTGCTTAATAAGGTGTGTCAGTCCTGGAAGGTCAGGAGATACACAGGGCAAATCCCACCTCACCTGACTTTTATCCACTCCCTTCACATCCAATGTACATGTGCCTTCCCTACCCCCAGCTGGGGAATTTCTCTTTTATTGGCTAATTTGGAGTTTTCACTGAGCCTGCAGAATTCTCAGAGGATTAGTCTGTTTGCATTTTTTTGTTGGTTGTTCCTTAATAAGCAATATCACACCAACTCGGAGCAGGGTTATTAATGCAGATACTTCTGGATCAGAAGCTCTGTAAGAGGACCATTTGCTGCTGCTCACAGTGTCATTGCAGCCAATCCAAATAAGACCAATTCACTATTTGTCCTAGAAAGAGACACTCTCCTTCTAATCTCACGCACCTCTTGAAGGGACAGAAACAAAGTCTGGCATATAAAAGTGAGTTATTAAAAATTAAAGGGAATAAACTATTAATTCACAGTGCAGCCACAATTTCCTTCGAGATTTATAACCACAACCCGGTAGAAATTCCATAGTTAATATAATCTTTAGAAATCCAATGAAGTTTTCTCAATGATTTTTCTCTGTTTAAAAAAGGTTGTGGTGTTTGCTCTCAGAATCACTGCTGCTATCATAAAGACCTTAGTTTGGTTTTTTCCTGCAATGAATTAATTTTGTAAAATACAAGATTGCTCCTGGGACTCACTCTGTACATAAGCATTTAGTATGGGGTGGAGATGCACTAATGCCACAAACCCGGCAGGCGTGTTGTCATCACTGTATCTGCTCTGTTGGCTCATCCACACAGATAAGAGATTTTTACTGCTATCATTACGTGGAGTTATTCCTTTTAACTCCCAAGGGACCCTGGTTTAATGCTGAATGTTCCAGCTTCTCTCTCTTTATTGAGGCCTCTGGTACACTTTGGCCCAAGCAGTACTAAGGATCTGCAGCTGTTGTTGAAATAGCTGTTCATTGGCTAAGATGCACTGAACCTTATAAAAATAAAGGTGCCTTGTGGACTTACTGTGCTGCTGTTGAAACGTAAAGGGACTGTGCAAACTCTCTTCTCCAGTCCTTCATATAGCCCGTGGCCAAGATGGTCTAATGAAGGTATAATTAGGGTGCTTCTGCCCTGTAGCTGAGCAGCCCGTAGGGCACCATTGTTAGTAAACTAGGAAAAACATATGAAATGCAGCCCCTAATGTGTGTGCTTATGCTATGGTGTTATCAGCAGTTTTGGTTGTGGTACTCTGTGCTGCTTACTCCTGTTGTGCCTGGGCATTTAAGTTTTTCCTTCCAGTAGCAGGGTAAGAGAGAGCCTGGATGCAAACAGTGTCCCTTTCCTCCACTCGTCACCGGTGCCTCCTCCTCATCCCCAGTAACAGGAGAATAGAAGTAATCGTCTGAAACAGGAGGGAAGCAGTCAGCCTTGGAGAGTGGCATGTCTCTCCATGCAGGGGGAGGCACCAGCTTTACCAGCAGCTGCCTTTCCCTTCAGAGAACAGAGTACACCCCAGAGCAGTTTGCAACCCTTCAGGCAAGGCAATCTAAACTTCAGAGAACAGGAAAGTTATCAAGGAGAGGGCAGGGGATTGCAGCTGCTGCTTGTTATCTTGAGTACATGATGCATGTATGTGTACACGTGTATGTATAAGCGTGTGTATGCATATATGGAATTATTCTCTTTTAATGTATCTTCTTCTGAAATTCCGCTTTATGATTTTCCTGCAACACTAAAACCACCTAATGCCAGCTGGCATTATGATCCGGTTCTGGTATCTGTGTTGTTGAAGCACCACATCGATGGTGCCTGCCATCAGCACTCAGGGTTGGGAGTTCTCTGTGCTGTGGAGCCCATAAGACCTCTTTTTCCAGGAGTGCTCCATTCCAGGCCGGCTAGGAATGTGACTGGCAGGGTCAGGGTGAGTAGGGAGGAGTGCTGCACTGATGCCTCTGCAATAGATCTGGGGAGCAAGAGAAGCAGAAATATTCTGATAGCAGACTGAGGAGAATTCTGCAATGAAAGACAAGCAGTGGAGAGACACAAAATTAATTGCTTATGTGTAAGTAGCACTTATGGTATGATGGTGTTGAAGTGGTGCATGAGAGCAGCTCTTAATTCTTTTGTTTGGATTCAATCCTTCAAGTCCCTGCACTTTCAGGCCTCTCCTCATCTGCTGCTTTGGAAATGTAAACTAAGAGGAGAGAAAATAAGCAGTCAGCATAATTTTAGCGGGAGGAATTTCATTTTTGGGACGAAGGTGACTCCAAGAGTATTTTGTACCAGACCTTGTTGAAATATATCTCTTGGAATCTTATAGATATTCCTGTAAGACTAACAAGAATTTTGGTAGTGCAATAATTTGCATAAAAGGAATACATCTTTTCTGTAATCACCTTTGCTTTCCACTTGTGTAGGGTTATATTTTGAAAACAGACATTGAATATGCCGTAGATAATCATTTTCAGATGAAAATGTCTTGGGATGGAGAAGACTTCTGTGCAAAGAGTCATTGTGTGCCACGTCCAGCACAAAAATGCTCTCAGCTGTGAGTGAGAAGCCTTGGTGTTAATGTCATTTAAGTAATTATTAACCTACCTACAAACCTATTCTTTCATGGGCAAATGTTAGATTCTTTTAAGATGAGTTATTTTTGTCTACCTTTCTGTTTGCCAACATCTCTGCTATGGGCCATGGCTTTTCCCTCAGTGCAGTGTGGTAACCCCTTGCTGTGCTGTGTGGTCCTGTGCTGGTTTGAAGGCAAACCAGCGGGAGGAATTAACCCCACACAAATACCTCGTGAGAGATTTCAAGTTGGAGTTACAATTTAATAGGAAAATGACAATAAAGGCAACAGTACAGAAACAATGGCTTAAACTGACAAAGCTGGAGTACAACCTGACAGACACCCTGTTGGTCAGGGTGGTGGTAGCAGTCCAGTTAACTGGTGGTTGCAGTGCCTTTGGAGTGATGGATGCGGTCTTGTTGAAAACGGTGGTCCTGTGGAAAGGTCTGGTCCTTCTCTGGGTATCCAGTGGTGGGTGTCCTGGTGTCCCAAGGCCCAGATTATATACTGGCAGGAATTTCGCAATGGGGTGATGTAATTCTGTGTGTCGTTCTGGGGAGTCCTTGATGGCCCCTTAGCAGAGATGACCCCCTCAGGGTGGTTGGTGCTGCTGCTTCCCTAGAGGGAGTTATCACGGTTGAGTCATGGCAAAGATAAAAAACCACCCATTTAAACAGCTCATCAGAAGGTAGTGTAGATGGTGGTGGAATACACACTTTGGTTACACCCCATGTTGTAACCCAGGACAGGTCCTAGTCCCCAAAGACCTTGATGAAGCTGTGTCACATGGTAGCTAATGTACTTACATGGCTGAAAGCTAAGCTAATATTTTTTGTTTAGTCCACAGCAGTAACCCTGTGTTTGGCTTGTAAATAAATTGTCTGTTTACATAAAATGGAATTATGAAAATGGATGACAGGATTTCCAGTCTGCTTGCCTTGCACTGCTTTCCTCCAGTGGCTTCTTATAGGGATAAATTGATACTAAATGCCAGTGAAGAGTAAAAGAAGAGGGCTTCAAGGCATGTGGGTTGAATTAGAAGTTATGGTCCTCATTCTCCATTCTCAACAACATTTAAAATTGTCTGAAGTAAAGCACAATTCATCTTTGCTCCTGAACCTTCACAACTGCTGAAAAAAATGTAATGATTGAATTAGAATATATCCAGAAATGTAATAAAATGTCAGCTTGACAGTAATGCTTTCAGAATTGCTATGTGACAGGGACACTGCAAATATAGTGGCACGTCTGCTTTGTGTCCCAAATAACGTGGGACGTACATTAAGACAACGTGCTGAGGTTAGGAGGGGAGCTGTTGAGTTTAATGTCTGTATTAGGTAAGCTTACGTTGTTTCTGTCTCCTAATGTAATTTATTTTGCATTAAAATTCCGTAACAAGAGAGGAAATTTCACTTGCTTGTTACGCACACCTTTCCCCGCCATCCTTTCTTTGGTCGTTTGTGAGGATGAAATGGCCTCTGTGGTGTGGCTGGGGATGGATTTGATGACCTAGGAAAGTTATTTCACATTAGCCAGAGAAATAAGAATTTGTTCTGGTTTGGGCCTGGGCAGATCGAACACTCTGAATCTCTCAGCAAGCTGGGATTTGGGGTCTCCCTCCCATTCTCCTCTGCAGTCACCGGCTGATGGCAGCTCCTTACAGGCTGACTTCCAGGCTGGCATTTGCACAGCAGACTGTGCCCAGTATTGCTTATCCAGTGGGGACAGTCACCTCTGCAGATGAGCTGGCTGTGCACTGCCATGAAAACAGCCCTGGTTTGCATCACTGCAACTTAGAAAGTTCCAACTTAGAAAGTTACAAAGCAAATTTGTTTTGGTTTCTGAGTTGTGGATTCTTGTTGAAAGGATGGAGGCTCTTTTCTTCTGTGTATCTGTGAGTCGTTACTAAGAAAGATGCCTCCATAGGCGCCTGAAGAGCCCTGCCATCCCCTCTGAAGGGTTGGGAAGCCTTGCTGGGGGATCCCACTTGGGAAGCTGCACAGAAATTGTTGGGATTGCCAGCCCAGGGCTTCTCCCTGGGCTCTCTTCTCAGTGTCCCCAATCATCAGATACTTTTAGCAGTCCAGAAAAATAACACCTATAGTTTATCTCCATGTCATTTGAAATCTGTCAGGTGCAGGTACAATCAGAACCCTTTGAGAGCAGGACTGTATTGCAGATGGAAAACTGCTGCCGAGTACTCTCTTTCTATGGCTCATTGTATGCTGGGGTTAAGGGGAATTGTTCAGGGCATTTGTGCTCCATAAATCAGGGGAGAGGACAGGTTGCACTGTGAGCTCTTTCCCCAAGCATCCTTGCTCACCAGGCACCTGACCCTGTTGCCCAGCACTGGTGAACAGTTACTAGTTAGCAGCCCTTACTTAAATCTGAAGGACCTATCCCTCAATGAGGCTTTTCATTTTGACTTCATTATGTAATTACTTCATCAGTAATTTAACATAAGTTGCAGTTGCTGATAGGGCTTTTTAATGAGATGCCCTTGTTTTTCCAGACTGAATACTTGCAGTGCTCACAAAAAAACCACAGGATGTGGGGATATGTCAAACAAGTCAGCTGATGTATTACTGTTATCTGTCACTTGTGCTGAACGGTTTTAAAAAGTGCCACAACTATCAGCTCCTTCCTAAATGGGGATAGCACTGCTATAGCTGGTGCAATATTTTTATCACATTTTTTTTTCCAGCTTGTGTTATGAGATACAAACTCAATTAGCAGGGCAAAATCCTCAAGTCACTTGATTTCTACGGACATACACTGACTGAAAATATGGTCCAGTGTAAGAAGAGTTATGAGATTTTTCTCCAAAACTGGTGAACAAATTCTTTTAGGCTGTCTCTGGCCTGTGCAGAACACTGCAGGAGCTCTGCTGCTGTAAGGATTTCCTGTGCTTCTGTGGTCGTTCTCAGGTGCGAGAAGTACCTTTTTCCCAGCTAGTGTCAGCAAAATCTTCATATTGGCTTTGCAAGAACATCACAAAACTTTCTGTCCAGATGCCTGCGCCAGAAAACTGGGATTGAAGGTTTCTCCCCCTGTGAATTCAAATCTTCATCTGTGGATTTTGTACTTCAGGCAGAACTTCAAACTGGCCCCTGTTTTGTAGCTTCTTCCTCCAAAAATAGCCAGCTGATTTTACTTTTTGTCTCTGTCCCACCTGCTTGGCCTGACGTGGACTTGGAAAGCCCTCATGACTGCAGCAACACAAAAGCCTCGCCCACAAACACATCCCTTGGAAGAGTTCCCCTCGCCAGGTGTTTGCTCTCACACTCCAGCTCCAAACAGGCACAGAAGGTGAAATAAAAACAGTCTGGGCTAGAAGGGGCAGTGTATCCACTGTAGGACCTTAAGTGTTTGAAGGAAAAAGCTCTCCTTTCTCTTCTTCACACAGGCTCAGTGTCAGTGCTGCTGCTGCCCAAGGGCGATGCTGTGCCTCTGGTGCTACAGGGATATGTGGGGGCATGGATCAGCCTTCCTGAGAAAAGGTCGGGCTGCAGCCCCTGAGTGGGTCAGGCTGTAATTCCTAGGAGTTAGATGTTTTCCCAATAGATAACCTAAACTTCCCCTGACTCAGCTTTGTGCCATTCCCTCGGGTCCTGTCACTGGTCACCACAGAGCAGAGATCAGCGTCTGCCCCTCCACTTCCCCTAAGAAAGAAGTTGTAGACTGCAGTGAGGTCTCCCCTCAGTCTCCTCTTCTTCAGGCTCAACAAACCAGGTGACCTCAGGCACACCTCATATGGCTTCCCCACAAGGCCTCTCCCCATCTTTGTAGTTCTTCGGATGGTCCTGTCCCTGTGGGCAGGATCCCAGCCCTTTTCTCCATGTCGTGCCGGGGAGCGCTCTGAAGGGACAGATAAGTGATCTTCCACAGGACACCACGGTGTGTAACTACTCTTCCATTTAGAAGTTAAAAGGACTAAGAACTGGCTGAGACGTCAAAAAGTAGAGGCAGCAAAGACTTATCAAGTAATGAGGGTTGCTTGCAGTGAGGTTCTTTGGAGATTAGTACGGAAAATTTTCCAGTTCCAGTCAGAACCCAGGAGGTAAATGCAGAAGCTCTGTTTGTAAATATGTGTGTGTGAGAAAGATAGATACATTTTTAAATGAATGCACTTCGGAAGTTCTCAGATGACAGATTTAGGATGTTTCTGTGACCTTAATTTGTTCCCCTGTTGTGTACTTTGTGGCACTGCCTTTGATTACATGGTTTCACTGCACAGTGAGTTTGTAATACTCCGATACGTCTTCCCACCAGATGTTTTCAATGTGTAAGGGCATGTACATCTCTCTGCAGATTTAAACTTGGCCCCTTAGTGCCTTTTGCATGGAGTAGTGCAAAAGTCTTGCTCTGGGAGCTTGGGCCTCCAATGGCCAAGACTCTTTAGCAACTCATGCAAAATGTGTGGCTGGCCTCATGCCAGCTGTTACTGATTTCAACTGAAATTCATCACGATTTGGTGCCAGGCGAAATATTGGTTGGCTAGCTCAAAGCAGAAGCCCAAGGCCAGAGAACTGAGTGTGCTCTCTCCTTGGACAGGCAATACCTCCTGGCCAGGACAAACGACAACTAGTAAAGCAGTGCAGGGTTGCTTTTTTCTTTTTTTCTGTGGCATAACTTGCCTGAACACAAACAAGACGTGTTCTTCTGTGGTACTAAGACATTAAAAGAAATCAGCATACTAATTGTCATTTCTATTGTGGTGTTTCAGGAATTCAATGACAATACAAGGAGATCTATTTAAAAACATGAAGTGTTTTCCAGCCCCTGCGTTCAAAAGTGTTTAGGGATGCCAGATCCCATTTTCAGGTATTCAGCACAAGGCTTACTTCCAGAGGAGAGGTTTCAGGAGGCCTCAAATGACTCAGACTTTCTGCAGGTGATCTCCTGTGGAGTCACTCCAGGCTTTTTCTGTGGAGTCACCCCTGGGACACTCTCTTCTTATGACCAAAATTTTACCCCCTGTATTGAAAAACTGCATGTCTTTGTGTATACTGACTTCAGTGCACTTACTTCCTGACTTTCTAGTCTTGGCATCATGCCTCTTGCCTTTTCCTTCAAAAACCCAAACCAAACAAAACAACAAAAAAACCCATACACAAACAACTCAAAAAGCCCTTGCATTCTCTGCTTGCTCAATTACTCTGATTCTTGAGCCTTCTATGCTTCCTTCTAACATCTTTACATTATTTCTGCTAGACCATGAAATGTCTAGCAGAAATAGATAAACTCTTCATCAGATGTGACTGCATTTCTATTTTTGAAAGCCATCCAAAATGGAGAATTAAACTGGGGAGGGAGCGGGGGTTTGGACTGTGCTGTTATCTCTGATATAGTTTGAAATATAGGTTGAAAATAGGTTGAAAACTCATTTGAATTAGTGCCATCAGATGTAATACAAAATACATTGCATTTCAGGGCATCTTCTCACATAAGGTCAAGAAGAGAGTGAAAATAAGTTCTATGCTGTTTGGAATATATTTCACTAACAATATATTCATTATCTTAAGGTACTTTGCATATTTTTTATAGCAGAGTTGTATTTAATCTGTGAAATGGGGTTTTTTAGTTGTATTTTTGGAAAGGTATTTTCAAGACTGTCTTTAAAAAGCGTTGTTTAAATCTGCTTTTCTATGTATGTCTCAGGTTTAGTTTGTACAGTCTGAGAACAGATTTCCAATGGTCATGAAAATGCCAACTTAATCCATCTTCCTTTCTTGAAGTCATTAGGAATCTTGTTGAGGCTGTGGAACTGGACTGGCAATCAGTGCCTCTGGTCCATGTGCAGAGCAATGGCTGATGCATGGTTCATGCATGACATTTTAATCTCTGAAATAAAACAGATGGAAATGATGGGTGGGGCCCTCTCATTGCAGCAATGCAGTATCGGTGTAGAATCCTTGTGGCATTCTTCCATCTCTTCTTGAACCGGGATATTGTAACATCCAACTTTGTACAGTAAATGGGCCCCAGAGATTTGTTCAGAAACTGTCTGCTGAAGGAGATTACCTTCCCCAGGGCTTACATCATGGATCTAGTAACTTAAGAAGACATTGCCTTGATTTAAAGCCTCTCCCACCCAGACTGAGGTGAATTTACTGTTCTGCTTCTTTTTGAATTCTCAAGGTATTTAGTCATTCCCAGGCAAATCAGTTGTGCCTGCATCTTGCCATTTAGAGCTCTGCCTAGTGTTTGGTTTAATTTACAGAATGCTATTGGTTCATGATGAGCTCTCTGTCTGGAGGGGCTCATGAAGGTGGCAGGTAACAGCAGGGCTCAGCAGGCAGACAGGAGAAATGAGGAGTGATGGTGACGTGTGTCTGCCCCCTCCAGGGGTGTTCTGTGTTTGAGGAGGGGCAGGAAGGGGCCAGCAGAGGTTGCCATCCTGCCCTTCTACTCAGCCCCGGTGAGGCTCATCTGGGGTGCTGTGTCCAGTTTTGGGCTCCTCAGGACAAGAGAGACATGGAGCTCCTGGAACGGGTCCTGTGGAGGTTGCAGAGATGATGAAGGGATGGAGCATCTCTCTTATGAGGAAAGGCTGAGGGAGGGAGCTGGGGCTGTTCAGCCTCAAGAGGAGATGACTGAGAGGGGACCTCATCAGCGTCTGTCAGTGTCTGCAGAGAGGGGTCAGAGGATGGACCAAGCTGTGCTTGGTGGTGCCCAGCAATGGGACAAAGGGCATCAAGCAGAAACAGATGGGCAGGAAGCTCCACCTGAACATGAGGGAGAACTTCTTTACTGTGCAGTGACCAGGCACTGGAACAGATCACCCAGAAAGGGCATGGAATCTCCCTCACTGGAGACATTCCAGAACCATCTGGACGCAATCCTGTGCCATGTGCTCTGGCATGACCCTGCTTGAGCAGGGAGGTTGGACCAGGTGATCCACTGTGGTCTCTTCCAACCTGACCCATTCTGTGACTCTATGAAATATAGGAGCCAGTTTCTAGGGATCTTTCTTTTGTCATCATCCAGCTTGAACAGATCATGGAAAGGAAGCTCACCCCTCTGTGTGCCTGACTCATCCATGCCCACGTGGAGGTGACCACTCATCCCCAAGGTCTCACACCCTACTTCATCAGGGCAGCAAGGAGGAAGAGAGGGCAGCATTTTACTCCAACATGGTCAGCATGTCAGGAGGGAATATGATTTCAGATAATCTGCTGGGCAGGGTTTCATAAGGAACAGGGCTTAGGAAAGAAACATCTTCTGTGAAATACTGTGGTGTCTGAACCTGAAGAACTTTTCCAACATGGTACAAGTTTCTCAAAGCCTTTGTGTTTAGTGGGACCCAGAGTACTTTTATGCTGAGGCATATTGTAATATTTCTTGAATTGTTTTACAAGGACCAGAGTGTTGTTCAACATACTGTTTATTTTGTAAGTGCACGTGATTGCACTGAGAGTGTATGGATTTGCTGTGAACCATGTAGAGGGGTATTTTTATTGTTGTCGTTTGTTTTGGGTCTTTTTGTTGTTTCACTTGTAAAGAGCTTTTAAAATCTGCTCGGTTTGTAACCTGAGTCCCAGTTCAACTCCCAGGGAATCAGTGGTAAGTTTCATGCTGTATTTCATGAACTGTGGTGGAGGAGATTGAGGGACTGTCACCTTTCTAGTGGTAATGGCATCCTTTCCTCCAGCTGAGCAGATACGGTGTTTGCTTTTCAGTTCTTCTGCTAACTCGACCAGTCAGCATCAAGGTTGGCATTGATTATGGTGGCTCAATGTCCATTTAGGGCTATTGAGAGCTGCATCTGTTTCAGTTCAGAAAGTGGACCAAAGCTATCAAATCATTTCACTGCTGGTCTTGCAGCAGTATTTTTTAACTGATCACATGGATATAAATTTTATTATAGCTCTGTTGGATGTCTTAAGCTCTCAAACCACGCATTTACAAATCAGCGTAATCTCCATTTAGAACCTGAAGCAAAGTCATGCACTAAACACAAGACTGCAGAGTTTGGGTCCAAGAGAGGTGTTCTGATGAAAAGCTGGTACAGTTTGAGTCTATCCATTAATTCCAGGCTGCAGAACAGTGAATATTGTAATATATAGTCCACATCTGGCAGTTTCCAGTGAATTGGCTACATAGAATCATAGAATGGTTTGGGTTGGAATGGACATTAAAGACCATCTAGTTCCCCTGCCATGGTCAGAGACACTTTTCACTTGACCAGGTTGCTCAGAGCCCCATCTCGCCTGGCCTTGAAGAGATGCGATGTCCACAGCTTCCCTGGGCAGCCTGTGCCAGTGCCTCACCACACTCACAGGGAACAATTTCTTCTTCATATCTAACCTAACCCTACTCTCTCTCAGTTTGAAGCCGTTCCCCCTTGTTCTGTCACTCCAGGCTCTTGTAAGTCATCTCCCTCCATCTTTTTTGTTGGCTCCCTTCAGGTACTGAAAGGCCACAATTAGGTCACCCCAAAGCCTTCTCTTCTTCAGGCTGAACAATCCCAATTCTCCCAGCCATTCCTCACAGCAGAGCTGCTCCATCCCTCTGATCACCCTGGTGGCCTCCTCTGGCCTGGCTCCAACAGGTCCCTGTCCTTCCTGTGCTGGGACCCCAGGGCTGGATGCAGCACTGCAGGTGGGGTCTCAGCAGAGCGGGGCAGAGGGGCAGAATCCCCTCCCTGCCCTGCTGCCCACGGGGCTTTGGATGCAGCCCAGCCCACAGGGGGTTTCTGGGCTCCCAGCGCACACGGCCGGGGCATGTCCAGCCTCTCACCCACCAGCACCCCCAAGTCCTTCTTGTAGGGCTGCTCTGGATCTGTTCATCCCCCAGTCTGGACTGATAGGAGGGGTTATGCTGACCCAGGTGCAGCACCTTCCACTTGGTTTTGTTAACCCTCATGAGATTCCCATGGGCCACTTCCTGAGCTTGTCCAGGTCCCTCTGGATGGTCCCCCTGTCATCCCGGTTAGTCAACCGCACACTCAGCTTGGTGTCATCTGTAAATTTCCTAATGAAGAAGGTGGTGTGTAACAGGGATGATGCAAAAACAGCTGATGTGCTGTCGGCTTTAGGGCTCCATTTGGAAGGCAGGGTGACAATGGAAGCACATAATGTTGCTCAGACATGAATGTCAACTGCCTTGGTGTGCAGGTCCTGCTGTAACTGCTCTCTGAATTTACAGAGGTGCTCCCTGTGTGTGTCTGCACCGCTGGCCTGTGCTGCACGGAGTGAAATGGAGCCTTTCGTGTTGGTGCTGGTAAGGGTTTGTTTGGCCAGATAGATGAAGCACAGGGTTTTGTTCCCTGTGTGGGACCTTTCACTGAAGTATCTTCCAGGGAAGCAGATGATGCTCTGTAGGAATGAATGACCAAAGGGGAGTGATGAGCCCAGGTGGGAAAAAAGTTACCAACTTGAGCAAATGGTTGGTTTCCTGGAAGATTCCTTGTACTGAGATAAGTGGTTAAAGCCAGACAAGCTACACTTTATAAAGTGAAAATGTAATCTTTTTACGATTCACTTTAGTACTCTCACTATTATCACTTTAGTAAAGGATTGCAAATGTCTTGCTTCAGAGGATTTGCATCTGCTAACCTCCCTGTGTTGCATCTGTCCTGTTGTTTCCAAAGCAGGAATTTAATTCCACAGGTGATCCAAATTATAGCTAATTATTAGTGTTCTGTCACTGAACAGAATCTTTTTTTGTGGTCTGTTTAAACCCAGACAACTAAGAATTGCCCACTCCCTCTGAAAGCTTGCAGAGGCTGGTGTGTATAAGGATCTCTGCACACGCAGTGCCTCTGTGGAAGTCTATTTATAGTGCACGCTTGAAGGAAATATAAATTAAGACATATGCTAGGAGGTGGCAGAGACAGAACATGTTTTAGGGCTGTGTAGAAGGCAGGTCGGTTAACCTTTGTTTTACCAAATAGGAAATACAAAAAAGATAGATAAAATTGTTCCATCTTTCATGAAAAGTAAAAGTAATTAGTTATCCTGTAATCAAATCACTTCAGAAATGCTAGAGAGTAAGAACAGCTGTATTCCTGTTTGTGAGGTGGGACACATCTAGCATTATTTTCCTGACGTTTCAAAGAAAGTAAAATTAGGTTTGTTCTCCAGAGAGCCAATTAGTTCTCTGCTGGTAAATATTTCTAAATCTGTAGGTAAAAAAGGATAAAGCTTCATCAGTGCTGCAGAGAACAGGTCAATGGTGTAACTTTCTGCAGAATTCATTAGCAAAGTAACATGTCAAAGCAAAAGGTTTGTTTGCAGAGATTTGTGCTCCTCAGCCCCAAGTCCTCCAGGCTGTAAGACTTCTCTGCACTTGCTGAGGACCCCAGTGCCCACAGGGGACCAGTTTACCAGAAGTCCCATCTTCTGGTTTCCACCTGAAACAGGAGCACACATTTTACAGGTGTAATCTGGTAGAACGAGGAAATCTTCCTGTCAGTGCCTTTCTCTACCGATAGCTTTGCGTGACGGGAATGCTGGGTTCGGCCCTTGTCACATTTGCCACTGTCAGTCCCCTCTGGCTTTCTGAGGACCAGTTTTGTGACAGTGTGTCACTGTAAGCTGTGACCACCATTTTAATGTCAGATGACAAACTGCTGCCAGGTAAAAGATAATTATGATACAAACGCTGTAATTTTTTCTTGCCCGCAACAAAAATACAAAGATGTGGTGTTGCGAGTTAATGGTAAGGAAAGCAAAAGAAAGAAAAATACCTGCTTTGTCTAAGTTCAGTTTTTAGAAAGAAGTTGGTTAAAAGGTGAAATTTCAGCTCCTTCTATGTGGATGAGGAGTGGGAACTGGGCTGTTAAATCCAGGATGTCAAACAAGTTGCAGATTCTTACATGTTGCACTCATACATTTAAAAAAAAAATCTATTACTCTTTTTAAAGAATGAGGTTGCCCCTAGTCTCCAATTTATGAACATTTCTTGCCGAAATAATGCATGAGGTAGCAGAGCTCACACCATGCTGCAGGGCTAGGACTGCTCTTTGCGGATTCTGATTGAAGTGAAACACAGGGGAGCTGAAGGCAGTGTACCCAAATATGCCCCTGCAGGGCTTGCTTCTCACAGAAGTGTCTGAAGGAAGCCATTTGAGCTTAAAGAAAATGGTGGAAAAAGTAATGTTGTGTGTAATATTACTCTGCAATGCAGTTACACATTCATTGCCCTTTTCACCAGGTAAGTATGTGACTAATTAAGAAAAAAGCTGCCTATTTTCTCCCCTTCTTTTTTATTTTTTTCCCCTTTCCTGGCCCAGAGGTTCAGATTTTGGGCAGCTAGTTGTTAAGCAGGGTAATTAAAGAGTGACTCTCAGGAGACAGTTATGGCAAAGAAGGAGAAAACCTCCTTTCCTTTTTGTGGCTTTGGGGTGGAAAGGTAGATTCACTGAGCATCAAGTCGGGAGTGCTTCATGGAAATGAGGTTTGGCTGCCCCTAGCCCAGAGGTGGTGGCCAGCACAATGCTGCCCCCAGGCCCCTGGGAAGCTTCCAAGAAGAATGTGGGGAGAGGCAAAATCTGGGGATGCTGTGCAAGCAATGCGTTAATGTCCATTACAGCTCATAATTTATCACAGAAATGATGTGTGCAGGGGTAGAGTGTCGTTGAGGACTCTTTGTATTCCCCAAGTCAGCTGATTTTATCTACATAAACCACTTAATTTTCTGCACTCTGTCTCTCCCAATACTTGATTTTGTCATGAGCTCCCCAAATAATGGGGATTCCTGGAGGTCATGTGTTCCTAGTTACCTGAGAGAGAAAATGTAAAAGAACTGGAGCTGAAATAAACACTCTGTCAATTAAAATATTATAATGCTTCCTTTTCTGAATCACTTGTAATTTGCATGATCTGTTAAGAACTACTGGGAAAAAGCCCTTGGAGAAATATTATAAAATGCCCAGATGATTTGCATATTTAAAAAATTTATTTAGCAATCTGTTAAACGATCCATTGAAAGAGAAAATACAAATCACCCAATATTTTAGTACAAATGAGGTTTCTTTGTTGAAAGATAAAACTTAATTGTACAACTGTGAATTGTACAATTGTACATCTGTTAGCAGGACTTTTTATCCCGTTAAATCTTTATAAGGTCAGTAATTTGTTTTACCAAGCCAGCGGTTTGTTGGGGATTATCTACACTGTCACCATTTCTGATGCATGGGAAAGAAACACACATTCCAGCCAGCCTATAGGACTGCAGATTCATCAGAATTATCTCAGCTGATACTGGGATTTCCTCCTTCGGTTCATTTTGTGAAAGTATCAAAGAGAGAATTCCGGTTGAAGTGCTGGATGAGGCCTAGTGAAAGTCACAGGTAAATCCTTGACTCCGGCACTGACGTCAGTCCCCAGCAGCCTTGGGCAAGCTGTTACCAACTCAGCCTGTAAATACATTGAAGGAATCACGTACTTTCAGGTCCGTGAGCATGTGTGTACAGTCTTTTTTATTTTCTTTTTTCCTGGCTGAGTAGGTTCATAGTCTTAGCCGGAACACGATGATACTTTTAGTCTTAATAAAGAATATTCCCTGTTTACTGGATGCACTTTGACAGAATTTAAGAGTGCAATTAAATTGGAATTACCTCCACATTTCATGCTGCCCACAATCCCATAGCTGCTAGGAACAAGGTGCTGCTTTTTAGCTCCCTTTGGAAATGGCAGAGAAGAATTTCTCCCCCTGCCGCATTTGCAGTGAGGCACCATGAGATGCGGTTGGTTGTCCTGACATTTTTAAGTGAGCAAGGGTTGGAACTATATCACCACTCACAACCCATTTCTCCTGATCCTTGGTCCCTTGCTCCACTAACTGCATTTCTATGCAAATCTTTATCAGATGCAGATTGGCAGGGCCTGGCACAGCTAATGGACTTCATCCCTGATCTTACCCTGCAGACAGTTGGCCCCGAAGTTGGAATTTGGTTTCTGTAAAGGTCATTTTCAGTGTTTGAAACAGGAGACTTAGAAATGGATTGGCAAATTTGAATGCAGAAAACAGACTCTAGTTAAAATCCAAGTGATACCGGTTATTTTTAACATTATTGTAGTCAACTCATTTTTTGTGGATAATTAAGTACTTTGACTTCTTTTGTCTTATATTAGTTGTTTCAAACATCAGAAACAGAGTGGTTGTTGTTTTTCTCTAAAACATAAACTCATAATTAGCTTAGCAAGTAAAAATACTGACAGACTGGCAAGGAAGAATTATGCAATGTGAAACTTCAGTCAGGGAAAGATGATAGCCTGGGTGCTGCAAACTCAGCAGCCTGAATTGTGCCCACACTTCCCGTGTTTCCATGGTGGGTTGACTTTGTCCAGATGCCCACCCAGCTGCTCTCTCACTCCCACTGTTCAACAGGTGACAGGTGAAAGAAAAAAAGATGAAAAAGCTCTTGGGTTAACATGAGGACAAGGAGATCACGTACCAATTACCATCATGGGCAAAACAGACTTGACCTGGGGAAAATTAATTTATTGCTGGTTAGAACAGAGTTGGATGGTGACAAAGACAAAAACTAAAACACCTTACCTCTGCCATCTCCCCTTTCTCCAGGCTCAGCGTCACTCCTTCATCCCCAACCTGTCTGAGCAGTGCAGGGGGATGGGGGGAGTTGCAGCTGGTCCATAGAAGCTCTTCCTCTGCACACTTTTCCCAGGGTTCAGTGTGGGCTTTCCATGAGCTGCAGTCCTTCAGGACAAGCCTGCTCCAGAATGGGTCCTGCCCATAGGCTGCATTTCCTTCAGGGCATATCCTGCTCCAGCCTGGGCTCCTGCACAGCTGCAATGTAGATACCTGCCCCAGCATGGGCTCTCCAGGGGCTGCAGAGGCTCCCTGCTGGGGCACCTGGAACCCCTCTGCCCCCTGGGGCTCTCAGGGCTGTCTCTCTCACTGTTCCCCTCACCAGGCTGTCCCCGAGGCACTGCCACAGCCGGTGGGACTGTCTGTGTCCAACACAGGCACAGTAAAACTGTGTACACAGTAAAACTTCCCTCCACGTTTAGGGTGCCCTGACCCAGGCAGGGAGAGATGGAGAAGGTGCTCCATCAAAGTCAAAGTGTTGGGAGGTGCTGTTCAAACTGAAAAAAGGTTGAAGACCTCTGTGCCATCAGTGTTTGTTCTTCTCCAACACCCATCTGGCTGGAAGCTGTGCTCCTTGTCTTCCCTGTCCCCATGACAGGCAGCTGTGTCTTTTCCAGACAACCTCACTCAATGGCAGGGCACCCTCAGTATTGCACTCGTGAGGAGTTGACATGGTTCAAAATGTTGGGGGCAGGGTTGCTTAATTTTAAATCATGGCATTAAACTTACTTTAATTGGATTTACCACACAAAAATCCTCAAAACCTTTTATAAGTCAGAAATTAGGTGTACAAATCCTTCCATGCCTTTACAGTACAAATCCTGCCAGTAAATCCTAAATACGCTTTAATTATAAATCCTTTCTTTGCCCTAGGGATGAAAATTACTGGTTTATGAATTAGAATGGTAAAAATCCCATGGTTCTACCAGGTTTACAAATCCTGACATAATTTTTAGAATTGAAAATCCTGGTCTTGCTTTTCTGGGTTTTATGTCACTTTATCCCTGGAAGAGCAGTCCATGGTTGGAATCTCTCTCCACTTCTGCATGCTCTGGCGTAGGTCTTGCTGTTTTATTTCAGCCTGGGTCATCAGTAAGAAGTGTTGTACTGAACATGGTAGGAAGGAAAGGTTTTTTTCTTTCTCTGGAGACTTTAAATGGCTACACAAGAGTTGCTTTGTTGCTGTCCCTTCTTAGCAGTGGCATGGTTGATGCATTTAGAAATCAGCTTCTCCCAGGGCTGACTGTCCAGGCCACCCTCTTGCTCCTGCTCCTGAGAGGAGAAGCAGGACTTGTGGAGGTCCTTTGAGGATCAGAGGGATGGGGAACTCAGCAGCAGCCCTTGGCAGATCACCCTGGTGAAATCCAGAAACCAGAAGGACAAAAATAATCCTGAAAGGCTGCTCAGAAGGAAAAGTCACTTTTGCCAAAATGGTAGCAGAGACTGACATATTTAAAATTATTTCTGATACAAGACTAAATTTACTTCTGAATAGAATGGAAAATAACTTTTACATGGAAGAAGCTCTTTTCTCCTCTTCTGGCAATTATTTTTGTGTCTTCCTGCAGACAGCCCTGGACTCCATCTTCTCCACTGTCTTTCTTCCTCCTTGCAGCCCCAGGAAGGTTGTTTAGGTCCTGGCAAAGTGAGAAGAAAACATAAATGTGCAAGATATTTTCATCTGCTGCACTGAAGCTTCTTGACTGGTCTTCTGCAGGGGTCCACCTTACCTGACTGTTCTCCTTGCAAAAGTTTGCCCTCCACAGACCAGGTGCTGCTCCAGCTTGGGTGACATGGCTGGGGCTGCTGTCTTGGCAGTGGCTGCGTTTCTGTGTTGAAAAACTCAGGTAACTTTCTGGACCAGCTCCAGAGATTTTCTTCATGAGACTGTTCCCAGAGGTGGCCGTGCCTCAGCAGTGACTTTTATTGCAGGCCATCCCTATACCAGAACAGATGCTTTCAGAGCATTGCTCTGACAATTACTCTATTTAAAAAAACCACAGTGGTGAGATGGGAAAAACAAATACTTCCCTCAGTCAGTGGACGTATTGTCAGTAATGAGATGCTACCTTAAAGACATCTTTCAACTTCTAAGAAATTGTTACGTGATATTTTGCATAACTCGCTGGTACAGATGTTGTCATTGTACTCCTTGTACTGTCATTGTGCTTCATATAATCCTCAAAAGAAATATGGACTGAGATGTGATGAACACTGGGAGGAGAATATGATACACCTGGGTCAGAGGATGGGATGTTAGGTAGGTTCATGCCAAGCAGGTGTTGCCAGCTTGACTTCTGCTCCGCAGCTGTATCCTGTGTATTTATCATGCTCGCTGTACGATTACCTACTACAAAGCCAAAAGTTTAACTCATACTACCTTCCTCAAAAAACAGCTTCTTGGAAAGCCCCTAAAAGTAACTTTGATCAGTGAATAGGCACATTCCCAAGTGGCCAGCGGGACAAATTGGAAGAATGTCTTTAGCTATCTCAAAAGCTGACTTTGTTTTACATTTGACCCACTGCTAGCACATAAAAATTATTTTCATGGTTTTAAAGCAGAAGAGTGTATTCAGAGAAGATATAAGGAAGAACTTTTTTACAATGAGTGTGGTGAGACACTGGAACAAGTTGCCTATGGAGGTTGTAGAGGCCTTATCCCTGGAAACATTCAAGGCCAGATTGGACACGGCTCTGAGCAACCCGATCTAGTTGTTCACTGCAGCAGGGGGTGGACTAAATGACATTTGAAGGTCCCTTCCAACCTAAACTATTCAATGATTGTATGATCTGTCAAACCCATCTTTGGCCATTCTTCTGTCATGCTTATGGAGATGAGTGACAGGGATAGGCCATCTTAGTGCAGACCTGATAGCCAAGGACTTCCCATCACCAGGAGGATTTCCATTGTGAACGCCCTGGGGGTCAGACTCTGGTCATCTGTGCTGTCCCGGTTTGAGACAAATTTGGAGGAATGTCCAGATTTGAACGTGCTCCGAGAGAAGGCCAGTTACAGCCACCCCTCCCCCCCACCAGGTTTGGGAAAAATATTCCTCAGAGGAAAGTGAAAGAAAGGAAAAAACCCTATTTATATAACAAACACAAGGGAAAAGAATAAATAATAAAACCTCTCACTATGGAGAGAAAACCTGGGAAGATCTGAGAGTCCTTTCTGTGGGTGAGGTCTCTCTCTCTTTCTCCTCTTCAGAACTGAGTTGGCTTGGGCCCCTTCCAGGCCTCCCGGATGATGTTTTGGTGTTCTCAGCAGTTCCAGAAGAGAAGAAGAAGAAAAAACCAAAGTCCCAGGGAAACAAAGGAGTTTAATTCTCTGTCTCTCTCTTCTCAGAAAAGGAGCCAATAGCTGGGAAAAAAGTAGGAAGGTGCTTTTCTCCGCTCTGCAGCAGCAGCAGCAGCTATCTCTCTGTGTCCTTGAACACAAAAACTGCTTTGAAAAGTTCGTCTGGCTTTTTTTCTTTCTCTTGCACCCAGTTTTAAAGGCACAGAAAGGCACAGGAATCATGTCTGGGCATGGAGCAGGCGATAGGGGATACACATCATAAAGTCACCCCAAGACATGTACCCAGAAGTAAGAACTGCACACAGTAAGGCCAAAATTTCCATAGTCTGCAAAACTCATGGGCAGACATTATGTCATTGACCCAGAGACAGCTAGCCTGGCATGGGTTTAAGCTGTTTTTCTTGGATATCTGAAGCTCTGTTCTGTCCAGGATACACTGCCCTTACCACATGTATGCAGCACAGGACATATGCACATATTTCTTCCTAGGAACAAGTATTTGTTTTCAAGGTGGTTAATGAGAAGCTTGGGTTCAAAATGCTGGCAAAGCAAAGCTCAAAAGTCTCACTGTCTTGCCTTATAAAAGGGTGAAGAATATTAGCAAAATGTGGGCGTACAGACTTCAGAGGAAGCTTAGTGCACTTTTCTCAGAGTTGCTTTGCTTTTTGTTACAGTTAGAATTACCTCAGGAATGACTGGTATGTACCTTCTTTATAACCCGTGCTGTTGTCCTGTGCTTGTGCTTGGTGTGAGGGATGTTCTCTCTTTGTGTCACTTTGAAGGTTGTTTATGAACTATGCCAACAAATTTGTAACTTTTTGAGAAAGAAGGACAGGAGCAACTCTTGTACTTATGCCAGACTTTGAGTAAGTGCTCAGAAATGCCAAATAAAAGCATAGTTGAGAGGTCCTTCTTTATGAGAGATGTATGATTTTTTTTTTCTGTTTGCCAGGAAGGCAGAGCTTCCAGCACAAAGGAAATAAGGAGTAATATAATGTCAGCAATCTTGTGTCCAGCTCCAAGATATGTATAGTGCATGAATAGTTTTGCCTAACAAGCAATGCTTTTCAGAAAGGTTGGCTTTGCACGACATTGAAAGAATTATGTTGCCAATGCCATTGTGGCTTCCAAAGAATTTTGTGTTCACGCAGACTCGATGCTGAGGCAAAATAGCTGTTTCCAATCACCAAGTCCTGAGCCAAGAGCTTGCCTGGTTCCTGAAGTCAAAGAAAGTGCATTAATAATTCCTGCTTTATTTGAAACATGGGGAAGTTGACACAAGGATTAAAAGAACTGAAAAGTTGAAGGGGGAGGGGAACGCATTGATGGGAATTTTGATCAGACTTGTTCTACAAAAGCTCACTTGTATTTTATTACGTACCTTCTTGACTTTTCTCCCTGGTTCAAAAGCGCGTGGCAGTGCCATTAAGATTCCCAGGGGAGCACTGTTTTCTTGCATTGCATTTGTGCTCCCATTTCACTCCTGGTTTATAAAGTCTAAGCATGGAACAACGCTCTGAGAAACGCATGTTTCTTGTCAAATGACTCACACTTTGCTACAGCACCAGTTGTGTGAAAGAAGGAGCATCACAGAGATTGGCAGGGTCTTAGAACCATGCACAGGCCCATAGGGCATGATGGGATCCCAGCACAGAACAGGCTCAGTGCTGTGCTTAAAAGGCTCTTCTACAATCTGCCATGAGAATTTCATGGAAGCATTACAGTCTCTTTTTCTCCTACCACTTCTACCATGAATGGCAATTTACTTCTTCCCCCCACCCCCACTGCTTTTCTTTTGTGCATGTTTATACCGGAGCAAAGGGAGTTGTAATCTCCCACCCTTCTTATTTGCAGACATCTTACGTCATTTCACGAGACATGGCCGCACCAAACTACACAACGCAATGAGGAATGGAATGTGCTACCATATTTTTTCCCTGCTTGTTAACAGATGGGTGAGAAGACCAGTGCCTTTTCTCCTGGGGAGTGACTCCATTCCACACAGCTTCTTGCCCCATGACTTAGTGCCTTGAAAAAGGAGTATTCTGTATTTATTTGGACCTCAGGAAAGCTTTAAAGGGAGGTCTTTCCCCCCCCTTCTATGCAACAAGCAAACTTGCAGCCTGATTCTTTGGTTTGGTTCCATTCATCCTCCAGTCAAAATCTAAGTACAAAAGAGGGGGAAATGCTGAAGTTTATTACTTCCAGCACCTACAGTAGCTTATCTGCAGCCATGGATGCTTTTGTATTGAGCACATCAAGAGTTAGTGTTTCAGTATTGTCCTGTTTGCCACAGTGCCTGAGGCAGGAGAAGCACCCAATAAACCCGAAGTCTGTTTTTGAACAGATGCCTGGATGAGATTGAAACGACCTGTAGTAAGTTCTGGGGCTGCAGTTTTCCATTTATTGCAAGCCTTGCTTGCAATACATCAGTGCCCTGACCCATAACTTCTTCAGTTTGGTTTCATATTTAACCCAGATCCAAGCTAAAGAATCGTGGAAATTTGCTGGTAACTAGACACTTCATGACTGCCAGCCTCTTCAGGTGAGAACTCCTTGGAAATGAAGGAAATTCAGGCCTGGAGTCAGATTGCATCACTGGATGGCTCTTCAGCTCTTCTGGAGCACATTCTTGATGTGTTAGACCCTTTGAATACTGTGCCAAGGCAAAAGAAAGGATAGTACAGCCTGCCATCAGACTCTGCATGTCAGTGCACATCTTAGTGCTCTGACTGCTGAGGAAGCCTCTAGCCCTGCTTTTCAGTATCTTCACATCAATGCAGCAAAACACTTGGAAATTGTAAAGCTTTTTTTTTTTTTGCAGTAAGGGAATAGATGCTTGTGGGAATCAGCTAATATGTGCAAGGACCCGAAATCCTGGGTTCTTTTTCATGAACAGCTTCAGTTCAACCTGTTGTGCCTCTTCTTTCATAAAACAGGGTTATTGTTGTTTACTTGCCTTACAGGAGTGCTTTTATAAAGCTAATTCACTGTCCTAGGCAAGATCTGTAAAACCCAGTGAGGGACACCAGCATCAACTTCAACAACTTAAGAAATGTGATTTCTAGTGCTTAACTTGGCAACGCAAACCTGCTACATGTATGTACATTTCATACCTGAACGTATAAAAAATCAATTTGCCTTTTCAGACAGTGAAGAGTTAACAAGCACTTCAGGCACAATCCACCCTGTCACCTCTTGTTTGTCCAGCCATGCTTTCCCCTCCAGCATAACATCTCCATTTTATTTGTCTGCTTCAGTCAGTCTTACTCAGATCCTGTCCCCAGGAGTGGAGACTGATAGGGCAGAAGAGGACTAAATATCATCTACCTCTCCCTGTTCAGCTGTAGGACAGCAGTAAATCTTCTTTCTGTCATCACTGTAACTTTTAGGCTGTGATTTTCTTAGCTGCATTTCTCAGCTTTGCCCTTCTAGCACTATTTCATTTGCAGCTCCATATAATTGGGTGCTGCACACATACTAGAGAAAACACCTGTGGAAGGTTAGCATGGTGGGCAGAAGTATTGGTGAGAGGTGTAATCTGGCTTTATGTTCATAAATTTAGGTGATACACATGCGTTTGCTGAGTTTAGCCTTAGAGAATGTGTTTCCTTTCCTTTTGTTGTGTTGGGGTTGTCTTTGTTTCCTCTTTTCTCATTAAGTCGTGGATTTTAATTTTTTTTTTCTTGAAATGATGGTTAAGCAACTACTATCAAAACTTTGTAAATGTTACTGGATTGCTAAATAAGGAAATTTTTGCCCCTCAATTCTGTTTTTGCTTTCTATTTAAACTATTGCCACTTACCTCCAGTGTTTCAGTATGACATTTTAATGAATGGCCTGTTCCCTCAGTTTGGTTCACAGAAGCTGTTCTACCACTGATTTTAAGTTATGTCAGCTTGAGACCACAATAGGTGAGCTTAACCTGAGCAGCTGTGTGTTACATTTTAAAATATAATGTATTCTTTGCTAGTCTGTGCCAGTTATGATATCCCTATAGTGAATTCCTTTGTATTTGCTCTCACCAAAGCAGTAAATTTTGTAAGAGGCAGAACTTTCTACTGCCCTGATTTGGAAGTCACATTAACATCACCAAAGGGACAACAAAAAAGGCCAGGCATTCAATGAAAAACCATGTTGCCCGTCCTAAAATCGCAGTCAAGCTTCATGTAATCAAGGTAAACTCGCCCCAATTTTGTGTTTTAATACATTGGCATGTAATTTGGGACAGCTTAGTAAGCAAGCAGCAAACTTGAGTGGTCCCTGAAGTGTGGATGGGAATCTTTGAGGAGGAGATGGAAAAGGCAGCTGGGGCCCAGTCCTGGGGGGTTTTAAGACAGATTCTCCCTTCTCATCCACTAAAAACCTGACTCCTCCTGACATAGGTGCTGGGTACCTGGATATCTTGGAACATCTCCCTGTGAGAGGCTGAATCACTGAATAACGTTGGATTTAGGGCTCTAGATCATTTATCTGCTTGTGATGGCTTGACCTTGAATGGCTGCCAGATGCCCTCCCAGCTGCTTTCTCATTCCCCCTCCTGAATATGATAGGGAAAGAAAATAAGATGGCAAACCCTGTGGGTTGAGACAAGGACAGGAAATCACTTACCAATTGCCATCATGGGCAAAACAGGCTCAACCAGGGGAAAATTTATTCAATTTATAGACAACTAAATACAGAGTCAGAGGGTGAGAAACAGAGACAAAGACTAAAACCTTCCCCTCCTCTCCTCCCCTCAGGCTTTATCGCAGGCTCAACTTCATTCCTCCATCCGCAGCTCCTCTTCCTCCCCACTCTGAGCAGTACAAGGGAGTGGGGAATGTGAGTGTGGTCAGTCCNCACCGCCCATCTCCACTGCACTGCTCTTCACGCTTTTCCTCAGTCTGTGCTGGGCTACAGTGTGGTTACCTCCTTGGTACAGTGCTGGAGGAGATGGAGAAGCTATTTCTTCTCTGACTTATCACAGTTTTACACGGACAAAGTACAGTAAGGGTCATTTGAATGCTACTGAGGAGAAATTACTTTGAAACTCTCTAAGGGAGGTCCTTGGCTGGCAAATATCTGGGTTAATAACTGTTGACTTTCATAGACCTACATTCTTTCAAGCCAGCTGGGGATCCGAAACAACTTTTTGTCCTCCGCAAAGAAAGGAGAAGCTGTTTTCTGTATTGTGAATATTGTCGCACAAGCGTGGTGTTGATTAATTAAAAAGATGGGAGGCTCTTTAGAAATCTGGGAAAGAGATCATCTCTTTCTCTGCCTCCCGCTTTCTGTCACCCTGAGACGGCGTGTTCACTGAGGCTGAGCAGAAGCACAGTGCAAAATGCCAGTCAAAGGCAATCCAAAAGGCAGCCTTGGTGTGCCTCTGTGGAAATCCAGCGCAGCTACAAGGCTGGGAAAAGCAGATTATGTGATCATGACTCCCGTGTTGGATATGAATTTAAACTCAGGCCTAACCGCTTGCCAGTAGTCTGAGCTGTCGGTGCTCGAGCAGGATTTACATTTTGATTTTGTAGAGTTTGATTCTGTAAGGAACTAAACATGCTAAATGAAACAGCTCTCTGTGCCATTAGTAAATGAGGAAAAGCCAAAATTAAAACATGGCTTTGACAATTAAATAGGAACAAAGGAACGCTGTGCTTTAAATCTATGAGCTTTCCGCTAAGCTGCTCATTACTAATGAAAACCTTTTCCTCTGAAATTTCCTGAACCCTGTTTTTGAAGGGAGAAAAACAGGAAAAAGAACTTTGTTAAATTGCTCTTTTGAAATGGAAGGATTTAATTTATCTGTTTCTCTGCATCCCAAAAGCTGATGTTTACAACAGGGTCTTCATACCACATGTAATCTGGTATCGGGTCTAGTACAACCTTCAGTTTCTAAACAGATGTTTATCTGAGCATTATCTGATTTCTTTGAGTTGGGAGGGTCTGTTTGTAATCCCCAAACCCATTAAAGAAATGAGGGGGTTGTAAAAACATTTTGAAATAAATGAAACACCTTTCAGGATAAGTTGCTGATAATGGAAAGCAAAAGCGCAACGTGGCTGAAATTATTCCACGGATACTTTTTGCCACTTTTTTGGTAGCTGCAGTATTTATATCTTACTGTAATGACTGTATTATGTGGCATGTACTGTCCAGTAGTTCCAAAATAACTAACTCAGAAATACAGACAGAGTACTTTTCATTTTACTTTCTTATACTCACTTTAAAAAATGCAAAATGCTTCTTAAAAATAGCAGTGGTTTGTCCTTGATGCAGTCCTATTAGAAGCTTTGTTGGTTTTGGTGAGTGCAGAAAACTAAGGAGATGAAAATCAAGTGATATCCTGTTGTTTGAAATTAAGGGCTGATAAAACCTGACGGCATGTATGTTACTTTATCCACATGAGTTCTCTGATCAGAAAAAGAGAAGTTGTAAATATCTTTCTTTTTAATTATCTGTGTGATAAAAGAGGGTAAAAATAGAATGTGGGAAAAAAGGATTATTAAATAACTCCTAAGCAAAACCCAACTATAGAAACATTACAATAATTAAGTAGCTAGAAGATCACATAATTCATTACTCACAAGCTGGCAGGTCATAAGAAATGCACAAGTGCATTTTTATGGCAGGAAACACATCCATTAAATTACTCCATTAATTCATATACACCACTCATTGTACTCTCTTTCTCTATGGGTTTTGTATCGACTTTACCTTCTATTCATTGCTGTAGACAAGAGAGTACTATTGGAAACAGTCAGGTGAAAATGCCTTTCCCTGATAGAGAAATCATGTTTTTTTTGTTCAGACAGACATATGTAGCTGAAGTATGTAATAGCAAAACTGCAGAAAAGCCAGAGTGTAAGCTGTCCATTGGATGCAATTGTCCAAAAACCTTAAAAATCAAACTGTATGATGAAACACCTTCATAGTTTTCCCTGTTTTCTCTAGTTTCTTCATTATACACAGTAATGTTTTGCTTTCCTCCATTTTTTTGAAGTCTTAAAATTTTTTTTTGTGTTCCTGGTGGTACTTTGCTTTTGTGCAATGATTAAAATTCTCCATATATGAGAGTGGCTTATTTGCTAATTAATACAGCTGACACCTTACTAAACTGGTGCTCCTATTCTCCACCAGTCTTTTTTCAGTCTGTGCCTGGATGTGTCTTCATCATGCGGCCAAAATGTAGTGGCTTCCTGCAATGGGATCTCATTCTGTGGTGTTGTCTTGGGCTGACTT
>VZTA01028601.1:0-52004 GCA_013398855.1 Mohoua ochrocephala
GGGAGGACTGTGTGCCCATGGGAAGGACTCATATTGCAGCAGGTGCCGTGTGGCTGCTGCTCGTGAGAGTGGAGCCATGCTGGAGAAGTTCACGGAGAACTGTCTCCCGTGGGAGGGACCCCACAGCCTCACAGGGGAAGGACTCTTCTCCCAGAGCAGCGGAAGGAAACCTCGATGAAGAACTGACCAAACCCCCATGCCCTGTCTGCCCGCAGCGTCGGAGGGAAGGGCTGGGGGGCGGGAAGGTGTTCTAAGGGCTTATTTTACTTCTCATTATCCTCCTCTGATTCTGTTAGTAATAAACTCACTTCAATACTTAAGTTGAGTTTGTTTTGCCCTTGAAGTGTTTCTCCCGGTCCTTATCTCACTCATGATGCGTGCGTTGATTTTCTTTCCTTTTCCCTCCTCTGCCCAGCTGTGGCAGGGGAGGGTGAGTGAGCGGCTCTCGTGGGTGCCTGGCGCTGGGCCAGTGTCAAACCACGACAGCAAGAGAGAGGAATCATGGGGTTATTGTGGAGCTGCATACTGGTAGGTCTGTATACAATTAACTGGGAATGTGGAGAACTGGAGTAAGGAACAGTTCAGTGCTGGGAAAAGGAGGTGCAGATGCTATGTGTGGCATTATTGAGAAGATGCTGCAGTGTGGTAGGTTTTTATTCACTCTTTTGTGTACATATTTAAATTTTCTGTTCTTTTTTTCTTAATGCTCTCTGTGTATTTGTACATGCCCATGGGACTCTTCTCCACCCTGTGCACATTGCCACATGTGCCCCTGCTCAGAGGGAAGATCTTTTCTCTCCTGCTATTTGTGTGTGTGTCCCTTCAGGACATCCAAAGTGCTCCTTCCTCTCCCTTCGGCACTGACACAGTTTCAACTGAAGTGCTGCATTTTGTGTTTTGGACAATGTTCTTGGAGGAAAACGTGAGGCAATGGGGAAAATCAAAGCAGAACCACAGTCAGGGAGGTCTAGGAAAAGGGTTGAGCTCCAAGGAAAGGCTGAAGGGATTACAGTGATTCAGACTGAAGGAAAAGAGCCTGAAGTGGGGATGATGACAATCTCATAAAAGCTGATGAAAGGGGAGGAGAATCTTCTGTTCTTCATATCCGTGTGAGGAAGGACTCGAAGTCATGAACTTCAATTGCCAAAAAATCAATTCAGATTAGATGTGAGTTAAATCCTTGCAGCCGTAGGGATGCTGAGTGCTGACACTGATTGCTGGGGCAGTCATGTCATCAGGGGTTGCGAAGAGGCAACAGGCCAGCGTGTGTGAGGGATGGTATAGACCTAATTGGTTCTGTGTTGTTTGAGAGTGGAATTTAGAGGACTTCTTAAGAACTTCATGGTCTTATTTTCCTCTAATTTCATGGTTGTTACAACCAAGTCTCCAGGCAGACAAGGATGAAGAGTCTGTGGTGCTTCAGAACCCAGTGATCTCATCTTCCCTGAGCTCTGGTCACTGATAAAGTTCCTCCTGCCAAAACCTTTTCTCTCCTCATTGTCACTAAATTATTAGAGTACCATGTCCAAGATTTATATTCCCAATATAACTTTAACAAAGCAGTCTCCTCTTCTCGTGGTAGGTAGGACACAAAAACAGTTTTAAATAAAAGGCTTGGAAAAGTTGAGATCAACAAGATAAATAAAGAAAATATCAAGCATATCTTAAATACAAAGGTACATCTAACTGAGCTAAAAATATGATTCATATGATTAATTCAATGTACTGTAAATCCTCACTAATTTGCCATTTGCTTATTTACACATCCCTTTTTTCATACAACAAAAAACCACCATTAGTTTTCTTTGCAAACATTTAATAACCACACAGTTCTTTTAGAGTTATCACATTCCAAGATTTCTTTTTTTTTTGACACATTAGACTTTAATGCATATTCATTAGTGGACTGTGCAGTTCAGATCAAGCCAGGCTTGTCTGAGTCCATGAACAGTGTGTTTCTGACAGTTACTCCAAAGCTGCCTCCATGGCACCCTGAGAAGCTGCTCCAGCCTTGGGTGTGCTCACTTTTTTTGTCCGGCTCTAAATTTGCAAATATTGGTGCAACCTTCTGCAGTTCTCAGGGTGTTTCTGAAGTTAATAGGCTTTTCTCACATCTTTACCCTGTGGAATAATAGACAGAGAGTATTTCAGGTGTGTTTTGTTTGACTCTTGGTGTCAAATACGTTGCTTTCACCTATCTGGGCAGAGTCACACTCTTTAGACACGTGAAATTATCTGAAATTGCATAGTTGGAAGTAATTTCATGCAGGATTTTCCTCTAAGTTAACAAAAAACCCAAACTGAGCTTATTCAGTTGAAAGACTGATGGTTGCAGTGTTTTTAGTTTGGGATGTTGAGCTTTGTCCCACAGGTCCTTATCCTTAGAGCCCCAGATTAAGGGTGAGATGAAACTTTGCTGTGCAGGAAGCGTGTCTGGTTCTGCAAAAAACTGTGCACAGAGGATCCAATGAGCTGCCAGAGGATCTACCCTTAGGAATGTGTTCTTTTCCCTTTCTCCTGCTGTCCTGAGGAGCACAAGGCAAACCTAGGTGCTGCTCTCTTTTCCCCTTGCAGGTGGCATCGTGCTGAATCCCTCCTTCTACGGAATCCCTGGCCACACGCACACCATGATCCACGAAATCGGGCACAGCCTGGGGCTCTATCACGTCTTCCGGGGGATCTCCGAGATCCTCTCTTGCAGCGACCCGTGCATGGAAACGGAGCCCTCCTTTGAGACTGGGGACCTCTGCAGTGACACCAACCCTGCTCCTAAGCACAAGCTGTGCGGGGACCCCGGGCCTGGCAATGACACCTGCGGTTTCCACAGTTTCCTGAACACGCCCTTCAGTAACTTCATGAGCTACGCAGGTACTGGGCTTTCCTCGGCTTGCTGGGGGTGGGGTCTGGGGCTGGGCAGGAATGAAGAATTGCAGTATTACCCCTGATTCCTCAGTCCATTTCTTGTGAGGCTTTGTGCTGATAAAGGTGGAGGACGGGGTTTGAATCCTTTCTAGTTCTCCTTTTCTCTTATCCTAGTTTTCCCCAACTTCGCAGAGTTTCATGTGAAGACCGGGCAGAAGGTTTGGGGGATGGAAGAAATGAGATAAGCATTAAGAAAACAGCTTCTAAAGGCTCTACAGCAAACCTGACACCCTATTTCTCTGGGATCTGGATGCCTGATCTATGAGGTCTTTGAAAAACTCAAATCCAGAGATTGTTTATATTCTCCCAAGGAGCTATAGAATGTCAGATGAATATTGATACCACCAAGGCTGTAGGATAAACCTGTGACAAGTGGACAACTAATGAAGTCCTGCTCGTGCCTCCAGGTGTCTGTTGAGACGCCACGTTTAGGTTTGATTTGGAATCACTCACATCCCGGTTCCATCATTAGAATGTGAATAGTGGGATTCTGCCTGGTCGAGGACTACCAGTGTGCTGTGCTGGTTTGTACTGGGAGTGCAACTACAGAGGCTCCACATCAGTGTGGCAAAACCACCCCTCAAAGCAAAAGCTGATGTGGTTACAACTCTGCAGGCACAGCTCTGCTGCCCAGATGTGCCAGGTTGTGGCATTCCTACCGACAGAGCATTTCCCAAAGAGGGCATTTGTTTCTGTGATCCTGTCCCATTGGATGAGGCTGGAGCGGGGTCCTTGATGCACCCCTGGGGAGCTCAAGGGGAGCTGAAAGATCCTCTGTTATTTCTCAGAAGGAACAGGGGATACCTTGACTCATATTTGCCCTTATTTTGTGCCACAGGGTCTCTCTGTGGTGGCAATCTATGACAGTGAGCTGACAGCATCGACAACATTTTAAAGGCAACCAGTATACTTACAGACACTGAAGGGCACCTTTATACTCCAGGCAAAAACACAGATTGCCCACTCAAAAGGTCACAGGAGTGCTTATTCTGTAATAAAACTGTAGAGAAGCAAAGTGTTTAATGTCATCTGGGGCATGGATTGAAATGATTTATAACAGAAATGCTTTTATGCCCTTTGTGGCACTAGCTAAAAGCGATGCTGAGTTTTCTCTCTATTTTTCTATTTGTTTAGAGGGTGTTTTCAGGGACAAATACACCAAGTCAGCTCCTCGGTGTGCTCTGTGCTGCGGTGCCTGTGGTCAGGCAGGGAGCCCGAGCACCGGGTCCACCCTCATGGTAACATCCCCCAGATAAGGCAGGGCCGCTCCAGATGACAAAATCCCCCCAACAAATCTGCTCTTGTGGATGTGGCAAGGGGTGGAGCATGCCCGATTCACAACTCCGAGCTCTCTTCCTCCAAAGAGAACTTGCCTTGCCAGCTGACTCAGGAGCTGAGGCAGAGGCAGACCACAGAGATACCCATCTGCTCCTGGGAGCTACATGTGTGCTGGTGCTCTGAGCTGAAACCTTTTTTTTTTCCTTGAAAAATTAAGTGAAGCGACATGATAGATATCTCTAGAGCTCAAGCATGAATCTGTTTGTTTTTCTGTTGTTGCCAGTGGAGTAAAATATATCAGGATATCAAATTGCTGTCAAAATACCTTTGAAACATGTAGGTTGAGGTCATGAAGTTCTAGGAATTGCCTTTCTTTCCTTTCTGTTTTGCTGCTCGTGTACAGCTTGATCATATTGTGTTTGTCTGTCTGTCCCTGCCCCATCCATCTGTCCGGTTACCCCCAGCCCTGAGCAAAGCACTGACTTAGATAATTTTTATTTTTCCTGGAATTACAAGTTACAATGGCCAAAAGATTAGGTAGTGTGAGAAATAGGACTTGTAAATTATTTTTACAAGTCCAAATAGCTGTGGTGTTCCCAAATAAAAGATAAGTTCGTCTTTTAGGCGACTTTTCATCGAATCGTTAGGAATTCTTGCTCTGAATTCTGTTGGAATAATCATCCCAGCAAAGTATAGAATTTCTCTAACTATTACTTTATCTGAAGATCTTGAACCTTTCTTGATATTGAGTGGAACACCTTCCTCCCTCGCCTCTCCTCCCTTCCCCTCCCCCAGGACGCAGCCTGTGCTGATGTTTAAACAGATTGAGAATGCAGGTCATCTTTCTCCTGTGCCATTGTCTCACTGCTTTGTCCTATATATATTTTATTGTTCTTTTATGATGGCTATTAAGGGCCTTTGTCTCCTTCTGTGTTTCCGTGAAGAATATTTATGGCTTTTACAGCGTGCTCAGGGGCAGACCAATTGAGGAAATCCAGAGATGTCACATTAAAGCAGCTTTTTGCATACCCACAGGGATTTGTAGATATTATCAAGCGGGTGGTGTCTGTCTCTCTGCTGTGCATGTGTGATCAGAGGAGGGTCACTGCTCGGTGGAATTGGGAGAGACACGGGAAAACACGTGAGCTGGTGTGTCCCTGCTGTGGGGGGCTGGAGTCTGAGCAGGATCCTGACCGGAGCGGTCTCCTTTTTCCTGCATCTCTGGGAAGATGTGGCCAGGTTTTAAATTAGCCAGCAAATACTCACTTCTCTTTAGAAGAAATTCATATTTTCTCGTTCCTCTGGAGTACCACAGGGCACGGACTTGCAAACATCAGGGCACCTCCTAATGCTGTCGCAATATTGAACTTACACGCGACTCCCCGAGCAGCCTCCGGTGACCTGCATCTTCCCAGGGAAGTGCAGCACTTGACCTGTGCAGAACTGTCATTGTTGTTTGGATCCCAGCTGGGACCGAGCTCTGCTGGGCTGGGAACTCTGCAGGCACATGTGAAGACACACTCTGTGTTTTCAAGAGCTTTTCATCTGATGGGAAGAACACCAGAAAAATGGTTGAAGTGCTTAGCATCAAGTTCCTCAGCACAGCTTTGCTGGGTGACTCTGCACAACATATTTATTCCCTCTGGGATCTGCACAATAGAGAAACAGCAATTTTCTGCTTCTCTGGGGCATTGTAGTTGTAAAGCTGTATGGTGTTCAGAGGGCACTGGATGTGTTCTTGTTGCCAAATCATGTTTGAGGAAAACAAGACGAAATGAGAAATGGGTATTTATTTATGGGAAATCATCCAGCACAGTTATTTCTCCATTTTGAATGAAGAAGAAATAGGAAATATCAAGAAATGTTTGTGAAAAGTTCAGAAAGGGGTTAGAATCATAGTGGTAAGGGGGAGATTTTTTTGTAGAACCAAAGTTATTTTCTGCACCAAAAATTTACGTTTTCAATCGGTGTTTGTAATGATATTTTGAATCTCTCTTTCAGAACATTTTTATTTGTTCATTAGAAAATTTAAGAACTTTAAAAGTTACGTATTTTTAAAATTCTGTGGTGCTTTGATCTAAGAAATCTGACAGAGTCTGTTGCCCACAGTTTGCATGAATCCCAGTCAGTGCTTTATCCTCACATTGCCATCCTTTACCCTTCCATCCTTTCTCAGAGATGTTCTTTTAAATGTGAAATTCTTTTAAACCCGCAGCTCCACTGGTGGCCCGAATGCTGCCCAGAAGGTGCCGCACTGAGGCTTTCTGTTCCTTCCCCTCCATGTCTCTGCCTCATTTAGGGATGATCTCTGGGTACTTCAGGTGTATCCCAGGTCAGGGGGAGGGAACATTTATTGATTGATTTCCTTCCTTTTTAACCATTGTTTCCTTTCACCTGCCTCCACAAGTGATGGCTGCGCTAATTCCTTCACAGACCATTAACTCTGGAGTGCTATGGGATCCCAGCCCGGCCCTTCCGAGGAGCTGCCATTCACCAGGTCATAATTCTCCCTCTTGCTCCTGCCTCCTCTCCCACGTGGCTGATGCGGCTTCTGTTTGAATTCCAGACGATGACTGCACCGACTCCTTCACGCCCAACCAGGTGGCCAGGATGCACTGCTACCTGGACCTCGTCTACCAGAGCTGGCAGCCCACCAAGAAACCGGCTCCCGTCGCAATCGCCCCCCAGATTGTGGCTCGCACCTCCACCTCTGTCACCCTGGAGTGGTTTCCACCCATCGATGGCCACTTCTTTGAAAGGTGATCATGCTCTGCTCTGTACTCTCGTGCTGGAAAAATGGGAAGGGGCAAACCGGGGGCCTGGCTCCAGGAGAGCAGCTTGGTCATGTGCTGTGCTCAGCCTGGGTTAAGGCTCTTTCCTAAATTGGTTCATACTGAGGAGGTTATTGATCTGTTGTCTGCTCTTCCTTTCTCAGCCTGTAGCACTCAGTTGAAGGCCATTGATTTGCCATGTAAAGGGCAAATCTTTCTCCATATGTTATGGGAGGAATTTTCAATCAAAGATTCCAGCCCCGCGATTCCTGCTGTTGCTGCTGCTGCTCACAAATACCTGTGGGCTTCGGCTGTGCCTGCGCATTCCCCCCTCCTCTCCTTGCACATCCCCTTTGCAAGGACAAAATGGATCTTGCTCTTACAACGCAGAGCTCATGGGCAAGGAGGTGGCTGGGCTGAGGACAGGGACGAATGCTCCCTCCTCCCCTGAGCTGCAGATGTGAGATGGGAATTGAGCACGGCAGAGTCCCAGACCCCTGGATCTGATGTGAAGGTCATCCCGTAGGTCAGGGTAGGGGTGCGTGTTCCTGCCTGGCAGGCGTGCAGCTATGTGATATCAATAATGGAAAGTGTAGGGCTCCGGGCAGCAGTTGCACCTCATTGCAGCCCATATCCGGAGCAATTCTGTCCCAGTATGACCTGAGTAACTGGGTAGTTCATCTAAACGCTCTTATGCAGCTCTTGGATGAGCTGCAGGAACTATGGGAGTCCTGGCAGAGAACTTCCCAAATGATTGACCTTCTCGCATTACCATTAACTCACCTCTCCTGTCTGCATTTCTTCTCCACCTCTTGCTTTGTTGTTTTATAGAGAGCACACTTGGAGCGTCCTTCAGGACCGCAGCAGTTCAGAGCACAGGAGGCCAAATTTACAAGCGTATTAGCACCCAAAAAGCTGCCTCAGCACTGCTGCTTTGTGCTGGGAGAGCACCTTGAAACCACTGCCTCCATCGGGGATGAAACTTCTTCCAGCACTGCTGGGACACCGTGGCCATTTCAGTGGCCAGCTTGCACTTTATCCCACTAGGCAGAGAGCTGTTATTTTCTGCTCAGATGAGATTTTCCACCCTTATTGCAGATTAATATAGGGAGGGAAATCAAATCCTGTTAGGAATTGATAAAGAGAGGTCTTGTGCTCTGAACAGTGTTTGCTTTAATTACGGTTTTGTAACCTAATCCTTTTATTCCCTACCTGTGAAAAGGGCTTATGCGTAGTTCTGAAAATTAATTCAGAAGAATTTTTCAGCCCATAATCATTTTTAGGTAAATTAAGTTTCTCCAATTTAATTTAAATTTCAGAAGATGCTTATTGTGTGTTAAATAAATGCCATCTGCCTCTAAAAAACACGTTGATGCAGAGTTAATTGTTATGTAACCAAATATGACTTTATTACATATTTCTTATAACTCAATCAATATGTTCTTAATAACCTCTAGTTACTTGCTTCTTAAATAACACACAGTGGATAGCCTGCTAAATCTAAAATTTCATAACAGAGTTATCATATGTTAAATAAAGAGTGATTTTCCAGGAAAAAAAAAGTCCTTTGGGTTTTCAAATCTATGTGCTCAGTATTACTGAAGAGATTTAAAGAGACAGCCTCAAATACTTTGAGTCCAATTCCTTGTTAAAATGAGATTCCCACTGCTAAAGGATACAGAAATGCTGCCGTGACCATTTAAGAATGTCACTGAAACATAGAAATGATCCTGTCTAAAACGTGCCCAAATTTTTGATCTGCTAATCAAAACAAGGATGATAGTATTATTCTAGTGACTAATCCTGGAAAAGCTCACGTGCTGAACTTCCAGAACCGCCGAGTCCGGCGCTGCTCGGTCAGAGACTCATGCCTGTATCAATTTGTGAAATTGGGTCACTGTGCAAGACAAGTAGGAGGTAAAATTGGCCAAGTATAATCTTATCTGTGTGTGGGAATACTGTAAATCTTTGCAGATATTTTTACACAAAGTGCACACCATGGCCCAAATTTTACTTGCCTCACTTGAATGAATAAACTCATTCACTTCAATGGGACTATTCATGTAAAAAACAGAAGACTGATACTCAGCTGCTGAGTGCCTTGGGCCTGGTTTCTAATGCACGGAGGCCCCTTCCTTGCTGTTTTGACAGTGTAAAAGGGCCTTCAAAGGATGAATGGCTCTGGCTACATTAGCAAGTATTGTGGCCCAATATAAGTAGATCTCCAGCGCAAAACAGTTGTTAATGAAGACCTGACGTCAACACCGCGGGGGCTCGGGGGGCTCACGGTGCCCCACGGCCCCAGCGCTGGGAGCACATCAGGTGTGGTCCTGCAGCACACCTCCACTCCGGTTCCTGGCAAAACTGGGTCCGGCTGCCCTGCTCCAGGACTGTTCCGAGTGCTGGGAGTGGGGAAGAGGAGGAGTTTCGCTCCCAGAGCTCACTCCTGATCCCAATTACAATGCTGCTGTGGGCGCGCTCGGCGTAACTCAAGTTCCTTTTATGTCTCTTTTATTCTCCAGAGCTGTGCACAGGCAGTGACCTCTGCTTAATGAAAGTCAGGGAGGGAAAAATTAGCCTTCTGTTTAAAAACGTAGCACTGGGCTGGCTGGATCTGTGTGGGAGGTCCTGACAGGTTGAAGGGAGATGAGGCATGGAAGTAAAGAGCATGTGTCCATTCCCTGCTTAGATCCAACTCTGTCATAGGTGCAGTAGATGCTTTCCTCATAGAGTCTTCAAATTACATGATTAATTACGTGGATTTAGGGGCAGAGAGCAATGTTAACTCCCAGTGCCTGTAAATTTGGGGTTGGCTATCCCGTGTTCTCACACTTTGGCAAAAGCAGACGCAGGAGTTCTGCACAGCAGCAAAATCTTGCCTCTTCAAAGTGTTCAATTGATGTTTGCTCTTTCACTCTAGAGAGTCACTTACCTGCATGTAAATTTGCCAAGGTGCTTTGACTCTAAGCTCCAGCAGCTGGTTGAGCTCCCAAACATCTCCGATAATCAAATGTATCAAGAACCAGCATTTCTTCTTGTAGCTTCTGCCCCCAGGACTGGAATCCTTACCGTTCTCCATCCTCCCTTTCAAAAATGCGTGAAAAAAATGTTGCATGCGCACATAATAACATGTAATAATAAAATAACAATAAAGCCCGTGAAACAAGTGAAAACAAGCAAGAAAAAGAGAAGTCTCTTCATTTCCTGACTGTATCCACTGGATGTGTTCATCTGCTGTCTCTGAGCATCCATTCATGCACCTCCTGCTTGAGATGCGTGGGCAGATGTAAACAGTTATTGTCATAGAGCTCTGCAGCAAATTTGGGCAGAAATCTTTGAATGCATCTGCTTCTCAAAGTTTTCATTGAGGTGACAGCATTCATTTCCATGAATCTGATTTTGTCTCATTTTTAGCAAGCAAATATTTTGGTCGGTGTGGTGTCCCAGAGATGGCTGGGCTTGATAATCACGCTGTTAAACCTTGCTGGAAAGTTTCGGTGCCTTAGAGGGGAGAGGACCAACCCTGAATTTCAAGTACAGCAGCTCCAATTTAGTCTGTAAACAGGCACTCTTTACCCAAAGGAATGAGAGATTTTTAGTGGTTTTGAGTTGCCTACTGAACTGGTGCTGGCCCTGAAGGAAATGATCTGTTTTTCACTAGTAATCTTTAGATTTTGAACCCACTTCACTGAAATATCATGCTGTAGGGATGAATTCCTCCTGTGCTCTGAACTTCATGAGCTGGAATTTCCCCAGTACTTGGCTTATTAGACAACAGAGAAGTCTTGATTTTCCATTACCCTGCACTTTGGGAAGTCATGTGCCGCGGTGTGTAAGGTGGCAGATATGGCTATCATTCCTAATTAACGGTGTTTTGAACCCATTTATGCTCATTTTTTTCTTGTTGTCCATGGCTTCTTAAGGTATAAGGGCCTGGCTTAGGTTTTCATAAGCCTGTAAATGCGATTCCATAATTCGGTTTGACATTCGTGGCTCTTTATAGGATTTGTGTGCAAGAGTCTGCAGACCAAAAACTTTAACCCGGGAGTCATCCCCTGTGTAAGTCCTTTCAGCCAGTGGAGTTACATCAGGGTTGAGTTTGGCTCCCAAACTGGAAAAGTAAAAAGAGAAAGTTTGCTCATAGCCTTTCCCACATGATGCTCCTTGTGATTTCTCTCTTACCTCCAAATCCTCACTGCGAAAAGGAAATGTTTGTCCATAAGCCTACAGTTTTTTTCCACCATGGCAGCCTGTGATGAAATTGTATAGCTGCTAATTTGAGTAAAAAGCAGTCCTAATTGTGGAAACTTGGCTTCCAGAGCCCTCTCCTCATCCAGGACCAAGTGCTAATGCAGGAGTCTCTTTATAGAGAAACTGAAAGATGATTATTGCAGGGGCTTCTATCCTGACTGTTCGTGCAAGTGTCTGAAGAACAACTGCACAACGATCATTCTACATTTTGATTTCTCAGGACCATTTGTTCAGGTTTCTTGCTTTTTTAAATTTTGGTTTTGCATATATTATTCAGGCAAGCTGAGTCAGACACCTAAACCTCTGCTAAATAGGCAGCTGAGAACTGAAACAGGGAGGCAGTGTCACGCCAATAGTGCAGGTGGGTGAAGTGAGACACGGAGAGAAGTTACTCACGACATGCCCACATTTTTTCATTACCAGTGTTACAGACCACGAAAGGAAGAGGAGGCCACCTTTTCCTCCCTCTTCTTTATTCTACCCCATTGCCGCGTTGTATTTTTCAGGTGTTTTCAGCAGGTGCATCCCTTCCTGTGCTGCACAACTTCAGCCAGTTATTGGCTCAGCCACCCTGACTGAGGATCCCGAATAACCTCTGCCTGAGGATCACAGTCATTTCTTCAAGGCAGTGCTGAAATAAATCATGCAGTGGTGGTGATGATGGTTAAAATTTGCATGGCTGATTATAATAGTTGATATAAATTATTTTAATAATTGACTCAAACCATTCTTACTAGAGTAGCGTAGAGAGTACACTGTGTTACACACAGATTGTTTGCCTAAAACTTCTGTCCTTTCCTAGGTGCATTTGATCATCAGGATAATTAATTTTTAACTTTCCATTTCAGCAGAAAGTGTTCCTTAAAGCAGAACAATTAATTCTGAATAGTAAGCAGCTTACTGGGGTGAATAACCACACACTCTGGGTCATACAGGGTTCCAAATTTTGTGACCCCAATGAACACAGGGCTGAACTGTGTGAATTACATCCTCAGCTGATATAAATCAGCTTAACCTTATGGAGGATGTTAGAGTTACTCCAGTCTACATCAGGTTAAACCCTGATCTTGTGAATGTATTAGCGAAACTATTTAAACTGACAGAAGGTAGTTTTGGATTAGATGTTAGGAAGAAATTACTCCCTGTGAGGGTGGGCAGGCCCTGGCACAGGGTGCCCAGAGCAGCTGTGGCTGCCCCTGGATCCCTGGCAGTGTCCGAGGCCAGGCTGGACGGGGCTTGGAGCAGCCTGGGATAGTGGCAGGGGGTGGAAAGAGATGAATTTTAAGGTCCCTTCCAACCCAAACCAGCTTGTGATTTGTGAATTGGTGTTTAACTGGGTTTCCCTGCTCAGCCAATCTTGCTGGTAGGACAGTCCTAAAGATACTACAAGTTAGGGCAATAAATAGATCCATGGTGGGAGCAGAAATAGATCTGAAAACTCCTAAGGCCAATTTCTCTGCTCTAACCACTAAGCAGCGTGTATTTCCTTTTGTCATGCTTTGGCCCAGTGCAGGGGGGAAAAAAAAATTAAAATACAGGTGACTGTGATTTCCCAGGTTGATGTCATTTTGTGTTGGATGGAGGGTTCACAAATGCTTTCTACACAGGCTCTTGACTTAAATCTACAGAAGGTCAGCCTCAGAAAATACTTTTGCCAGTGCCTTGAGAAAAGAGGGTTAAGTGGACCTGAATTCTAAGTCTTATTGCTTTTAATATAGTTGAATAAGCAGCTCATTCAGCTGTTACTAAGTTGGTGTGTTTTCCTGTTTTCCTGGCCTCCTAGAGAAGTGGGATCAGCATGTGATCTGTGTGCGGAAGGAAGAGTCCTGGTGCAATACGCCTTCAGCGCCTCTTCCCCCATGCCCTGCGATCCCTCGGGGCACTGGAGCCCACGGGAGGCAGAAGGTGAGTCACAGAGATGGGGACAAACACAGGGTGGGGACAAACACAGGGTGGGGACAAACACAGAGTGGGGACAAACACATGGTGAGTAAGAAGGTGGAACAGAGCAAAGGGAGAGCCACAAAGACAGCGGGAAAATGTGGGAGTGATTGATTATACCTGCATGGAACGTGAACAGAACTAGCGGGCAGAGGAACACTCTGACCCGAAGGAATGCCACTGGCTCAAATACCTGTGTTTCGGCCCCTGAGTCCTGCCCCTGCCCGTGAATTAAGTAAATTCCAGGAGCTGAACATGAATTTCACAAAGCAGCAGAGTGCCAAGAAATGCTGACCATTCACATCTGCCAGACGAATTCCTCAGGGGAGCTGTTTGCTCCCTCTACTTCAGCTCCAAAAGTGAGGAGTTGTTATTTATTTGGGCCTGATTTGCGCTGCCTTTGCTTGTGGTGAATAGCAGTGGGCTGCAGCAGCAGCCAGGCTCGAAGGAGGTTGCCCTTTGGGCAAGTGCTCTGCAGCAGGAATGCAGGTGACCACGTCAAGCCCTCTTGGTCCGGATGTTTTGCAAGTCATTCTCTTGGAGCCTGTTGGAGGGAGAACGGTCTGCAGGGCTGGTTGTGCAGTGCCATTAGATCTCCATCATTAACTCTCCTCCACACATCCCTTCCGTTACGTCCCTGGCTGTATGTGGTGGAGCATATTTAAGATTGCACCAGACAAAGGTCAGTCATCCCATAGCACGGTTTGGAAAGTGCAGAGTTTTATTTCAGCCCGTCCCTCACCAGCTGTTCCTTCCGGAGCAGCACGCTCCGGGCCCACGCTTCACCGTGAGCACACAGGTGAGCTCATTGAGCCCCAAGGACAATCCTGGATTTTGCAAAGTCATTATACAAATACCTCCCTATGTTAAGGGTTCATTTCTCCTGCACATGGGAGTTATTCTGCAAGGAACATTATTTGGGCCAGCGCCCAGGAGCTCTCCCTTGTCCTAAGCTCAGCGCGTACAACGAGCTGTGTCCCTGCTGCTTGATGGGACGGGGGGCAGTGTCCTCTGCCCCACACACCCCTGTCCCAGGGTGGGGGCCCAGCAGAGGTTGTGTTTCACTCCCACTCACCCCCTAAATTTAGAACAGGGTACCCAGAGAAGCTATGGCTGCCTCATCCCCGGAAGTGTCCAAGGCCAGGTTGGACAGGGCTTGGAGCAGCCTGGGACAGTGGAAGGTGTCCCTTCCCTTGGCAGGGGTGGAGCTTTAAGGTCCCTTCCAACCCAAACCATTCCATGGTTCCATGACATCCAAGGCTGCTGGGCACAGCTCAGAGCACATCTGGCCCTTGGGTGGATGCTCCATCCTGGGAATCATCGCTCTGGGTATGGTGGTGACTGGATCACCCAGTAAACAGCATTAGCAAAGTTTGGATCACTTGGCAGTAGTAGTTCAGGGGAGAAGGTGGAATTTCCACTTAGCCAAGGATTACAAGACTTTGAAACGTGGTTTCATTTGGAACAAAACTTGAAACTTTTGAAATTCTCCACGAAGGAAAATTAAAAACAAAAAGTGTTTGATGCTGGCCAAAATGGTTTGTTTAGCTCATATAATTCCTCATGAACTTTGGTTAAATTATGACATTTGAAAATATACTCTTTTAGTATAGAATCTAGGGCAAAAGCAACTTTGAATATCAAAATGGAAAGTGTTTCAAGGTGCAAAAGTGAAAAGGTTTCTTACAAAAATGTCAAAACACAATGTTCCAATAGTGTTAGAAATTTCTTGCCATTTTCTCTTCCAGAATAAAATTTTGGCCAAATAAACCCAGTTTTGCAAAGTGTTTTTATTTTGAAAGGACTGCATATTCCATTGAAATATGCAGTTCCATCAAAATTTCTCCACTGAGCTTTGATTTGAAAACTTCTAGATCTCACACGTCTTGCCAGAGGCATCATTCCTAGAGAAACTAAGCTACTCTAAGATTTATTACTCAGCAGCATTTTGCATTTAATTTCCTCTTCTTGCTATGTGTGCCTGCATGTGCATAACTCTGAAGGGTGCAGTCTGATCCTTATCTGTCTCATTCAGTCGCTCCTGTGCCATTGCGATGGAGCAGAAGTTTGGTAATCCTGTCCTCAGGATTAACGAGTTGTTGCCACTTTAGGGTAGAAAATATACCAGGTGTGTGGTGTTTGTTGCTCCATGATTTTCTGTCTCCACTACCACACTCCCTGACATTCAGGCCCTCTGCCTGTTTGCACTTGGTCTGAGTTACAAATAGCACAGTTGGATCATTGTCTGGGTTCTTTAATTGTCTATCTGTGAGTACTCAAGCAGTCAAGCTTTAGATTCAGTTTCTGCAGGGGTTCGTGGGTGTAAATCTTCACTGCTCGAATGTCCGCGGAAAGTGAAGACAAAGGAAGCACAAGCATGGCCAAAATGAACTTGTTTTAAAATCTGAGATGACACTCATGGAGAATGTTTTGTAGGACTCGTCCAGCTTCTGAGCAGAAAACCACACTTCTCACATGTCTCTGAAGCAGCTCTGGTTGGTCCCATTTTCCTGAGGTCTCCTCCCCCAGGTGGCTGCAGCAGCAATGGTCTGGGCTATGTGTGAGCTGTGCCCGTTGCAAAACTCTGTTGTGGGCACCGCGTCCTTCCTAATTTCCTGCTTATTCCTGAGCATGGTGGGATCCAATCCCCAGGCTGAGACATCTCGTGGTTCTTTCTCAGCCAGTTGTGGCCCCTGCTCGAGGGGCTGTTTGTTCCTTGGCAGGGCTTGTGAGAAGGCTCTGGAGATCAGGCAGTTCTGATTTACTCTTTATCTTCACCGTAGAGCCAGAAAGCTCTAACCTTCCTGGATTCTCACCAGCAACACCAGCTAGATCAACAAACCTTACAGCACCTCCATAACTCTGTCAAAGGGGGGTTTTATGTAAGAAAGGTGATTTTGGCTCAAGCCCAGTGAGTACCTTTTCTTGCTGTGCGTGTATCAGTCAGTTCCTCCTGCCTGGCTCACGGCTGACTGAGAGAAGTGTAAGAAGATTATAAGAAACGGTGCTGCCTTACACTGCTCTAGAGCTCAGCCTTTTCCTGGGCCTGATATTTCCCTCGAGAGCAATTCCTTCTGTATCTTAATTGTCCCAGTTGGACACTGGAGTCCCACTGGGTGGTTCCTGTATCTTGACCACCTAAGAAATGTGGCAGGTGAGTTGCAGTTGTGACAGGGGTGACCTCCTGAGAGACTCCTGATGCCGGATGGCCTCTGAGGCTCTGTCCCTGTGCTGGGGAGCTCATCCCAGGCACTGCACTGAACTGCGCAATGAAGGATTGACACGCCAGGCTGTAGTTGTGGACAACATTTTTAGGGAAAGACACCCTCCCAACCTGCCGTCCCTGCCCTCTAACCCAGACATGGGGTTTGGCTCATCCTCACAAACCTCACATTCCTGTTTTGTGTTAGGCAAGATGTGATGTTGCCCGAGATGCTGTTCTGTGTCTGATCTGACTATCTCATAAGGCAAAGGATTTTCAGAACCTGAGTGGAGAGGGGAAGAATAACTTCTACACCATTTCTTTTTACGTACAAATATTTGTAATTTTCAGAGTATTTACCCATCTCTAGAAATCCAGTTACATTAAATAAGGCTTTCGTCCTCTTCCACAATTAAATGGGTATTTCTTACCCGGTGAAAGTGTTGGATGATATTTAAGCAAGAGTCTCTTTATCTCAGCTTCATTGAGGTTTTTAGTCTATGAATGACTACAGTCCGCCACCCGTTTTGGGGTAATGATCTGTGTGCTAGGCTCCCTGGAGGCTGAGTCCAGTTCATGCGTCTCCAGGGATCATACACCGATCTACCAAAACGTGTAGGTTTGTTTGGAATTTAAGTCTTACAGAGGCCTTGAACTGACAGAGGTGAATTTGCAGGATCCCAGGTGGGGATGTACTGGGCTGTGAGCCATTAGCTCCATTTTCCTTTCTATGAGAGGGCAGTGGTAAAATTCACAGATCTTTCCTAAGCCCTCCGAGATACTGGAGTCAAAAAAGACCTTGGGGCTGCAGTCAGGAGTTTGCTGTGGGTCTGAGAAAGTCGTCAGAGGGCTGAGCCAAGCACATCCAGCCGGCAATGAGGGTGAGATAACGTGAGCTGAATGGGGTATTGCTGCTCACAGCGATTATCCACAGGGCTTGCACACTTGCCAGGGGGGAAACTCGAGCGTGTTAAATGGACCTCTGGCTTTCTTCAAAATATATCACTGCTGTGGTCTCTCCAGATGCTGATCTTAGTGGCATTCCCGCTGCTCTGTGCCACGTGAGGAGGAGAGAAGGGCTCTGGGATATGGGAGGTGAGGGAGCAGCATGAAAAGTTGGGCATCTGCAGGACAATAGCGTTGAATCACAGGAAGGCTGCCAGGAAATCTATTCTGCATCTGGGTTCATTTGGTATGAACAGGAGAATTCCCTGAGCTGTTTATCCTTGACAAAAGAGGCACATTTCTAACACTTCATTGGATCACAGACAATCAGAATAACCTTCGCGCGTTGCCCTTTTCTCTTTAAATTAGTGGCAATGTCCTGTTTGTCCATGTTTGCCCAGTAGTTTATCTTGCTTTCTTCCTCAGTTGCAAACAGCTGTGCTGTCCTTTTTTTTTTCCCTCTGCCTTCTGCATTTCTCTCATTACCTTTCTTTATCTTCTTTTCGATACTTTGCCTTCTCCCTGTCATGCTTGCCTCCCTTTTTGTGTGATTATTGGGGAAGGAAAAGGGAATTTATAGCTCTCACTGGATTCTGTTACCAACTGTTCCACCCATCTGACCCCTCTGGATCTCGCAGTCCATGACTCCATGCCAAATTGTAATGTTACCATAGTATTTGGGAACCCAGCAAGCATTGTGGCTTTCATTATTTTTTAGTACTACCTCCCATGTAGTTGAACACAGCCAACGGTGAGAAATGTAAAAGCACAAGTGCCTGTTGTTTCATCACAACGAGAGCAAGGAGACAGCTCAGACCTGTGCTCCATGTGCCTCCAAAAAAAAGGGTCTTGCACAATGTGCTAGATCAGCCTGTAAATGCCACAGGAGTTGCCCCTGAACAGCACAACAGCTTCTTGGAACAAACAAAGGCTCTTTTCTTGTCTTTGTTAAAGGGAAAAAGATTGTATTTTCGAGTGAGAGGCAATGGAATAAGTAGGAGGTGAACTGAAGGCAAAGTGACTCTGTTTATCAGGTAAATTACCGAGTGGAAGGAGTGGAAAATATCATTGTTTGGCACAGGGAAAGGCGCTAGAAATAGGAAATGCAGGCCCAGCTGCACTGGCACGGAGTGTGTTGTGTGGTGTCCAGCCCAGCTGGGCTCTTAAACTGGGTTTGTGTCTCTCACCTGGCCAGGAGACACTGGTGTTCTATTCCTCCTCCCCATGCTGGCCATGCCTGTTCTGATGAAGTAAATAATTAGTTTCCTGGACAGATATGTTCTCCTGCCACCAGTCTGCCTTTTAAACTGACGCCAGTGAAAATTCACGTTCTCTAACTTCTTTTGTGCCCTCTCTTTGCTTCCTTCTTCCTTCCCAGGGCACCCTGACGTTGAGCAGCCCTGTAAATCCAGCGTCAGGACGTGGAGTCCCAATTCGGCCGTCAACCAACACACGGTGCCCCCAGCCTGTCCTGAGCCCCAGGGCTGCTACCTGCAGCTGGAATTTCGCTATCCCCTGACTCCAGAGTCCCTGACGGTCTGGGTGACGTTCGTTTCCCCGGACTGGGACTCCAGTGGAGCGGTGAATGACATCAAGCTGCTCACCGTCAGCGGGAAGAACATTTCGCTCGGGCCACAGAACGTCTTCTGTGACATCCCACTGACCATAAAGCTGGATGTGGGACAAGTGGGAGAGGAGGTGTACGGCATCCAGATCTACACCTTGGACGAGCACCTGGAAATCGACGCTGCCATGCTGAGCTCTATCCCCCACAGCACCCTGTGCTCAGGCTGCAAACCCATCCAGTACAAAGTGGTCCGGGACCCCCCTTTCCAGTCTGGATCTCCAGTGGTCATCTCAAACCTCAGCAGGAGATTTGTCGACACGTAAGTAGCTGCTTTCCAGAGAGCTGGATAGACTTGCTCAGATCAAAACAATGCCCTATTCTTCTCATCCTTCTAATGTCTAGCACTACAAGTGATTGCTAAGATGTTGAACTAGACAGACATGCCAAGAATTACCAAGACAGGATGTTCTCATAGTTTCTCTCTGAAAGCAGGAGCATTAAACCCAAATGAAATAGCCTGAGATTTCATGGATTGTTTTTGAGACATTTCTGGGCTGGCTGTGCAGAGATGTGTCACGCAGACTTTCTTTAACTAGAAAAGATAATGCAATCTACCTAAGATACGATAAATTAAATGTTTAAGCTAACCTAAATGAGGACCTCTGGAATAACGTGGTCATCGTTTCCTTGGGAATTTTTTGAAAGTAATGTTTTGATAGAGAAGGAGAGAGCAGAGCTTCCAGTGCTGGAGCATCAATTAACTTCTAAAGGAAGTGTGCAAAGAAATACACCTGCATGTTCAGCTGTGTAAATGTGTTTCAACCACTTCCATTTTCTGCTTTCGTGGATCACTAAACCAAGTTGTGTTGGTGTGAGATTGTTCTGAAACATGGCAAGTGCTCTAGTTTGTTGTAGGAACTGAGTTTCATCCCAGATACAGTTGTACTCATCTAGGGATGAGAAAAGTCCAGCTTCAAAATATTTACTGATTTCGAGGAGATCCATGAACTACCCATAAGCATTCAACAGCAAGAAAAACATCTTTTGCATAACATGATTCCCTGGAAATGATTCACTCATCTGTGGGAGCAACATGAAGCTCTTTTGAAAAATGAACACCAGATAAAAGGAAACCTGCTAAGAAAACTGCACTCTAATTTAGAAAAGATGATCTAATTAGTACAGCTAATATCAAGGAAGCATACATCATTATGGTCTTCTAAAGCATATTTAAATAGAATAAAAATGATTAATTAACAATTCAGTAATCATGAACTACAATCCCTATTCATGGCCCAATTATGCAGCTCAGAAGATGCAAATTGTCCCTATGGATTTAAAAATGCAAGGTAACTAACAATAGTGAATCTAGAAACAAAAACCCAGGACATCACTAAGATTACTCATGTGCTGAAAGTTAAGCATGTGCTTGAGTGCTTTCTTGGGTTGTAGCCTTGTTCAAACAATTGCTGGCACCTATCGTGAGATGAATATTGGCATATTGAAAACGTGGAAAGTGGTGAATTTTCCCAAGATTTTGCTGTGAAAGCATCTTTGCCTGAAACCTGGCCCACTCTCATTGGAAAATGGGACTGGTTTGGTTTGAAATATTTGCATACCTTAGCACAAGTTCCCACAGAAACAGGTCCAGTTTTGACTTCATAACACAATGTGAAAAAAAAAAGGAAAGCCCAAAACATAACTTGTATTCGGAGTTGTGTTTCTTGGTCTTTTATTATGATTTTGTGGGTCGCTTCTAGCTTACAGATAGCTCAAGTGAAAGAGTGCTCTAAGAATTAAATCAGAAGCCAGGAATTAATGACAGTTTTCCTGAGGGTCATTGATAAAATCACGTGGGGTAACAGCACTGTCCCTGTCTATGTCTCAGGTAGTTACATAGCCAGCTAAAAATCGGACAGAACGTTTAATTTAGTCCTTCTGGGCTCCACCTGGGATCCGTGGACAGAAATGGATGCTCCTGGAAGCTGGCACAGCCAACCTCACAACCAAATCCCATCCAAACCTTCCAGGCTAGCTGGGCTCACTTCCTCTGTGTCTCACCAGGGACCACAGGGAAAATCCTGCCAGTGAGCTCTGACAGGACACTTGGGAAGTGAAGTTTTAGTCACTGGGTGAGGAGGCAAATATGCAGATTCTTGAGCACTCGTAGTTGGCTTTGAGACTGTTTTGGCTGATTTACAATGAGAGTGGTGAGGCCCTGGCACAGGGTGCCCAGAGAAGCTGTGGCTGCCCCTGGATCCCTGGAAGCGTCCAAGGCCAGGTTGGACGAGGCTTGGAGCAGCCTGGGATAGTGGAAGGTGTCCCTGCCCACGGCAGGGGGTTTGGAGCAAGATGGTCTTTAAGGTCCTTTCCAACCCAAACCATTCTGTGATTGTGTGATTCAAGACTTCTGCATGCGTTTGAAATTTTGAGAAGTGAGATGAATTTTTTATCGTATCATATGGGCACAGCACTGATCTGTATCCCCTGGTGATGGGGGAGGTTCAGAGGCTGCTGCTGCTGGGCCATACCTTGAGACACAACAAACTCCTCGAAACTCGGCATGGGGTTGTGGATTTCTGGTGGAGGCAGAAGCAATATGAATTTTCCATTGGAACCTTGTGCAAAGCACAAAGAGTAGCCAGAGTCTTTATACTCCCTGAGCAGGAAGGAAGGGACAAGGGAATTCAGGGACAGAGGTGCTGGGCCATGCTCCTATTTAGAAATGTGTGTAGAGGTAAATGCTGTCTCTCTCCCCTGTTCACATCTGCCTGTTTACCTCATTCTGCACCACTGGAATTCAGCATATCTGTGCAGCCAGGCTTTGCAGCCCCTTTATCTCCCTGTGAGCCCCAAGCCAGTTGGCCCTCCTTGGTGCCCTCACATGCTTTCCATATTAAATAAAACGACACCCCCACATGTTCTGTGGAAGGCTATTTTGAAGGCAGTCACATACCTTTACTCTTGCCTCCTCTGACCTTGATCTTCACTTTCTCTTTTTCTCCCAAAGAAAATATTTGCTTGCACTGTTATCTGTGAGCAGGATCCTTTCCCCAGGTGTGGCGATGCTGAAAGGAAAACTAATTTCTCCTACCTCCTTCCCGTCAAAGAGAGGGAACTTCCTTTTGGGCTGAGAGGAGAGACAGCCTTTAATGGATAGCCCTTGCCTAGTCAGCACTGGGTGCTCCACAGAGGAGAGTAAATAACTAGAACAGTGGAAACATTTTATTAAGAAATGCAGAATAATGCCAGACCTTCTGTTCTCAAGCTGAATTTTAATCTCAGCTCTTGGCTCAAGCTGAGGCTTAATCATTCATTTCTGAGGGACAGGACCTTATCCTTGGACCTTACAGAAACCAGGCAAGATATACTCAATTCCACTGAGTGTGATCAGCCAGAATTGCTGGTATCTGGGATACAAAATGAGAGTCAGAGCCTAGGAAGAGAGCAGAAAGCTAAATAAATCAGTGGGGGGAAAAAAGAGGTCAGGCCAGGTGCAGCATAGAACTGCTGAGTCTTCACACCACAGCGAGTGATAAGGAAGGACCTCATCTGCAAGTCTCAAAGTCTCAGCTCACAATTTAATCCAAAGTGTGGGTCGTGCACATGCTCAGAGGGCTGTACTCGGGCTGTTCTCTAGAAATAGTCACATGGTCACAATGGTAATCGAGGTAGTGGCTTTTTGCCATTCCTGGAGCTTTTTTACACTCACATTTTTGTGTTGGAGAGTGATCAGTGCTGATTTTTTAAGAGCTCAGTGAGAAGTCAGTGCCCAGAGCTCTCTGGATGGTGTGACAGGAACAGTTCAGTGTCAGTCCCACCAGAGCAGTGTGGGGTGAGCAGCCCATGTTCCCCATGGCACTCCCAGTATCCCAATTTGTGAGCGGTGAGGAGCTGGGTGCGCTGACAAGACCTACGTGCTCTCCTCTAGCAGACCAAGCCAAGAGACACCGAGGTTGGTTTTGGAAAGCTGTCAGATTAACTGAAAAAGTTTCAGAGTTGGAAATTTTCCCAATTTTTCTGCCACAGACTTTGTAAGAAGCCTCAAAGTGTGGTGGACGGCGCCGGATCAGGTTGTCTTTGTGGTGTTAACCAGTAGGGTTTTTTCAAGACAAAGGCATTGACTGAAATAACCTGAGAAAGAATCTCAGCACGAAGCCCTGGTACATGGTTTGGGTTTGCAGAGTTGAGCTTCGCTGAGAGGCAAGTTAGCAGTCCTGTGATATGTTATTCTGAGCCATTCCTACCAGAGCTTTAGTACTGAGCTGACACACAGAGATCCTGCATTCAGACTTCAAAAAAGAAACGCCGAGAGAGAAGCTTGCATTTTCTTGTACAGAGAACAGGTTTTCTTCTCAATTTTTGCTATTTTGCACTGACATTCTATGGCTAAACCTTTTCCGTTGCTTGATAATAGCTGGAGGGGCCTGATCATCATCTGTGTAAACAGCAGTTCTTGTTCAAGTAAGTACAATATTTCTAAGTATCTTGTTAGAATCAGGACTTCCATTCAGTGCTGAACTTGTAAACTCCGTGTCATTTCGTGGGTTTCAACTCTGTTTTAACACCTAAAGGTGGTGGAGTAAGATCTCACTCAAGCTTCTTGGAGTGCATGCAGAATGACAGAGAGATTGCCACCCTCGAGATGGCAGGTGGCTGGAGGGCTCCTTTGGCACTGTTTGTAGGTCCTTAGTGTTTCACTGTTCATAGGTCCTTAGCAGTTCGCGTGCTTTAGCCCGCTACTTTATCCAACACAATCATTTGTTTCCAAATTTGCCTTGTTGATGCATTTGCCATTTGTTACTGGTCCCCAGCTGGAAGAAGCATACGGTCAGAAACCCCAAATGAGGAGAAGTTGGGTCAAATGGAAAGTAACTCTAGTCTCAAGGTTCCTACAAACATGGACAAGCAGAGAGGCCGGAGAATCAGCAGTGGCTGTCCACAATGAGCAAGAACTCCTTACAGCCAGTTATTGGAGTGCCTTTTAGCCCCTGAACTCAATAGGAAGAGTGCATTTACCTGACACCGGCCCGGCTGAACGGACTGGGAAATTTTGAATATCACGACGATGATATCTAAACCCAAGTCCCTGCAGAATGCAACACTAAAACTTCACAGTGACATCTGTCCTTATTATGGCATTCCTTCCTTCACCTCAAAGATCTATTTCTCTGTTTTCTGGAGGTCTACCAGTCTGAGGAATGTATGATCTAAAGCAGCTGAAATGAATTGCCAAATCTATCTGTCATGAAGATAATTAACACCATATTTCCACCCAAACAAGATACAGATCACTGGGTGGTTTTTCTCCCGACACCAAAAGCTGAAGCCCATGTTATCGCCCATCTTCTCCTCATCCCTCCTCCACAGTTACTATGCCAAACCTCTCTCGATATGCCAGGAAATACTGGGGAGTATCTAAGATAGGACTGAAATATTAAGAAAACACTTTGCATGCCCAGATTTATCTGCGAGGTTGTCCATGCGATATCGGCGTGCTACACATCTGGATTCCCAGCTGGCTTGAACCGTAGATGGCATTCCAGCTGTCCTTGTGCACCAACGCTTACCCAGCTACCCCAGAAAGGCCTTGCCTTGATGTGTGCAAGGACCTCCCATGCTTTTTCTGTGGGTACATCCCCCTGATGGTTCATAGTTTTCTTGCAATTGAAGAAATAATGGAATCATAGAAACGTAGAATGCTTTGGATTGAAATGGGCCTTGAAGATCATCTCATTCCAACCCCCTGCCATGGGCAGGGACACATTTCACTAGACCAGGATGCTCGGAGCTCCATCCAGCCTGGCTTTCCAATTAACTGCTCTCTTCCCCTCTCACTTGCAATAAAGCCTTTCCAGTTTATTCTGAATTTCTTGGTCCTAACATGTATAATATTGTCATATACCACCATATGGACCATTTCAAGACATCCAGACCTGTAAGTTACTCATTTCTGCATTATAACTCCATCTTTCTCTGCTTTGACTGAGCCTATTCACCAATTCTGTATGTCTGTGGATACTTGAACTTTTAGGGTTCTGATCTTTCCTAGCAGGAATTGTTTGTTAGTTAGCCTTAAAGCAATAACTGAATGAAAAATTCCATTTTCATTCAAATTTCTCTTTCAATCCAACATATTACAGCTACTAGATGTAAATGCAAAACAGCGTGTCTCTTGTTGAGTCACTGAGTATTTAATGCCCACTCTCACACCACACACTACCAGGGAACTGCTGCTATTAAAAGCGTTTTTCACTAGTCTCCAACTAGGCGGTTTCTTTCCCATAATTGCACAATTCTCCATATTATTTTTTTCTTTAGTAATGTTAGGGATCCCTGGCTATATCCATATAAAATTTTACAGCTCCTCTCCAGCAGAAACAGTTTTACCAAGCTTCGGCAGGAACAGATTTACTCTTATTCACACTTTTTTGCTCATTTCTAAGAGCTTCCCTATCATTAACTTGCCATGCTAGCTTTCCACGGACAAAGCTATTTTGAGCTTTCCCAAGAAGCAAACACCCTTCTGTCCCACCAGGTTTCTCTTACCCCTGTAATTTCCAGTTTCAGGTTCAAGAACTTGCCTAATTCTTTGTCCAAGAGTCCTTTTGTTAAGGAGTAAATGTTTCATTTTTCCCTTGCAGATCCTACTTTCCCAGCAGGAATAGTGGCTGTGCTGTCACTGTACGAAAGCTTTGTCAGCGAAGAGTTTTGTGTGTGTTGGAGCTGCCTGTGGTCAGCTTTGGCAAAGTTGTGATGTTTGATGTGCAGCTGGTGTGAGACAGTGCAGCAGTCCTGGTGCTCAGCAAGGGGCTGGCATTGTCCTCCTGCTGCTCCAGGGCCATGCCTGGCCTTGGCTGTGTCATCCGCTCCTTCCTCGTACAGCCAGCACAGATTGCGTGTTCCTGCTTAGTAAACCTGGAAGTCTCCCGTGATGAAAGAACAGAACAGTACAGGACAATTGCCTGTCTCACACCTTCCCACCCAGCAGCGGGAAACTGGTCACGGGTTCGCCTGACCCTAACAGAGGTGACGTGCTGTGGGAAGGAGACTCCTCCACCCAGTAGCAACTCCACTGCCAACACCCCCCGGGGAAATTCTTTCCTTTCCCAGCAGTGGGGCCTCACCTGTGGCTTTCACGGGTCTGGGCAGGGAGGCACAGGGGTGACTGATGCTGCTCCCTGTGCCAGGTAAGAGCACACAGCCCTGCTCTGCGCCGAGGGCTCAGTGAGCCAGGAAGAGGAAAAATACGAAAACTGCTTCTGTTCCATCTCCTGTTCCTCTCCTTCACATGTCGTGCTGTTAAATCCCTAGATAGTGGTTGTTATTATTTATAGCTGCCAGTAGAGTGCTGGGTGTTTCACAGAGGAAAAACACAGAGTGCCTTCATCCAAAGAGCTCCCAAGGAAGTGTTGGGGGCCAGCAGTGCTGCTGCTCTCAGGGGTGATGCATCTCCACTTGGCTGATGTGATTTGACAGCTGGAAGCCACGTTCTGATGGCTTTCCTTCTTCCCTGCTCTCTTCATTAAAGGTGCCAGGTTATCTTTGCGAAAGGAGACAACTTGCTTCCTGACCCCACACACAGAGCAGATAGAGCAATTTTTTCCCTTACCACCCTCTGCCAAATTGCCTTAACCCTGCCCTGGAGAGGAGAAAGAACAATTTGACACTCCGTGCCCATTCAGGAGGCAGCTTTTCCGCTAAGCCTGTGTAGAGAGGCCGTTTGGTGCCAGCTGTAGTGATAGATTTGTGGTTCCTCGCTGTTGCGGTTTCTTATGTAATGCTGTAACTAAAGCTGGCACTTGACAGAATCCGTAGCTCCTGTTCTGGCTCGGCTGCACATGATGCAAGAATAAAGGTAGTAAGAGTGGGTTGATATCTTTATCAGTTTGTGATCCCAAGACAGGGCAGCCCAGAGGAATTTTTCAGCCTGAGCCTATCTTTGAAGAGTGGGATTGCTCTGAATGCCCCACAGCTGCCACTCCTAAATAAATTATTCCAGGAAAGAGGGACTGCCCCATTGGGGGAGTGACACTTGGCTTCGGGATCATCTCTGCTCCAGCCAGGGAGTCCCCAAGGACTGCTGCTACACTGGATTCCCATCTCCAAAATACCTCTTGGGCAATACACAGAGGCTGTAGAGAGATCAGGCCTGGAGACTACAACTTAGCCATGTGCAAGTGTCCCTAAAAAAGTGAACATTAACAGCTGTCCTATTATTATCCTAATAGATACTATTAGAAATTGATATATTTAATCGCTCCCAGCCAGGGTGGAATTTGAACTCATGACCTAGAAGTAGTAGCAGAGTTCTCAGCTGCAGGAGGAAAAAAAAAAATAGAAGGTCAAACAGGACTTTTCCTGCTGGGCAAAATAATTTATTGCAGGTGAAACAGTCTCAGATATGTGGTAAATTAGGCTGTGCATTATCTCATGGATAATAACTTCTCTCTGATGTTTGCCTTCTTGTGTGCATCTTTATTTTGGGCTCTAAATAAGATAAGAAGCACCAGAAATCTCCCAGGAATAACAAATGCATTTTCTTTGCTTGATTGAGGAAAGAAATATTGGACAGACATGTGTTATGCAACAATTTAAAAATAACTCTTGTAAAACTTGGAGTGAGCCTCAAATACTGCAGAAGTAGCAGAAATGTGTTACCTACCTTTTTATCAGTCAGCCAAAACAGCTTTTCTCAGCTACTTTTGCTGAACTATTGGCCTGATCATTTCCTGGGCATTTTATTTTAATATATTTTCCTAGGAAATGCATTCCAAGTCTCTGTTAAATTTGAATCTACACTCAAGCAAGCAAGGATTTGGAAAGAACGTTGCAGTCAGCCTGAAATACCTGTGCTGTCCCTTATATCTTGTGGGATCCGGCGATGGACAAGACAAAAGTGTTCCGGGCTATGTTGGACAGGGCCCTGAGCAATCTGGTCTGGTGGCAGGGTTGAAATGCGATGAGTTTTAAGGTCCCTTCCAACCCAAACCATTCTGGAATTCCATTATTTTAGATGCATCACTGCATGGTGTACGACCTGCCAATCCTGCTGCAGGTCCAAGCCACCCATCTTGTGATCGTTTCGCCCAAACTTCTCTCAGACTTTTTGGTCAGGATCTCCTTAAGTGAATGGTGACATTGGGCCTCTCCATGCTGATATCCCCATTCCAGCATTTTCCTGGCGCTTTTGTGATAGGAAAGGCAAGGTGGAAAGAAAGGTCCTTCTTCTTTTCAAATTGTACCTCAGAGAGGGTGCCTGGAATTTGATACCCCAAATTGTCAGTCCCTGAAAGCCCAGTGCAGTAAACCAGATTATTTATTCACAGTGGTACAGGATTTTTTTAAACGGTAAGACCAGTTGCAGATGTAATGACAATAGAGGAAATTAGCTCATGATGGGATTTTAGGAAGAGGCTAGTGGAAGTATGTTCAGTAATGTTCAGTTATTAAACCATTAGAGATCCCACTGGAGACCAGCCAGTAGGATTTCTCATAATCTGCAGAGGCTTAAGGCAAAACACAGAGCCCCTGAGGAGGGAAATGACAAAATGTTCCTTTGGAAGAGTCACCTCATCTCCTCAGCCATGTCTGTGTGCTCTGCTCTGCTCTGGGTGTGACAGCACATCCCTGTCTGTCATCCCTCCCTCCTCCTGAGGAGCAGGAGGGCCACAGCCCCATGCCTGAACCCTCCAAAATAGGTCTTGGTGAGGTGGGATGGTAGATGTGAAACCAGAGAACCCTGCAAACATCTGTGTTCACTTGGGACCCAATCTAAGCCCTACTGAAAATGCACAAAATAATTTCCACTGGCTCCAGGAGCCCTCGGACCAGACACTGCGAGTGTTTGCTCCCGTGGCTCTGTTCACCATTTTGGTGGGATTACATGGAAACAGGAGGGTGTCGAGTTCTGAAAATCAGGTCTTGGCTCAGGCCTGTTGAAAAGAAATCCAAGAGGTCAGGTCTGGATTCAGAGAAGGTGAAGAAGATTATTCTGACAAGCTGACCACCCTAAACTGGGGAGAGCCTTCTGCCCAAACCCGATGGACTGGCACAGGGCTGAGGGCAGCAGCTGAAGTGCTCCCAGCCCCAGTGATGATCCAAAAGTTGAGGGGTGGCTGTTGGCTCCCAGGGTGTGGTGGGCAGGGTATGTATCAGGCACTTCTCCTACACTGTGGTGTAACCAGGCGGGTGCTGGCGCTGGCGGTCCCGCACGGAGACACCGCGTCACGGCCGGGACATCGTTAAGGGTGTCAGTAATCAGGCAGTGCTCACAGAGAGGCACGATGCAACAGGCAGAGCTTCGTCAGTGACAGTGATGGCCTTGACAGCAGTTATCCTGTCCCAGCCTGCCTGCTGGCTGTGTTACAGTTTTCTCCCTGCTGCACCGGGACACCGGAGCACTGTCCTCAGGTGGAGGATACTGGCACCGTTCCCTCGAAATCGATGGAGAACTGCTGGCTTCAGCCAGTTGGAAATAGGGCTTTCTTGCATTTCATGTCCCAGATCTTTCCTTCCTCAGCTAAACCACACCAGCCTCCCCTCCTGCAGCCACATCTGAGCCTCACGTCGAGAAGTGCTCCCGTCTCACTCAGGGTCTGAGCGCAGCAGTGAAGAAGAAAACACAACAGATTTTTTTCCTTCCTTCCTTCTCTGCTTCTAATAGCAACCAGGTGCTCTGACACTTAACCTGTGTGCTGCCGTGAAATTGCCTGTCTAGTGCAAACACCCATGTGAGGCCCAGGGCCTCAAGGATTTGCTTTATCCCAGGATTTGTAACCTAATCTCAGTGAGATTGTCCATTTATATCAGCCACCTTAAAAATTCATATTTTTGTTGTTGTTTAAATATGAGAGGAGAAAATAGTTTCTTGACTTTTTTTTTGTTTTGGTTTGAGGGGTTTTTTTTAAGAACTATCTTTAAGGCCTTGGCTGCAAACTTTGTTTTTTATTAAACATGCTACTGTGCTTTAAATTGGTAGCAGGACAAATGCTTGGAGGATTATGTCAAAGTCTGCTGGAGTTAATCAGTTGCATATATATCTATAGGTTTGCTACTTACAAAACTTAACAGTTCTTGCATGAAAGACAGAGGAGAGCAGTCTGTGTAAAAAAAATGTTCAAAACCAAATGCGTTTAAGGTCCTAAGCAGGACCTGGGTTTCAGAGCAGAGGTGCTACAGGCAGACATGTAATCCTGCCCCAGGGCATCTTGGGCAGGCGTGGAGCTGGTCTGAGCAGCAAATGCACTTCAGAGGGACAGATGAGCAGCTGAGTTGCAGTAGCTTAAACTCGGAATGTTTTGCTGGGTTACTTGAGATTTACACCAACGGAAGCGAGAGCAGAGCTGCAGACTAATTGCCTGGTTGGGATTTGTGGTGATTATGAGAGTTGGTGGTGGCTTTGGTTCCTAGAAATATTCCAAGGATCCAAGGATATTTTCTTTTTCTAACACCTTGGATCCTTTAACCTCTGACTTCAATCTCAAACCCGTGGGTTATTGCATAAGTGGGTAAGGTGGCTGGTAGAGGAGTTAGTTCAACTTTCTGACACAGCCAGAAGCAGAAGTTGAGTCTGGGCTTCAGAGAGCACAGAGTCCTGCTGGTACAGAACGTACCCACCAGTGTTCAGCTGAGACTGTCCGTTCAGGTCGTTGGCTGCTCCGTCATTCTTCCTTGGAAACACCCAGTCGGATTTGGGAGCAAAAATCCACCGTACAGTCCCCAGTCTCCCATCTAACCCCTGAGTGTTCATTTAGTACTCCAAATACCCTGTTTTCCCATGCTTGTAAACAAATCATAAAAAAGCTGGAGGGCACAGAGCAAACCTGCGGCCCCTGTTGGCACCTCTCTCCTCATAGATAGAGAGAAAAGCCTCTCCAAGGCTGCTTCCTTGGCATTTATGTCTTCTGAGTCAGCTCGGTATTCGAGAGAGAGGCAAGAGAGTTGTTTTGAGGCCTTTGCACCTGCCATGTTGCTGGGCTTATCCAAACAGGGAGAGCTCGGACCACAGCTGAAATAACAGCCCGGCACAAGAGCTCGGGCGTCCTCCTTGTGTTTAGAGCACCCCACCCCTCCTCTCTCTCGACTGCAGAGTCGGGCAGGAATTCTCTTCATTATCTTCTGCCATGCTTCTCATGCCATTTTTATTAAAAAAAGGCAGAGCGAGGGGGAGCATGTGTGAGAGGAGAGAAGAAGAAAACAGTCATATTTGTGCAGTCAATGACGATGAAGGGAAAAGAATGGAAGTCGGGGAGCAGATCTGTTTCGATTGTCCTAAAGTGGCCTCATTCCCTGACTTACTCTTTATCGGTTGCTTTTGGAGCACCTGAGGATAGCGAACATGCCACGGTGTCAGTGGACATTTGGGGTAATTCGGGACCTCTGGAATCGGCACTGGGTGTTTCGGAGGCTGTGAGCAGCATGTGGGGACAGACTGGACAGCTCCAGGCTGCATCTGACAGGACAAGGGATGGTGTAGACGTTCAGCTCTTCTGTTTGTGGTTGTAATTCAGTCCACCCTGGCAGCTGATCTAAAGCATTGCAACGAGGGAAGATGTGGGGTTGCTGCTGTTTGCTGCCAGCAGATTTCCTGTTTTGCTTGGCAAGGCTTCCTTGCTAGAGAAGAAGAGCAAAGGTGACAGTGTTAGAGGGAAACAGGGGTGTTACTGGCAGACCAGGGCTCATTCTGGGCTGCAGAGCGATGGCAAGGAAATGCCATCTTTTGGCTCGAGCGTTTGGTGGCTGTTTAAAGTCAAAGACAGATGGGTCCTTCATGAGGACACTTCAGGTGTAGAATTTGCCTGTTTCACAAGACACTGGCTGTGACAGCCATAATTTAATTGGGGATGCTTAAGACCGTGTCATCTTGTCCTTAAACAACGGGAACACTGTCTGCTTTCATTGCTGTCTGCCCATTTGTCTTTCCATTGGGCTCAGCCTTAAGGGTATTTTCAATTCTGTTGGAAGCAAGTCTTTGCCATATAAGAAACCCTCCTGCTGTTATCTGTAGTAGGAAAAACACATATGCCATGGTAGTAGGAAAGAGGCATGGGATGTTTGCTTTCCCTCAATGCTTTCACTGCCTCTCGAGTGTGTGCTGTGTCCTCAGATGCTGAAACCCTAAAGCGTGCACAGAGCAGATATGGATGGGGCAGTGCCAGCCCTTGCAGGTCTGCTGGAACTCAAGGGCATGAGTGTTTCTTCTGTGAACTCAAGGATCCTTTAAACCCACCTTGGTGTGAGCAAAAAACAACTTCCCACAGGTATAATTTTTCCCGTTAAGTTTTCCAGGAACACCCAAACTGAGAGCAGAGGTCCCTCGCCTGGGGGAGAGAGAGCAAGATTAACTCAACTGCCCAGCCTCCCCAGTAAAAACAGGAAAAGAATTAGAGGGTTCTATATTCCTGACCCTGGATCCGTCACTTGCCACAACAGACAGGAAAGTTGCCCCTGTGGTATTTCACACGGCAAGCCCTAATTCCCCCTCTAAGCAGAGGGCTTGAATCATTGCTTTTTAATAAGGCTGCCTCCCCACAGGCGGAAGCTACAGCGATCAATGCGGCTTACTCAGTTCTAGAAAAGGTCATTAAAAGACCATAGATATAAATTTAAAGAGTGTTTGTTCACATCCTTGATGTTAAAGATGTTCTTCTCTCTCACTTCCTTAAGTAGCATCTTACGGAGCCGCCGTGTGCCGGGTCCTGCCTGGCAGCGGGGTGGAAAGTGCTCCTCGTTTCCGTCACTGTGCCACCAGCTCCCAGGGAAGGTGGGAGAGGAAATAAACGGTCAAAAATCACACTTTTATCACCACCTGGAGCACAGCTTGTCTCGCTGACATCTCCAGATACAGTCTGTAATATCGACCTGGGTGTCCTATAACTATAGAGAGGGAATAAACTTCCCCTCCCAGTTCTTGCACTCCTTCCTCCCTCCCTCACTACGGGACTGGATTACTGCCTGGAGGATTGCACATATCATCCCTTTAGCAGCTATATTTCTCCACAATGTGGGCACTGTGAAGGAATGCTAAAACTCTCGGTTGCTGCCAATATGACACATTTAACAGTTCAGGAGGATATAAGTATCTCACGTTCCAGTTGTTGAAACGTGAAATGCCACATCCAGCTCAGTCTGCTTTTTGTCACTCTTGTGTCAGGCCAGGTTGAGTTGAAAGCATGATGGCTTCAGTTACGAGTTTCTAAGGTGTTTCTGGTGTTCCAGTCCAGCCACATCTCCAGCCACATCTCCAGCTCTGCCTGTGTGATGCTGGAGAGCCCCTCTGGAGCAGACATCCCATTTCTGAGCTCCTCTGGGCACAGCTGGTTTGCTGTGCTGCCCTGGATGTCACACCCTGGGGCTCCTCTGCTGTCCCCCAGTGCAAGGAAGACTGTGAAGCTTCAGGTTGCTCTTGCCTGGGCTGCCCAGAAGAGGCTTTGGGATGACGATGGAGAGGATTGGCCCCTCTGGAAACCTGGTCCTAGGCCTGCCATTGCTCTGCAGGGACCGCATGTCTCCAGGCATTTGTCTTCCCTTTCTTTGTATTTTAACCTAAGACAAGGATATTAGGGCATCCTGAGCATAAATAATTTAATAGCTCTTATTTTCTACCCAAACTGCAGAGGAGTAAGGGGAACCAGGCGGTGCAAATAACGTTTTGTTATAACAGATTTTGTTCACCTTCTTTTTTGGAGAAGAAATGGCATTTTTTTTGTGACACTAAGTTTTAAGGCTCATTTGCCTGTCACAACGTGTCATTTCTCCAAGAGCTCTCCATCTTTGAGCAGGTTGCAGGTGGATATCTCCCCTCCCCGACGTGTAGCAGGTGACAGGGTTAGAGCACAGCCCAGTGCCACAAAGCCGGTAGCCAATGTGCTCCATGTCCACAGGGCCCTCTCAAGCCCCATACAAAGTTTTCCATTCTTAATTCATACAATTAAATAAGCCAGACTTCTCCCCACTTAATAACTTTCATTTCCAATTTTCTGTCTTATTTACCCACGTACACATTCATCTCCAGCCATCTCATAATTCATAACCACCATATTCTCTCTCGTGCTTGATTTAGTTCTAGGTTTTCTTCCATTGTATTCTGAAAACTTCCAAACAAATGTGAGCTTTTCCTGTTGTCCCTTTGCTTACATGTGCACACAAATACTTCCCTCCAGTAAAACCCATGTGCAAGACACTCTCACTGCTCTTAGCCTGCCCCATCACCTGAAGGGATTGGTGGAAATCGCACCAAAAATCAGAATCTGGAAACTCCTATTTTGCACTCAAGACTGTAATCTCTGTGCATCAGAAAGCAGCATGGCTTTATTTATTTTGTAGCTGCCCCAACTGTTCATTTGTTACCATTTTCAGAAAAATTGAATCTTTTTTGTGGTTAGCAGATCCCCAGTGACAAAATCCACATTTCTGCAAGTGTACTTGTTAATCTTAAATATTTTACAAATGGTTTTGAGACAGAACTTGAGAAATAACTGTTCTTTAATAATCAAAGCTTGGCTCTGCTTTGATTTCCTCAGTATATATGAGAAACTTTCCATCTTAGTAAGTGGATTTATCTGGGAGTGAAATCTAGAGGAAAACCCTCATTATTTTACTACAGTGTGTGTTTGGCAAGTAACTTTAGTTACTTCGTATAATTCTTTTTTTTTTCTTTTTTTTTCTTTTTTTTTTTCCCGGAAAAACAGTTGCTTTAAACAAGTCCCAAGGGGCAGAAGTTTGAAACTTTTCACTTTGATTGAATAAACACTCTTACCAATATCTGGGTAGACATCTCCCAAGCCTGTAGGTGAATTAAGATACTGTTTGCGCTACATGAACTCTCAAATTTAGCTAATAGGAGCCACAGACTGTTCTGACAGGAATCAGGTGCAGAAGGAATGAGAAAGCCAGTTCTGTTTTCATTCCACTGAGTTTCACTCCCATTCCATTGCCATGTGCAGTAACAAAGAGTCAGATCCCAGTGCTGTTGGCGTGCAATTCATTCAATGCCAGTTATTTTGCAGGCACAGTATCCATGAGAAACAGCTTTGTTGTAAAATATAATGTGGGATATTGGAGTTTAAGTCATGCTTGTTAATTTAATGAATGTTGCAAGGAGATACCTATTTCGCAAACCTGAAGATTTCAGTAACTCACTGATATCCACTTGAATGGCTTTGCTGCTCCGCGTAGTAGATTTATCTCCTCGTAGTACACACTTCATTAGTAGATGCTTTTTGACCAAGTTGCTGTGACAAAAAGCCATGTATATTTCTGTCAGTAATTGGGGCAATGTGGGCACAGTGAGCAGAGGACCGGCGGGGTTAGGGAAGAGCTGGGTTGCCTTTCCTGCTCTGCAATTAGCCTGATTGATGACTTCAGGCAAATCATTTTGCCTTGGCCACTCCATGGCTTTACAAATCGGCACAATGAGGACAACTGTAATGAATTTCTTTGAGGAAGGCTTTGAGTTTTGGTAGTGTAAAAGACTTTGTGAAAGAGCTAAACATTTTTATTAGGCTTACATTATTTCCATATTGCATATGAAAAATATTATTCCTCATTTACAGATGCACAGGATTTAGGTAATTATGGCTTTGCATAAATATGTAACAGTTTGCTAATTCTTTCTGTGAATATTTCAATGCTAATACCCTGATCCGGTGCTGTGGTGTGGATCCTATTTTTTGCTCTGGAAGAAACCATTTTTTTAACTCTACTGTTTTAATGACCATATTTGAAGTGGGTAACTTATTTGTCCATCACTGAAATATCCTCAGTCCCATTCTGTCTTACACTAATCATCACATTCCCACTGGCTCCAGGTGCAGTTGGATTGAGCTCAGGGCTGCTCAGAAAATAATGAGTATTTATAATAATAATGTATAACAGGGTATTTTAAATTCCTGAAATGAACTGTGGCACAAACTTGCTGGTAGCGCTGTCCCTGACGTGGAGCAGCAGTCCAAGGCTGAACACAGTGAGGCACAGGGCTGGTTCCTCAGGTGTTGAGGTACCGTTGACTGTTGGTGATGCTCTCAGTGTTTCCCACTGCTCATGTTGAGGGTTGGCACTGCCAGTGTCAGTGCAATGCCATCTCTGCAGTGGGTAGAGATGTAAGCAGCCACTCACCAAAATGCATGGTTTTCATCAGGAAATGGTTTAGCTGTCAGGTGGTCAAGAGCTGCACCTATTTCAGAGTCATGCAGAAATCGAGCATAGACAAAGGTAGCGCTGATTGTGCTCGCAAGAAAAAGACACCCAACCAAAATTTAATCCCATCAAAACAAGGTAGGAATGCTGGGAGGAGCTGACTGAACTAAACCTTGCTTTTTTTGCAGCCAACCCCGACTTCAGTCCCTCCTTCTCTGCCCTTTGCTGCTGCCTTTGTTGTACAAATCACTGACTTTCCTTTTGTCTGGCAGGGAGCTGAGCGACAGGACCACGTACAGATACCAAGTGGTCATTGTGTCTGGGATGGAGGAGAGCGAGCCTTCCCCCGCGCTTGTTTATATCTCTGGGAGTGGATACTGTGGAGACGGGATTATCCAAATGTAAGTCTGGAGTGGGTAAACAGATAAATCTGGGCACATCTGCTCAGCCAGAATCTGAGACTAGGAAGGAATTGATGACCTCTGATGTCTCCTTAGGTTAGGCTGGCTCTCATCTGTAGATAATGACTCACGTGCTTGATGATTACCGAGATGATGACATTTAATTGTAATGTAGGCCCTGCTCTCCTGGCACCAGGAGATACAGACAGAGATACAGATAATGGAGTCCAGACAGCAGGATCGATAGGCAAGGACGCTCTGTGCTGTTTGTGCTGTTTGCCCGTGTATCCATATCTTTATACACGTATGTGACATTTCCTACACAGAGCTAGTGCTGGAAGAATTCACACAGCCTTTCATGCTGCCCTTAGACGTGGTGTCCCATGTGTGTGGCAGCTGGGTAAAACCCTGCTACGTGTCGGGGCCAAGTTCCTGGTGCAACCCCTTGTTTGACTGACTACCAGAGCTGGGATGGATTTGGAGGCGATAGATTTGGCCTCTGAGGGAGTGTGCTGGGAATTGCGTGTTCTCGATCAGCTCCCCTCTCTCTCCAGTCCCCAGGCCACTGAAAATGTAAAGCAATCCTTCACAACTATGTTAGGGTTTATTCTTTTACTACGTTGGCCTTTAAGGCTGCTGCTTCAGAGCTTCCTGGCATTAGGTAATTTAATTATTTAAACTGTGGAAGTAACAACAAGCAAGTGCTTAATCCAGCCAGCATTATTTGCTTGAAATAATGCTGATCAGCAATCATACAGCACAACTCTGTCAGACGATATACCTGGCAGCAAATATTTGCAGGAAGAGGCCCAACAGGCAAGGAAATCAAAGAAAACAATCAACAACATATGAATCCAGGGCAGTCCTGGAAAGAGAGGTGGAGAAAGACAGATTAATTTTGCTTTACATAACTTTTCTGCTACTGTTATGTTTGCACATTCCTCAAACATCACTTGTGGCTTTGCAGCAAGTGTCAAACAATAGCTGAGCTGCCTCAGGAGCGAGCAGGAACCAGACTGTGTCGCAGCTTGGTTGGTTGTGGCCCCACTTGCAGCTGTGGCAGCCCCTTTTTCATCTGGTTCCCACTCTTCTCCCCCACACGCTGCCTCAGCCGTGCGGGCTGGCACAAGGCAGGACTTCGTCCCCGACACCCTCTGCTCCCTGTTGACTGCTCTCCTCCGAGTGCTGTCACCTAGAATAGCCCAGCTCCAGGCTTTATGCCTTGTTATTCCCATGCTGGGGTCAGAGTCTGGCCCTTCCAGATTTAATACAAAGACTTTCAGAGATTGCTGTTCTCTTTTTCCCCACCTGCTGAGCTACAGCCACACCAGCTCTGAAGGAAGTTGCTCATATCCTCGTCAGATAACAGCAAGTGGTATCCACATGTGCCGGAGGGAACTGGCCAGGCGAGCCTGTGAACCGGGACTGATGAAAGTCCTCCCTTAAGGAGGAAGGGAGAGGTATTTTAGGGGTTGGCACACAAAGCCGTTGTACCGGATATTGGGGCTTTGGGGTTCTTCAGAGGGGTTGAACAGACCGTTGGGTCGATGCCACTTTGCCAGCTGACCGCTTTTTGCACGTGTGTGCCCTGCCTACAGAGAACTGGGGGAAGAATGCGATGACATGAACAAGATCAACGGCGATGGCTGTTCCCTGTTCTGCCTGCAGGAGTTGTCCTTTAATTGCATCGGTAAGTCCAGCTCACAGCCCTTCGGCCCATGGTGGGCAACAATTCCATGCAGAGTGCAAGAGAAAACCAGCAGTACTTTCAGCATTTCCAGCTGAAGAGTTGTCATGGAAGAGAGAAAAAAGGTGGAATTTGTAGGTCTGAAAGGCGAACATATCTTCCCAGCTTCTGGTCATTTTGATGGGAAATTGGTTTTGCTGGCTTTGAAACAGCCCAGGACTTAGGGCTAAGTCAGCCATTGTGGGACTGATCCAAAGCCCATTGAAGTCAGTGGGTGGTTTTCCACTGGCTTCAATAGGCTTTAGATCTGACTACGTGAGAAGACATGAACTGATTTTTTTCTGGTAAACAGGAGGAGGAGTGAAAGGGGAAGGGACTGAGACCAGAAGCAAGTCCAGCTGAGGTCACACCTCCTTTGAGTTGCAAATCAATATCTGAGGATCAAAGGTCTGGCTAATCCCCTTTTTCAGAGGTGAAAACTACTTAATCAGATTTCATTTGCAAGCCTGGTTTGCTCTGATTAGCAAAACCTGTAAGCACAATGGCCGGAAGATGCTCGAGCTATCGGGGCTGCAGTTGCGAGCTTTACATATTTATTAAACTCTCTAGGAATGCTGGGGACAGAGAAGGGAAATGGAGGCCAATTTACACTGCACCTTCTGTGGGGTTGCTTTTTCTGCCCAGGGCTCTGTGAGGTCTGGGAAAGGATGAAACTTGAAGAGCTTCAGGAACCAAAGTTAATGTTTGTAAAGGATCGGCTTTTTCTCAAGACATTTTTTGGGATTCCTTATCTGGACTGACCAAGCAAACACTCTGTCCCATGCAGTGATCCCATGCCTTCAGCTGAGGACATCAGTCTTAAGCAGACAATATAATGTTGGCAGGTCTGAAATTTGCTCTTTTTGGCAATTTGACCATTCTCTCTTGTGCCTGGAGCAACGTAGAATGGACCTCACAGGCATCATGTTTCCCTTGGGTGATAAACTGGGGACTGCTTGTCTCATCCGAACGGCTACATTTTTGCTTCAGCATCCCACACTGTGAGACTTGAGGCCTGATTTGGTGATGTACTTATTTACATATGTAAATAGTTCTATTGAAATTGGGCATATTTATGGTCGAGGCTAATTGTGACTATTGGTGGTCTTGAAGTTACATTTGTGTTTCAAGTAACTTGCTGCCTTAGAGAAAGATGTTAGTCATAATATTTTGAAAGTGAGATAAACACTTAGGCAAATGTTTGGGGTTCCCCAGACATCAGGCATGGTGTGAGGCTGGTTCCAGCAAGGGTTTGGGCTGGTGCTGGATGGTTGTGTCTGTATCACCCTGCTCAACAGCAGGGCTGAATTCCTTGGTCTAGGTCTGTCTGTGCTTTGACCACATCCCAGCGTTCCATTAGGACATGACCCAGGTTCTCCCCTGTGTCCATTAGTTTTCCAGGAAACCGGGTGCTGTGGGCTGCAAAATGCTCCAAATAAGTCCATGGAGAGGAGTAAGAGTGAGGTGTCCCAAGCCTTGGACCCCACAGTGGTGTCCTTCCAGGAGTGTGCAGGAGTCTGCTTTATGCCTTTGTACATAAAATCGTGGAATCGGTTATGCTGGGAAAACCTTTAAGATCGTCGAGTCCAATTGTATCATCCATCCGCCATCATCCAACCATTCATCCCCCATCCAACTCCAGGAGCAGCAGCAGGGCTGCCTGAGAGCGTGGGACAGAGCCGTCTGACAGCAGTCTGACTAGAAAATGAAGCAACTAAAACATACAGATTTTTCTACTCCATGACAGAGGAAGTGGGTTTTCAGATTTGCTGGCATTGGAAAGGAGAGGGGAATTCCAGGGGCAAAAAAAGTTGTTTGTTTGTTTGTCACGGGCTCTGGAAGGTTGTGGTTTGCACAGATCCTGGATTACAAAACAAATTATATCAAATTGCTTGTGAAATATTGAATATAGGGGACTCAGATGAATCAAATTAGCTGAATCCAAGGGAAGGTGCAGGAACAGAGACCTTACAAAGGTTTTGTTGTGTGACTTTACAGTTGTGCTGGTGTGACTGCTGTGGTAGTGATGGGCTCAGTGTGTGTGCAGGGTCTGTGAGGGCAGCCCCACTGCTGTTTTCAGGCAACACTGCCTTCAGGTCTCTAGGACAGGTTCAGAGGACAGGTTCAGTATTACCTGTGAAACACATCCTGTTGGCTCTTGTGGTAGCTGGGCCACCGTGAGTTACGACGCCAAGAGCTAAGGAGACACTGCCAGTTTGTCTTTCAGACAAATAAACAGTGCTGATTTATATTCTTCTTAGCATATCAGGCATTAAAATCTCACCAGAAAATATAAAGATGTTGGGGAAGTGAGTGGCTGCACATATTACATAATAAATAACAGCAAAAAAGAGCAGAAATTCAGCATTCCACAATCTAACAATTTCAGACCTAATCCTCTGCCTTAAGCTGAACAAAAGTCTTCTTTGGTATTGGTGGGGTGTTTTCCTGGAAAATACAGAATTCTTGGGTCCCTGTTTGAGGAACAGAGAAAAAATAAGTGTAATTTATTTCCATGTTTACAAGGCTAACACATGTTATAATCCTGTAGAACAACAAGTAGTTATTTCAGAGGGTGTTATTTTTTCAGTGATGTTCTTGTTGTATTATGTAGCTCTTTAGAGCCCTGGGAATCACTCCCCTTCACCAAAGAATTCAGTGAGCCTCAAACACATGTTCAGAGGCTTTGCTGAATCGGGGGCCTCAGGGTTTGATCTTGCAAATGCTTTCTTCCAGGCATGTTTCTGAGCTACCACAAGGCATTCTTTAGACTTCAGCAAATCTAACCACAACAGTGAATGCAATGCTTGTCACAAATTGTCTGCAGGATTGGGTCCCACGTGGCTGGAAAGAACCGCTGAACATTTTGTTTGCTAAAGATGGGGCTGAAGGGGCGTCGTGGGCAGGTTCCAGAGGAGGAGGTTTGATAGCAAAGCCCAAGTGGGCTCCTGCCTCCTAAAGCAGAGACCACGCAAGTCACCTCGCTCGGTAGGAGAAAAATACAACAGAGCCCGCAAGCACCATCAGGCTTTAGATTCAGAGCCATGAATCACAGAATAATTTAGGTTCAGAGGAGTCTCTGGAGGTCTCTGGTCCAAGGAGGGCCAACTTCAAAGTTAGAGCCAGCTTCAAAGTTGGAGCATGTTGCTCAGGGTCATGTTCAGCTGCGTTCTGGATATTTCCAGAGATGGAGGCAGCCTGTTTGCAGGTGTCCCTCTGCCTCTCTCGTTCTCTTTGCCTTTTAGGATCGTGGGGTTTATGGGCTTTTTTAATTGGTCCAACTTTCCTTTGACTAAACGGCACAAGGCTCTCAAGACACTTTGCGCTAGTGCCTGTAATAAAATTAAACTTCTTTTTATTTTTTTCTTGCTTTTGTTTTTCCTCCTTCTTTCCTCTCTAATCAGATAACAGTGGATCAATCTGCTCTGCCAGGGAGGAGGGGCGCGGGGGAAGGAAGGAGGGAGGCAGGGAAGAAAACTGTGTGGTCTCACTGTCAGGCTGTCCTGGCCTTCTCCAAGCACAAAGCCGAGGAACAGAAAACAGAAAAGATTAATAGCATTTTCTTCCTGCAACATGCTGAAGAGCGACAGTGAGATTAATTAATTAATTAATGGAAGCATCTGGCAGTGCTCCGTTTTTTTAAGTTCTGCAGCACCGTGGCCCTTCCCCATCCTGAAATTTATCATCTCTACCTTTTCTCCCTGCCCCATGCTTCATGTAGCAGACTTTGCATATTTTTATCTTTTCCGCACAGAATTTGGTCCCGAGGGGAAAGTTTCACTTTGCCTTTGGATTTGTCGGAGACAGGTGATTCAAAGCCGTGTCCATGTGACTGATGTACCCCTCTCCTACCTCTGGGCTGCTTTCCTTTCACCTTGCTCCTGATTACTCCCGGGATAACTGATTTCTGCGGTTACCGCGGATCTCGGCCAAGTTCAACCCGACGTGTCCTGCGTAAAACAGACCCCATTTGTAAGAGTTATGATTCGCGGTGGTGGGAACCCGGGGCTTAGCGCTTGATCCATTCCCAGCGGAGTGTTGAGGAATGGGTGTCTGAGGCACAGCTGAGCACCTTGTCCTTGGCGTGCACTCTCCCACACACCAGCACTGCACACCCAGATATATGTGGGACATTGAAAAAGAGCCCGGCTTTCATTTGCATTCCTTTTGTGGAGTGGGATGTGCATTATGCATTGATTTAGCTCACCAGTGCTGAAGAAAGAGAAGGATATAATAAAAAAGATGCAGAGATCAATAAAAAGGGAGGGAGGGGGAGAGAAAGTAATACAGAAAGAGATGAGTAAAGACTGATAGACACATTGAAACACAGCCGGGAAGTAACTCCAGAACTTCTATCTCCCCTTAAGTTTGCCAGGTAATTTATGGAGTTTTCAGTCACATCTTATTGGTGTTATTATTGCTACACTTTATCGCCCTTGCTTATAAGGGACTCTTGGCTAAAGCCTTTTCACAGCAAAACAGGGTAGCACTTCCACATGCGAATGGTCACCCTGAAGAACAAGAATGTTTCAGGTTAGACACACATCTCGGCGGTGCGTTGGATCGGGGCCTTGGGGATGTAAAATACAAAGAAAAGGCACAGAGCAGAGGCAAAGGGAAAATAAATATATCTAGCTCTTGAATTTACCACCAGTTTCTGGCATGCTTGAAACATTAGTCACCAGTGGCTGCTCAGGGAAAAGAATGATTTTAATTTGACAATGATCCTTAAACACCTTTTCTTTTGCTCCTGCTTGGCCCCAAATGTTTTTCTGCTACCTTACAAATCTGGATCTGTCCTCCTCCTCCTCTGAGGCCTCTCCCTCCAGCTGTGAGCCTTACCTTTGTGGGAGCTCTATCCTTTACCTCTCCCATTATCCATAAATTAAGCATAGCACTTTCCCCTAATCTTATTGTTTGGCGGGCTGCATTGCATTCAGGGAAATGATTAATATTCATGAGCTTGCTATCTCTGTTTGGTGCATAATCCTCTGGGGAAATTGCAGTGTTAAATGAGTGACACAAACCTAATTTTATATGTCTTTTCTTTCCTTTCTTTCTTTTTCCTTTTTTCCCTTTCTGACAGAGATGTGCTTAAAATAAATTGATGGATGACCATCCATATTCATTGTGGGCATGCTTTGAGAGCGCTCCCATCCTCTCCCCCTCCCTTCGTTATACTGCTGCACAGGAACACAGCTTTGGCTGCCCAAACTGTGGCCCCACGCAGCAGCTAATGGTGATTTTGCCTTCTTTCACCAACATTAAATAGGCCTTGGCTGACCCTGCCGAGGGCTTTCAGTAAAACAACAGCATGGGAGAAATGGAGCCACCTTGCAAGAGAAACACAGCATCTCCCAGGGCATCAATAAGGTGAAAGCATTGACCAAGGAGCTTGGGAAAGAGTTTTGCTGTTGTTAAAGCAGCTGAGAATCTATAGCAGAATTTCATGGCAAATAGTCGTGAATTTACTGGCCGGGGTTATTCAGATGATATTTATGTGACTCCTTCAGCTTAAGGCAAATACTTTGAAGCTGACTGTTTCCTGCAGCTCGCAGGAGTGTGGCTACATGTTCTGAAATGTCTAAGCACTCGTTTGGCAAGTTAGTAATCACAGCATCCTCATAAAGTCTCTTAAAGTGATTTTCAGACTGTCATCATTAATAGTGCAATCCTAGGAGGGCCAGCTGAGCCACAGAGCAGAGAGAGCAGACATCTCAGGCAGCAAAATACAAAGGACAGATGCTTTTTTGTGGGGGAGAATGTGGGCTGGAGTGGTATTTGCCTGCATTTTTCCCTAGGCCAGTGACTCCAGCCCAGCTCAATCCAGCTCTAGTTTTTAGGACACAGCTACAATGAGAGTCCAGCGGGAGAATTACTCCTCTGCTTGTTGCATCCCTCACACATTACTCTCCGTGGATCTGAGAGGCTTCTAAGGCTGGTCATACTCCCCTCCTTAGAGCATCCTCTGTGACTCAACAGCAACTGTGCTCAGAGGATGATGCTGAGCACAAGACCTTCCTTTGCAGTAACATCCAACCACATGCACAAACAAGCACTTTGTTTTCCTAGGGGCATGGCACTGCTGGGTTTCTGCTCCCCGGCTCCTTCTCCCAAACAAGTGTGCCAGGTGTCACAAAGGGCCATGCTGGCCACCTTTCTCATGGTCATAATGGGTACTCCCTTGTGTGACAGAAACCTCAAGACTTTCAGTTGAACAGTTTCCAAGTTTAACTGATAAATCTGTGTAGTATCAAAATCTTCTTGGCACTGCTTTATGCAACCATCCGGGGAGGAAAACAAGGTGAGGTGGGAAGAGAACATGTGTTGTAGTGCTCGCTCTTACAACATTCCTGGTTGTCAGGGGTTGGAGATGGCTGTGTTGGGTCCTGTTGGCCATGCCTGGTTGCCAGGAGTTGGAGATGTCCGTGTTGGGTCCTGTTGGCCATGCCTGGTTGCCAGGGGTTGGGGATGGCCGCTTTGGCAGTGACAGCTCAGACAAGGTCTCGCTACCACTGCCAGCCATGGGAAATATCATTTCTCTTAAGTGACAAAGACTCATGTTCTTGGAGGTGAAATATCAAATTTCAGTGCCGGTCTCTGCGAGGGAATTGTAATTGTATCTGTCTGCAGCAGGCAGATCAATTGCATAATTGTGGCGCTCCGACTGCTATATCATAGCGCGGAGCTGAGTCCCGCCACACAAAGAAAGCCAGTCACGCCCAGGAATGCATTTCCACGAAGCAGCTGAATTCCAGGGAGCCACGCTCCGCAAAGGCATTATCCCTGCCCGCTCTGCTCAGGAGATGCTCAGACATGATTGTCATATTCCATGGAAAAAAAGCCTCCTGTGAGGCCCCTGGATGTTCCGCAGTAGATTGCGACACCAGCGCCGCCTTCATTTCCAAGGTGTCTGTTTTGTTTCATTGAAGGAAGACGTCACCATTTATTGATATGCGACTTTATTCGGAAAGGTCTGCCCAAGCTCCGTGTAATGGTTTTCCTCCTTTCAAATCAGAACATCCAGGAAGGAAAGTAACTCTTGAATATTTTACTGTAGCAGGAAATATCTCTGCCTCTGCCTTCTTCAATATTAAAGAAGAGATTAGCAGATATCCTGGAAGCAGGCCATGTTATTCACTCTCTTCCCACTGAAGCCAAAGGTGAAACTCCCATAGAAATAAATGGAGCAGGTTCTGCGGTCACTCAGCCGCCGAGTTCATGTGATCTGCAGTGGAATTATTTCCCCTTTTGTGACAGAAACCTCTGGATACATTTCTTCTCCTCTGTGTGAACATAAACACCAGTGCTGGAGATGCCGATTATGTGACGTGGTGGTAAAACCCTGCTTCTGCAGAAGCTGCTGACTGGTGAGCCTGGGGTTTGGCCTTTGCTGTGTCTGAAGGCCTGCACACCTCTGGACAGACCTTTCAGGGGTTAAAATGCAAATCTTGTTCTGTTCCAAGAATTTGTTGCTCTGAGACAATGCTTCTGCATTTTTGTCCCCCCCCTTTTTTTTCCTTTTTTTTTTTTTTCCAGACAAATAGTTATGTGGCATGAGGCTTGTTATAGTTGGAAACATCCCTAAGTAAACAGCTGAGCTTAAAAATACTCCTTTTTTTGTCAGGCCTTTTAAAAAAATGGTAGTTACTGCACAAAAGAAGACTATGCCGATGCCAATCACCGCGTCCTGGCTGAAAACAGGAAGCTGCCCCCAGTGTCTGTCCCCAGCACTTTGACGACCCTGCTCGGACATTCAAAGCCTCGTTTGAGGATGTGCCCTGTGCTATGAATTGGATCTCTTTATCTCTCTCTCTCTTTTTTTTCATGAGGTGGAAGGCTGCCTATCACAGATAAGTGTATATCCTGCATGTCTGCTTGCTGGCCTCTAGCAGGCTTCATTGGTTTTGCTGATGATTTTCCAGCTTCTCCTCAAACAGGTAACGGTGATGGGGAGTTACCTGCTCATCCAGACCTGCTCTGGTAGGTGCTTCCCAGTGCTCACTAAATCAACTGTGTTATCTCAGGCATCCTTTCATTTCTGACCCCCAGAGGAGGGATCTGTATTTCAGTACAAAAGGCTGCCTCTTGCACTGTGCTCGGGCAGCTTAGGAAGCAAGGAGAGATGGAGTTTGCATCATTTTCTGGTGCAACACACAAGAGCCTCAAGATTATTCTGGATCTTAAAGCCTGACTTCAAGAGTTAGCAAAACAGGTCCCTCCAATCTGTTTCCTCAAGTCACACTTCTCCGGGTTGATGCTGCCACGGAGCCTCCTTCAGGGATTCCCAGATGTCGCAGAGATCTTTGCCAAACTGGAGACTGCCTTTTCCCAAAACAAGGGCAAGACAGGAACTTCAGTTTGGCCCCAGTGTTTTTCTGCCTTCAGTAAGAACTTTCTAGGAGCAAAGGAGCTTGGGCTGCTTGAATGAAAATGTATTCCCCAAGTCCACCTCGGCATCCTCCAGCATCTGTTGTCAATCCCCCAGAGATGCTCTCTCCTGCTGCCAGGTGCTATGCCTGCAGACATTTTACTTTTCTAGATTTAAGATGGATTTCCAGGCAACTGCTTTTTAATTTTTTGAAGTCATTTTTTCCTTGAGGAAAAATCAGATATCCTTTATGTTCCCTTCCTCCGTATCTCCTTCAAATCAGGTTTATCTTTGAAGTGAGAAGTCCATGGCATGGATGAACACAGTCCGTGGTGCAGGTCACGCATCGTGGTGACCGTCACATCGCCGTGACCATCGCCAGGTCTTGGGAACCTCTAGACCACTGTGGAGACAAAAATTAGCTTGCGTTGCCAAGGTCACAGATGCATTTAATGTCACAGTAGTTAAGAAGAGAACAGAAAAAGCATTTTGCATCCTTATAGGAATAAAACCATTAGCTACTTATTCCTAGAAATACACCACTCCTGACATTGTCCTCTCTGGCTCTGAGCCTGTAGGACTCTATGAATATAACTGAGCTCTGTTCCCACCACTGAAGAAAGGGGAAAAGCCTGTTAGTTTTTATTTTGTGAGGGCAGTTGTAGAAAGAAACAATCTGGTTGTTCTTTGCTTTGCTCATGAAAATGTAAAGCTCAACACGTAACCCACCAATCATCCAAGACCACCAGAAGAATCCGGAGTCAGAGCTGGTGCTCAACACCTGAAGGAAGAACCTCTGCTAGTTTTTGGCAGCCCACCCAGCGATGCGCCACATTTGGCTGTTGAAGGTCGGTGCCCTCGCCAGTGTGTGGGAAGGATTTAGTGACATTCCCCTCTTTGCCATCACTCGGAATTGGGAAGTTCACGGGCAGGAAAGGTCTTCCCCTCTTCTCACCAGCACTCCCCTCAACGCACAGCACTGCACACTGTGTGATGAGTCAGCAGTGAGACTGACAGATCTTCCCTGAAAGTGAGCAGGATTGCAAAGCCACTTTCCCTCACCATTTTTCAAAGCACACAAAGGTGAGTGGGCACCTCATCTCTCAGCCTCTGTGCACGATGTCCCACGGATGCAGGATGCGCTGGCTCTCCTGGGCCAGCACAGCTCAAAGGCTCATGATAGTGCAGTTCAGCAGGACTTGGTTAATCATTTAGGCAGCCCCCATTTAATTCAGACATCTCAGGCTCTCTGTTCGGTTCCTCCCTCGGGTTTTGCAGACTGTGAGCAGACAGATTTATTGGGGTCTTAGGCATAATCAGGAACAAATTAGCCTCTGTTAGGATCACACACTGTCCTGGATCACAGCTATTCAAAGGCTGCTTTCCCCTCCATGTGAGTATGAATTAAGTCATCGGGCTGCAGTAGGCCTTGAGTATTCTTTTATCCCAAACACATGATCTTATCAGAAGCCCATTACGTTTATCATCGCATTAGGAGGGAACATTTGGAGCCAGTGCAGGAGGATGTTGCTCAGTAAATGTTGCGCTTGCTTCAGTGCCTGTCGTGAAAAGAAGTCAGTGCTTTGGGAAGGCCGGGAAACACTGCCTAAATGCATGTGCCTAAAATTAGGCTGTGAGTTTGTGGGTATGTGTTTGCACGGGGGGTGGCTGAGTCGGGGACGTGTAAAGGGAGCGCCCTTGCGTTTGTGTGTCAGTGTTTCTGTCGGTGTGGGTGTGCAGCAGGGTGATGATGTTTCACTGTACGTGCATATCTGACTGTGCATATGTTTATGGCTGAAGGTCAGGTCTTTTTAATATGATAGGTATTTTCCCTTCCCCCCCCCTCCCTTTTTACAGAAATAAGCTTCTTTTCATAAAATGACAAAGAAACTCTTTTTTCCCCAAATGCATATTTTCATCTGTTTGGCATTTGTTTTTGAGTAGTTTTGATTGCTGACCACAGTCTTTCCAGGGCTGAATATTTCTCAGAGATTCTCTTGAGGCTCTCACTCAAACTGGGACATAGTGGGTAAGCCACTTAATTTTATCCTACTGTCCTGACACCTGGCTCTACGTCTTGATATGGGAGAGGAGCAGAACGAGAGATGCAGAAGAATACGGTGAAGCAACCAAGAGTTTGTCTCCATGGCCATCGCGGCGACATTCTCATTCCACCCGTTCCTTGAGCTGGCCAGACACAGGGCATGGCTCTCCCAGGGATGAATGAGCCCCATGGGGGTAGCACTGCTGGGTTGCCTTAGGGCCCATCAGCACATCACCCAGACACCCCAGGAGCCATTGTCATCTCTCGTCTGGGAAACACTCCCCCAGGCCCTCTTCCGAGCTCTTTCAGGGGTGGGGTATATGTTTGGTGGCTCCCAGACAAATGAAGATCTTAAGATGTGACATGTAAGGGCAAGAAGTTTGGCCCCCCTGGGAATATTCATTCAGGGCTGCACTCATACAGCTGAAACACTTCCAGACTTGTGCTCCTTTTCACCAGCTCAGAGCACTGGCCTGACAAATACACAGTTCCCTACGCTTATCCATGTACACAAGTTGTCCACAGAGGTTGTGATGAAATCAAACCATAATGACATTTTCCCTGATAGACTTCTCCATTCTTTCAAAGCCACTCTCTCTTAAAGACCTGGAATATTGCACGGGAGGAAAAGGAGTGAAAGTCATTAAATAATTGAATAGCAATAAACTGATTTTTTTCTGGCTCATGATGGTATTTCACTGTGTAAACCAGGAGGAAAAATAAACAGGGGATTTAGTAGTTTGGAAGTAGCTCAAAATTGAGCAGCCGTTGGATTTTCTGACACCTAGCTCGTGATAGTCCAATGCTACCGACAGGATTCTCCTTAGGGATCCTTTCCATCAGTCCAGCTAGCAGCTCTGGCTAATTTCCTACCGTTTTTTTCTACAGGCTTATTTGCCAGACAAAAATACAACAGGCTGTCAGAACTGGATACCTCTGGGGACTGGCAATGATAATACAATACAAAATAGGATACCAACAGGTCAAAGGTTTCAATTTCACAGAGTACTCTAATGACTGAAAGTCATTATTGCTATGCAGTCTGTTTGAAAAGAGTAGATGGATCTCAGTTCAGTTTTTAATGGGCCAGTGTTACAGAAACAACCTCAAAAATTTGGCATCTTTGTTGGCAGTCTCATTAGAGAAGCCACAGAATAAATGGGCAAGGATAATAAAGTCTCCTGCTGCTTTTGATCCTTTCAGGTCAAATCTGAGTCATGTTGGTTGAAGCCGTGTGTGTATGTGGCAAACTCACCCTCACACTGTGTGTACTGTATCTGCCTTGGATAAACAGATCTGTTTGGCCCTTTGGTCACTACAACTGTGAACTTGGCAGTTTTCACCATCTCTACAGCCACAGTTGCTGCTGTTGTTGTTGATTTGCAGATATCTTTTAAAAACAAAAAGGGAAACATTTTAGACCAAATCCTCCACTGGCGTTTTTCCATCCCAGCTGGTGGAATTATGCCAACACCCACATTTGCCTCTCTATGTATTTTCTATCGCTGCTCTCTTCTATCTCCCTTTAAAAGGAGATAGATGAAAATAAGCAGAAACCCCCTATCATTAGGAAACATCTTCAGGGAATTGCCCAATACAAAAGTTGGCTATTGTTGCTTGGCTTTATTTAAATCACCTTAGTGTGACCTAGAAGTGACCAATGCTTCCACCTCCCCGTGACCTGACACAGCAGACACACGACCACTGATGGCATCAGGTCCTAGGAACCACCCTGCAGACACGTGTGATTTCTCTTCTGTTTCCCCTGGCAGATGAACCCAGCAGGTGCTATTTCCACGACGGCGATGGAGTCTGTGAGGAATTCGAGCAAATGACCAGCATCAAAGACTGTGGTGTTTACACTCCCAAAGGCTTCCTGGATCAGTGGGCTTCCAACGTCTCCGTCTCACACCACAGTGACCAGCAGTGCCCAGGGTGGGTGGTCATCGGTCAGCCAGCAGCAACCCAGGTAAGGACAGCGTGTTCCTTCTCCTCTCCTGGAAGTCCAGCAAGGAGCAATGTTCTCAGGAGGAGCTCGATGGTCAGCGTTCAGGAGTGCCGTTACCCCTGCCTGGTCACTTGTTGCTTCACCAAGGAAGGCCCCTGGCAGCAGTTTCTCTCTTTCTGGGCCTGATTAGTAGTGATGAGTTGAAATTCAGTCCCAGTCACCCAACTCGAACCGGCTGAAGTTGTGGCTGGATTGATTCAATGAGCTGAGCAGGAGTCACCTCTCCCAGCCATCATCGCCTCAGAGATAGACGGGCTCTTCACAGCAAGCACAGGGGACGAGCTTGTGGCAATGAGTTCTGAAGGCTAATGCCGAGTAATACAAAAGAGTGTTCTTTCTTTTTTAATAGTTTTGTGTTTTCTGCCTCCCGGTTCCATAAAAGCACCCTATTGTTCTATTCTGAGAAAGGTCCTGTCCATTCCCAAAGCCATTCATTAGCTTTAACCCCCTTCTCCCATGTCTCCTTTGTAACATAAATAGCTCCAGTTACCATAACTTTACCTTTTGTCTCTTTGAGAGAATTAGATCCAAATGAGTTCAAAAAAACATTAGATAAATGCCTGGAAAACAGAGCTGTACACGATGCAGATGCAACAGTTCAGATGCAACCTGATTTGGGAAAGCCCACATGGCTTGTTGATGATTTTTAGAGGGAAAGGAGCTTCATCTATAAGAGCTGCTTTGTATATTCCTCCTTCAGCTCCCACTGTTGTCCCTTACTAGAGATAAGAGTACTCATCACACTAATCAACTTTGGCTGACTTCCAGTTGGACGCAGAAAAGTTTTTCTAAGAATCTAATTATCCGGGAGGTGTCTTGAGTGGGCAGTGAAGAGAGGAGTGCCGTGTCACAGATATGACAAGCAGATCTCTCTGTGAATAGTAAATGTTAAGCATTTCCAGTTGGCTTGCAAGAGAAAACATCTTTATGCAAGAGACTTGGCCTTGCTCACATTGCACAAGTCTGTAACAAATTAATGACCAGGTCAGTTCTAAATGCACAAAGCGTGGTTAGCTGGCAGAGTATCAAGACAGAATCCCGAGCCCAGTATTGACTTTTTGTCATGGTCTCATTTATTATTTCACACTGTAAAAGGAACTTTCCTCTGGACCCTTGCTTGTGCCTTCACAACTTCTTTCCCACTCAAGCTCCCTGTGCAAACCAAAGGCCAGTGTCTCCAGTTCAGGTGCTGCTTTTTGGGCATGTCCCCAGGCATTCTGTCCCCCTGCAGCAGCTCCAGGGAGCTGCCCTGATTTTCTCTGAAGCACTGGTAGGAACTCAGCCACACCACACAGTAGGTGACATATGGTCCTGTGGTGGAAAAACCACCGCCATGCACACACACAACAGAAAGCCCTGCTGTGTAGCCACAACTCGGGCGTGTTTGTTGTACCCAGATGAGATGAAGTTGTCACAGCCTTGTTAAAAAAAAAAAAAA
>VZTA01028601.1:52017-103425 GCA_013398855.1 Mohoua ochrocephala
AAAAAAAAAAGGGAAAAAAAAAGCCGTCGTATTTATAGACAGAGCAGAAGCATATCACACACTGGCAGAGTGAATGGGAACATGCCTCCTGTTATTGCCTGGCCCCTGGGGAGATAACAGTGTGCTATTTACTTCCAGCAAGAAGAATTTTTGCTTTAGCTCAGCTGGTCCTATTACACCAGTTTGAGTGCATGGGGTTCGTTGACCTTTTTAATCATATAGATGTTGGGAAAGTCTTTGTTTCCCCCAGGAACGAGACAGTTGGCTTGGGAAAGCACCTGACTTGTCACTCTGGAGAGGTTAGGTGGGGCAGCAGGTCATCAGTCTGTTAGCTCGTGGAGATGAAAATTAACCTAAGATCTCCTCTAATCACTGCTTGTAATGATCACTGGTGTGTAAACATGTTTGGCTTCATTATCTGCACAAGCTCTGAGCCTTAGGGGTTTTCTGTATTGATGAAAAGAGCACCTTTCCTCACCCAGATACCTTTCAGAGTAGGTTGTGTGCTTGTTGGTCTTGTGCAAACTTTTCGTGTTGTTGCTGGGTAGCTTCCTGATTAATCAGAGTGGTATTTGTGTTGGCTTCTCATCAGGAATGCCATGAAAGATATGTTTGAGTGCAGTGCCCAGCAATATACAGAATACATAAGCTGCCTCTTTGTCAGCCATCCCCATCTCTCATCATTGCCCCAGCATTCTCAAGGCGTTTTAAAACATTTTAAGCATGTCCTGACTTAAAATGTTTCTCATCCTTAGATATCTCAACACCAGGTTCTCTGCATGACTGTCATAGTTCTGTCAAGGCTTTTTCTGAGGAGTCTGCATCCCAGGTTGGCTGGTGGTTGTGGTATCTCTCAGCAATATCTGCCCATATGCCTTGTTTACTGCTGGGGGATTGTTGATAAGCACAGGCTGGAGAGCACTTTCTTGTTACTGTAGGGCCATTTCTGTGACCTCTTTGCTCAGTTCGCTGAAGACATTGCCCACGTCTGCAGCTGGCTTTTCCTTAGATACCCACCCTTAGTTACTAGTTTGAGATGGCTCTTACATCACTTGTTAGTGTGAGGCTGCCGAATGGCAACATAGTAAGGGAGATAAAAAAGAAAGTTCGCAGTATAAGATTTGTTTTGAACAATAAAATGCTTACAAAGAATGACACAGTCTTGGCAAAGAGATACGCATTTGAAAAATGGAAAGGTCAAACAGCCCCCCCCTTTAAACAATTGCCCTTTCTGCAGAAGCAAGACTGAGAGACAGCCACTTCTACTTTCCTGGCAGCCACCCTTCAGTGCTGATTAAGAAATATTCTCAGTACTGACAGCATCATATTCAAAGCCAAAGAGGGCCAGTCAGCAACACTGCACCAGCACGGAAATGCAAACACCAGTGCAGGGTAGTTTTGCAGCTTGATTTCTAATCTGGTGTTCTCCACAGACCTGGAAGCAGATGCTGCTCAGTACCTGTTGTCAGCTGCAGGAGAAATTCAGCGACAAGGGCTTTGCTCACTCTTGAGCTGTGTTTTGTCCTGCTTCTGCTATGAGTTTGCAAACAGCCTCTCCTTGCACGTCAGTTTTGTTTTGCCACAGTTTATGCTGGGTGAGCACATTAGCACCTGTTAGTCTCTCTTGCTGGAGTAAGCTGTACTGAGCAGGGTGGATTTGGATATTTTGCTAAGGTGTCTGTATAGATGTGCCTCTGGAGGAAGCTTCTGACAGGCCTATTCCAGCGGGGATGCTCCAGCTGGGGTGAGCAGAGCAGAGGCAGGTGAGTGCAGGCTGATCACAGGACACTGGAGATGCCATTTCTCCTTTCCTCTTGCTGGTGGCACTCCTGCTTTTGGAGAACTGATCCACCTGCAGTTTCCCTTTGGGCCTTTACAATAGAGAATTAATTATAGGAAGGGACTAAGGGGTCTTTAGGTAGCTGATTCCTGACCTTGTTACTCCTGTCACAGCAATATGCGCTCCAGACTTGGCTGTTGGTGTGGGTTGGTGATTTAGAGGGACAGTCCCCCAGGAACTGTCTTTTGCTGCATTTCCTCCCAGCTATGCAGAGTTGTTTAGACCGAGTAACCATATATGCATAATTTTTATTTTTTTATATATATATATATATATAAATATGTATATTAAAAAGTAACTTTTTTTCCTCCCTATGCCATTGTTTGAGCTTGGTTTTCCACTGTATGGAAAAAGCCACACAGCTCAGGCACAGTTAACAGAATGGCGACTCTTTCCCAAGGCTGCTGGGCACAGACAGATCCTGGGATTCGTTTTCATTCCCGGACTAAAGAACACACCCTGTTCTCCTCTGGGTACCCCACAGGGGCTTCTATGGAGTAAGAAATTGTGGAAGAGGATTCTTATTACATCTTTCCCACAAACAGAGGCCCCCTCCTGCCCCTGTTACAGTTCCCAAAATTGCGCTCGTCCAGACTTGCTGCAGCAAACCTTCCACCAGCAGCAAAGATGTCTAGAATTGCAGTATGTCTGGAATAGCCCACAAAAGGAGAAGACAGGAGCGCAAAAACATCCTGAATACTAAAAGAAATAACATGGTAGAGCAAGGGCTCCAAGAGTGGTAAGAAAATACCATAAGAAAATTGAAGAGAAAGATGATGAAGTTCTCTGCCATGCAGTTTTATTCTGTCTAATAAATATAATGCTGAAGATAATTCCCCAAAGATCCAGCAGAGCCAGCAAACAGAGTAATCTTGAACAGGAGTGGAAAGAGAGGAAACCTGCAACTTTTAATGGAGAAGCCATTCCTTTCCTTTGGGGTGATCTTGCTGAGAAGAGGGAGGGTGTCTGTCTGTCAGCTCTGCAAGTGGCCCTTTTTGAACTTCCCAGTTCACAGCCAAGTCCTGTTGCTCTTCAACGGTAAGAGTTTTGTTGTGGTTGGAGGGATAAAAAAAACCCCATTTTTAATAAGATGATTTGCTTTGCAAATGTCTTTGTTATTTATAGCTGAGCCAGACTTTGAACCACTAAGCTCTGGAGGATGAGGGCAGAATCCCACTAAGAAAAACCATTAATGGAGGAACCATGAGTGATCAGAGACCAGTTCTGGAAAAAGATGAACTGGACACTGTGCACAGGCTGTCACAGGAGGAATGTAGGTTTGCTGTGCGTGGCTGAGCTCATTTCCAGTACTGGCTGATCCACCAAAGGGTTTCAGCTTAGGTTACAGAGTCTCCAAGTCTAAAGTTAGTTCCAGGGGTCCAAAATTTTGTCTTCATTTCCCCTGGAAACTACAGACCAGCCAATTTGGTCTTCTGCCTGAGGCTGGAGAGTTGCGTCATGAGCCTGGCCCTGACTGTCAGGCAAATTCAGGCTGGAATGCTCCTTCCTTGGATTAAGCGATGATATTTTTCGTATTTTTTTTTCAATGTACAGTGATTAATTAAGCCTTATCACAGCCACATTGCTTGGTTTCTGTTCCATTTAATAGAGGTGGAAATGGGAGCACAGAAAGGTAAAGCTACTGTTTGAGGATTAGACCTCGAAATCCTTCAGAGACGTTGCAGGCACTGGGCATTGCTGAGCCTAAACCTCCCAAGGACTAGGAAGTTCAGGATGTCTTGAAAGGGAAATGTTCCTATCTCGGATAAAAAGAAAACTGTTCAGGGCCTGCTGAGAGTTGCTGCCTGGGAGCAGAGCCCTGGAGGGGTTTGAGGTCATTAAATCTGCATTTTAGCTCTGTCAGCCCCCTCACATCATCCTGTTTGTGAATTAATCAGTCTTGATCCTAGCACAGTTTAGCTGTTCATTCCCAGCACAAAAGGACCGGAACACTGTCCCACCATCTCCTTGCTTTAATGGCTGGAAACATTGCTTCCCACCTGTCTTGCTGGGAAAGCTGGATTCTGCAACCTTTCTGCCAAAGGAACTCCACCAGGCCTTAACTGCACGTTTGCTTTGCTGCTCTGCCTCACTGGAGGAGGTGGTCCATGCAAAGGGTCCGAGGTGAGGGATGCTACAAAGATGTGTCATATTCCACCAGTGCCATGACTCAAGGATGATCTCAGCATTCTGGGGAGCTAAATAAAATGAGAGATGGGATTTCTAGGTAGGCTGGCTTGAAAAAGGCTCATTTCCAAAGAGATGGCTGAGGAAGAGCATTACCCTTAAAGTCACTTCAAGAGCTGGCTTGAGGATGCTGCCCCTCACCTGGCTGCCTCCCACCCCTCCATCGCCATGGCTTCCAGCGCTCCTCTGCTCCTGGCTGGAGTAAAGCTCAGACCCCATGGCTGATGTCGTAGCCTCTGGCTGATTTGTGCAAGGGGAGGACAGAGAGAACACAATGAGATGTCAGAGGAGATTCCAAGCGATTTTGCCAAACACTCAAGGGATATTTTTTTTTTTCTTTCCACTCCCCTCCCCCCCTTGGTTTTTAGTATAATTTTTCAAGAGCACATATGCAAGTCATCTAAGGGAAACAGAACAGTGAGTACCAGGGGCTGGTACACTGTGTTCCCTTTGTGTACTGTAGAGAAAATAGATAAAAGAAACAAAGAATGATGCAGGGAGCAAAGCAGCCAACCGTACTCACAGAGAGGTTCAATCCGACTTTTTCAGAGATGAAGGTCAAACCAAAAATCTTCAGGTGCCGGAAATTGATCCCATCTTCCTAGAACTAGGAGACATTTACCACTAATGAAACGAGAGCAGAATTCCATGCCATTTGTTGTTTCTAGAAGCAAGAAGAAAGGCAAGAAAGGAATATTGTCTTGGGCAGTAATACGGATTATGTGCTCCTTTAGGAAGTAAATTACCATTTTATGATCATATCTGCTGTACACCCAGCCACCCACCCAGATTAGAGGCGTCAACAGAGAACAGCTTGGACCCCCCTGGCATCGGCGAGCCGGGCAGCCGGACCCCCCGACAGCGGCGCTGCTCATTAACATGCACTCCTCTGAAAGGAAACCCCCCTCCTCGGCCCTTGCCCCTCAACCTGCCACTCTCCCCGTCTGCTGCTGCTGCTCACAAGCCTTGGGATGCAGAGCATGTCCAGCCGTGAGCGTGGGATAGCTCCCCTGCATCCCATCCGGGTTGTTTGTCTTGGGTCCCTCTCCATTCAGAGCAGAATGATTTTGCATAAATGCATCGACACGTCTGCTTTGTTCATGCATGAAGGGTTCTCGGCATTTCTCATCCCACCCCCGCCCCGGCCGTCTTCTCCCTGCTCCCTGGCATGTGGCTTCACCAGCTTTTCCACGATTTCCCTGTGCAGCAGCAAATAAACCTGCCTGAAGCCCTGCCAGGCGACCCGGCGCAGTTAAAAATGCCCAGATAGATCTAAACCAAGCGATGGGAGAAGGGGATGGAAAAGGGTGCAAGAGCAAAGCCATAATGGCTTTTACTCTGTAATTTGGTTTCATGTTCTGCACAAGGAAACATGTCAAATATGTAAACAGAGCTCTCCAGGGTTGTAATGTAGCTACAAAGCCACGGATGTACAGGCAGGCAGGGTGCTGCTCTCCAGCAGAACGGAATGCCATCCCCAAAACCACACGGTCATTTCTTTAAGCTGAAAGTAAACTTTCTCATGCCAGGAGCAAAGAATTTATTTTTTTTCTTGTAAATGAAGGATTGTCTGCACCACTTGTTTGGAGTACCGTAGGCATTTTAGCCCACATTGTCATAAGACACCTCGTATTTTGAATGCCAATGAATTTCAGGGTGTTCCTCTTAAGATGTCTCTAAAAGGCATGGTTTTGGAGGATGGTGTTTACCCAGTACTGTCCTGAAGGCGTCTTGAGTCAATCCCTCTGTCCCCACCTGAAAATAAGAATCAGCTTTAATAGTAATAATAATAATAATAACAACAACAACAACAACAACATATGAGAAAAAAGCAAACAACAAACTGGGGACCATTTGGATACACTGTTGAGCTGCTCCAAGTCTCTCCTGAACTGTGCTGCCTTAGTTGGAGCTGTGACTGTGGAGGAACCCCACATCTGCGCTCCCTTTTGGAAGCGCTGCCTGCAAAGCTGGAGGACCGCTCTTTCCTCTGAGGTCATTTCAGTGGGGAATCTGATAAGAAGACATGATTCACCCTGGTAATTCAAATTCACATCTGGTAAGTGGCCCAGCTCCCCGTGCTATCAGCGGGAGTCTCCTGGGGACTGGGTTTCCACCGTGGTCTCAGGGTCTGGCTCCAAGCTCTTGCACGTGCCAGGAAATGGTTATTTGCAGGATCAGTGCTATTATCTGTCCCCACATGTACCTCCTCTCTGGGAGAAGCCCTCAGCTCAGGAGAACATCAAGTTCTGCTTAGACATTTTGGTCACTGGGCCAAAATCCTTACACTTAGCACTTCCGGCAGTGGGTGTAGTTTTTCCATTTTTTAGGTAATTAACCCTTGCATCATCACGCTCGGAGACTCTTCAGAGAGGGGAAGGTGAAGCACAGGGTAGAGATGACCTTATTCCCACCTTTCTCCATCCAAATCCCTCTGAAATAGTTGTCCTTCCAGCAGAGCTGCTCTTTTCCTGTGCCCGGCACTGTGTGCACACTGTGAGCTGGCCCAGCTGGAGAGGGAAAGCCTCACTCTGTGGAAATTTACCTGCTTCCCAGAGGTTGTTTGTGGTGAGAAAGGCTGAGCCTTGGCAGCTGGGTGCTCCTCCACCCCCTCTGCTCCCAGTCCATCGTCCTGGAGCCTGCTCCTGGGAGGCAGCGAGGCTGAAGGAGCCGTGAGCTTCCTCTTTCACACGGCACTTTAATTCCTCCAGTAGCTTCTGGGAGCAGCTGGGAGATCCTGTGAACTCCCTTACTAACCTGGGACATCAAGGACTAAATGCTCCAAGTATTTTGGCCTAATTTGTTGGCGTTTGAGGTTTATCGGAGTAACCAGGGCTGTTCCAAGATTAGAGGGGGTGACAGGCTTCCCTAGACAAACCCTTTTTTTGGGTGGTGATGTGCAGGGGCTGGAGGCAGCAGCTGGTGCTGCTCTGTGAACTCTCCCTGGATGGTTGAGCTCATTTAGAGGAATTTGTTTGCAGGATGGTCGTTGCCTTACTCTGCAGTTTGGGTGGGAAAAGCCCAGCAAAGCAAGGGGGAACCTTTTGATTTGCACACTGCAAGTCACGTCTTCAGGTATTGAGAAACAAGCCAGAGGGTTTAATCTTGATTAATCCCCCGTGATGTAGGGCTGATAGTTGGAGGGGAGCTGAAAGGTTTTGCCAGCTGAGGTGTGACTGCTCTCCAGAGCACAGGGCAGCTCCTCCGAGCCCCCCTCCACATTCCCCTGGAGCCTCTCTGCAGCCTTCCCTTTTCCTATTAAATTCAGGGCCTCTTCCCAATGTATCATCTCCCTGGATGTATCCAATTAAAGCCTGTTGACAGCCCAGAGCACCCTTAGGATTAGAGGCATGTGTACGTCTTCATATAGGGAAGGACAACAACAGGGTGTCTGGCTGGCTCGCTGGGAGCGCAGTGGGGAAAGCTGAGCAGCCTGGAGAGGGAAAAGGAGCCAGGGAGAGAGAGATTTGCACCCCCAATTATCCTTGCCTGTGGAAACGCTGTGTGCCGAGTGTTGCGTGTGGTTTGCACGGCGTGTTTACATGGGCCATAACCCTAAACAAAGCTGAAAAGCATGGCTTTAACTCTGGAAATAAAAGTACTGGAAACCCCTGGTTTTCTGCACATGAGAAAGTTTTGTTCTTTAAACACACAGATGTTTTTAGATGAAAAATCACTCTTTTGACCTTTTCTGAGTGTGATCATGTGGTCGGGGCTGACATTAACCACTGCACGGCTGTTTGCCTCAGCCGCAGGCAAAGCTCAGCGAGGGGTCTGCAGGGCTCAGGGTGGCACCTGCCTTGTCTCACATTCTGGGAAGTGGCTCCTGTGCCCCATGAGCACTCAGGGTGGTGCAGGGAGTGGGAATGAGGTATGGCAATATTTAGAGTTTGTACAGGAAACAAAAGAAACTGTGGTTTTTTTCCTGCTTGAGAGTCGTGGCTTAATTTTTTTTCTTATGTCTCCATATCTCTCTTTTTATCAGTAACATTGCCCATGTGCTTCTAAGCATCTCTGTCCACCTCAGGCAGTGTGTTATCCTGACAGAAAACTCGAGTTCTCAAGGGATTTGTTGTTGTTGCTTTTGGGTTTTTGTCTACCAAGCTGTGTGTTTTCTTCACCCAAACAAAGGGATGGGACCAGCTCTGGGAAGGAAGGAGGGGATGTCACCAAGTGGATTGTACCAAACCCGCTTTGCCCTACAGGAGTAGCAAAAGTACAATGAATCTAGTGAGCCAGAACCATGAATACAATAACAAAAATATCTTTAAGATCCTCCTGAAGTGTGGCACACATTCTGCCTTTGACAGTTTGATTTTCTGGTGCCAGCTGCTCCCGAATGAAACACTCCAGTCAAAGGAAGAACAAAAAATTTGCTTTTGCTCTACTCCTCAGTGATGAAAGCTGATGGGATAGGATTGTTTTGCTTTGCTGCAGCACCCCACAGCCAGCCTTGGCCCGCAGCTCCACGAAGCTGTGCTGCAGTGGACCTGGCTGGTTCAAGTTAGAGACGGGCAGCTCGGGAACCCGAGTGCTCAGCCAACAATAATGTTCTGGCTCCTGTATTTGTTTAACCTCGCTCTCCAGTGGATGGATATACAGTCTGCTAAAGCACTTATCAGTCTATAATGCCTTCACACTTCTGTGAGCAGTAATGTGGAAGTTGTAGACAGGAGCTTGTGCTGCGGCTTGAAAATGTCTTTTAGCTTTAATGAGGCTGATACTTGCAGAACTGAAGGCATAAGTTCTTGTTTGGGTGCTGCTGCTTGATCCTGTCTGTCTAGCCCATTGCATGTTGCTACCAGGAGGTGTATTTGTGAATTTGAGCATAATAACAGAGCTGAGGGCTAACTCTAAGAATCATTGCTCTGAGGTGAGATCCCAGCAGTGCTGGCGTGGAAGACACTGTTGTTTGAGAGCAGCACCTTTATGTCCTGCTGCTGAGTTGAAGAAGTAGCAGAGGTCTGACAGGAATAAACAGGAGCACATGGCAAATTACTGGGTTGTACTTTCATGTGCTGCACAGGAGACTGTGCTGTGCACTCAGCACTATCTCTCGATTCTGCATCCCTTCAGTTTGCATCTCTGAATGGCAAAAGAAGGCAGGGGCGAGTGCAAATTGCACCCAGGAGTTCCAAATGCTGGGGTTTGCTTGTGGACCGGCGTAAAAGATGAGTTGATTTTTAAATCCCATTAGTGCAATTATTTCTTCTTTTTCTCACTCTATTTTTCTGTAGTTTCTGGCCCCGGCTTAACCGACGTCCTCGGGGTGATCCTTTGAACTGTGCAAAAATCATCTGGTTAGGGTTTTGTTGGAAAATCAAAACTCCATATTGTTTTTTTCCACGGGTCCGGCAGGCATCCTAGATATTTGATTACACCTGGCTGGCTGTCAAAGCCCATGTGAGTTTGGGATAGGGCCAGTCAGAACTGATTTACAGTTTTTTCAGGTATGCCATGTGAAGTTTATGGTTTGATGTGATTTTGATTTGAACTCACCAGTTTTAAATGAAGTTTGCTTTGAATCTGGAGATAACAGAAATTCAAAGGGAAGCTCAAAGAATGCGGGTCTGCGTGATTTAAAAATGGAAATATATTGTTCATACCGGCTCTTTGGAAGTGAAATAACTGCATTTTTGAGAAAGCTAAAGTTAATAACACACCTTGAATACACATGCAATCTGGGCCATCATCTAATGGAAATCCCTGTAGCTCCTTTTCGCTTGCCTCGAACTAAACCAACTTATATGACAAAATGAAATAGCCCTTGCATCTCCCGCTCATTTCTGAATCGCAGCCCTGTGTTACATCCAAAACGCTGAGGACATTTCCCTTTGGAGATGAACACTATCATTGTGAAGTAGAGGAATTTATCATCATGTCACATTGCGGGCGAACTATTAGTGCCCTGTCCGTGGTGTTTTCATACACAGAAAGGTCACTTTCCAATTGCTACAATATCCAGCCAAATCTTCAGCTGAAAATCGTGGCTCTGTGCTAAGGAATCCGTAATATCATGCTAATTGAATACTGAGTCTGCAAGGTCCAGACGCATCAGCTGCTCCAGGTTCAAAGTGGACGTGGCTGTGCTGAGACTGGACACAGGGACTGGCGGTGGGGCTTTATTTCATCCTGCAGGAGATGTAAGCTGTTTCCCAATCCCACAGCCAAATCCTGTTCTTCATTACATGGGGAAAATTGACAGATGAGATTTCCTCTGACTTCTGAGCCAACTGAATCTGGGAGTAATATAGCATCAGTGTGTTACCCCAGGAGTTTCATCAGCTTCCAGTTGATAAAGCTTTTCTGTGAATCACCTGCCCACATGCCTTTGTCCTGGTGCAGGACACGCTGCAGTTTTTCATCTTTTGCCATCAGACCTTTAGACACCTCAGTGAAAACAGGCAAAAGCAGACAAAGAGCATGAAACAGTAAAGCTGTGTTATCAGACACAGAGGACAAGGAGGGTTTTGGGGGAGAAGCTGCAGTTGATGAGCATCAGAGATGAGGGGAAGTTGCTGCTGTGGAAGTAGCAGTAGACCGTAAGGTAAGGTGGCTCTTGAAAGAGAGAGAGGGGCACAGCTTTCTTCCCTTATTTTATGCTTAGAATCTCTGCTGCTGAATCTCAGATTTGGTTTTAGTTTTTTATTTTATTTTCTGCAACAGAAACCCATTGTTAGTGCACATAAGAATAAATACGTGTACCAGTTTGGGAAAAGGTGCTTTGAATGTTTTCCTTAAGTTTTAGAGGCCAACCTGGAATGGCCCAAGACTGACATTCATAGTTGGGCAGACAACTCTGGACTCAAATTTCTGACGGGATAAATCCACCGATAAAGACATCTGATAAGGACACTTGTCCTAAAGCATTTCTGACCAGAATCTAGAAGAAAAACCAGAGCAAAATTCCTTGTACTGCTGTGTGTACAATTTCCATGTGAGCTCTGTGGGCTCCTGAGGTTTGAAACGGTCAGAGAAATTGGCTGGGGTCTGAGGTGTTTGTTGGAGCCCACATGGTGGCCTTTTTAATGGTTCGGTGCTCACTAATGTGGGCAACTTCATTTTTCCCCAGCTCCAACCCAATTCCCAGCCGAAATGAGAAAAGCAGTGCAACAGCTTTCAGAACAGATTGGAGGTCTGTGCTGCAGTCGGCAAACTGGGTGGTGTCCATGTGGCAGTCAAGCTGCCTTACAATATTGGGCAATAAACAAGCAGGAACCTTTCTGATATTTAGCAACTCCACCATAGTTTCTCATCCTTGAGTAAGATTAACCTTAGGTCGGCAAGAACAATAACATATTTAAGAATAAAAGGGCTGGGTGACTGCCAGCCCCCTGGCCCGGCAAGGCAGGGAGAAAGTTTTCATCTGTAAGAGATGTGTTAAAATGTTGCTTATGTCATGGCTGGGATTCTCTGGCATGTGTTGAGTTAAATACAAATAACATTCTGCAGAGCAGTCAGCTAAATATTGTAGATTAATTAGGTTTCAGTATTACGGCTGAAATCTGTTCTTTAGCTGGATCTTCAAACAACAGAAGATGTTCTGTTTGTGCCTCCATGGGTTTTTGTATCAGTCCATGAGTTTTTCTGCACACTTGTGCAGCCTCACTGAGGACGTTTTGTGCTCCACAAATAGCTGGTACCGTGGGTTTTACCAAGAGATCCTGTTCTTGCCCGCTCCATGGTTGCTGTTCTGCCAACAGGTACAGCCCCTTCCACCCCAGAAACACTCTGTGCTGTCTGTCTGGGTGCAGAAGTGTCAGCAGCACAGTCCCCCGTAGAAAGGAGTGGGGAGAGGCAGCTTTTGGACCTCCATCTCCACTTCCACCCTCCTCTGCAGAAGGAGGATGCTCCCCACTGCCTGACCAAGTGCCCACGATGGCCCTTCGCTGCCAGACGCAGCTCGAGGACACGGTCTGGAGGGAGCCCCGCCACGGTTCACCAGATGGGATTTTGGGAGCAGACAGATCTGTGCACTGGAGATTTGCTCTGTTTCCAGCTGCCCCTGGGCATGCAGACAGGCACGTCCACCCCAACCACGGTGCCAGAGCTGAGTAGGGCAGCATCCGAGCTTAAATAGCAGCTTTTCTGTCTGCATTTGGAATTATTTTGATGTTACAATGCTGAGAACCACCAGCGTGTGCAAAGCCTGTGGTGTCTGACTGTGCTCGCATGGTGGGAAGGTCAGAGTGGGATGGGATTTGTGTTTAGCCCACTGCAGTGAGGAGCTGTATCCTCACACCTGTGCGTGCTCTTGGCAACATCCGAGCACCTTGTCGTGGCTCAGCCGCCTGTGTGGTGTGGGGGAACATCATCCTCATCTTCCAGGCAGGGAGCTCGGGCCTGGAGAGGCCAAGTGCTGCCCAGAAGGCTGTACTGGGGCCGTGCACTGGGCACGGTTGGGCTGGGATCTAGTCCAGTGCCCAGTCCAGAGGATTCGTGATCCTTAACCCGTAGTTCAGCGGCAACAGAAACGCATCAACCCAAATTCACGTTGCCTGCAGTCACGGGATGGCTGGGAATCATTCACAAGGGCGCCTTCCAAAATTTGCTCTTCAGCAAATTTTCCCATATTACTTTGAAGGAAATGGAGTTGATTGCAATAGTAAATGTGTTTTTGATGTGGCAAAAAGCTAAGTGCTCCCAATATATCACTTTTCCCTTTCTGCTGACACATTCCTCGGTCCCCCCGAGTAAGAGAAGGAAAACAGGAGAGGCGTTTTGAAGAACATGTTGTGCCTTTGATTGACAAGAGGTTGTATAAATCAGTCAAAGGGAATCCTCCAGGCATTCCCCCTTGTGGGAAGATCCCACAGTGCTCTCTGGCCTTGATCATTCTGTCTGTCGATGTTTGTGTACAAAATGTGTGGGTGGGAGACGAGCTGGATTTGAACCTCCGAGAGGAACAGACATCAGCTCTTTTAATTGAAAGCAGCTTCCTCGGGAGGGGGACGACATGGGCTTCCAGTAACTAGACACAAATAGTCGCTGCATTCTTTGGAGCACATACTAAGCTCCTGTGGATATCCCAGTTGCTGTGTGGGTCTGAGAATCTGGATAAGCCCCAGTGAGTGAAGTTTGGAGCACTGTGTGATGCTGTCATTCTTCAAAGCAAATACTTCAGTGTTTGGTAACACCCTGAAATGAGAAGTCTATCTATGCGTTCTTCCCCCTGCAGCTGTCAGGTGCTTTAGCTGCTGGTTTGCATCACTGTAGCAAACTGGAGGACGTTAGGATGTGATCTGTTTCTCATAAGCGAGAATTCCTGTGAAGAGCCATGAGGACAGATGATCCTCTGTCTTCCAGGCCATTGGAACTTGTAGCTTAAAAGTGTGGGTGCTGCAGTAATCACAGAATCGTTTAGGTTAGAAAAGATCATTGAGTCCAACCATTAACCTAAATAATAGGGGCCTTCGGGCTGCTGCCACATTCTAGGGATGCCTTAAAAGCAGAGGTGTGAAAGACTCTCCCGGCAGATGATTCTCAGGCTTGGCAGGTGTGATGTGACACTCAGTGCCTGGGCAGAATTGAAACGGGGATGGATGTACCGTGTGTGTTGGAGCCTGTTGGGATGGTGGAGTCTGTAGGTGACAGGAACTGTTTATCCGATCCAGTTGTTTTCAGAGAAACCTAAAGAACTTTTTTTGCCATTGGCTAAGTTTACTGGCCAGCAGGTAGTGGGGAAGAGGCTCTTGTAGCCCTTCATCTCCGTTAGACTTTCCCACACTTCTCAATTAGACTGTTCTGAAAGAGCCTTTTACCCAAGGACCACTTTGAAACACTTGTCTGGGTAGCGATGGATCAGCCTCGGCAGGGGGAAGCTTATCTAACCTGTTCAAACCAGGCCAGTCTGACAGCCCACGTGGCCTGAACACAGGCTCTTTATGCAATGCTCAGATTTTTGCTAATATTCTCGGGCAGAAGCAGAAAGTGCTAGAGTTCACACACGCACACAAATCAAACAAGGCATTTAAAAGTTATCAGAGATTTCCAGCCCACCTCAGCAGGGGTTTATTTTGGGTTAGATTCAAACTTTTGGTGAAGGTCTGGGTGATTTCTTAATACAAGTTTTCACTCATCCATTAAGTGGCACTTAAAAAGCACCGAAAGTCAGTACTTGTGTTTCTTTCTGCCACCTTTTTGGAGCGACAGAGCAGGAGGAGAAGTAAGAATAAGAACAAAATCATATAAAAGTAATGAGACCTTTGTTCATGTCAAAGAGCTCTCTGACCATATAAATTGCAGATGTGGGTAAGATAAATTCCCTAGCTGGAGAGGTATTAAAATAAAAACCATGCTCCCAACAAGAGACAGGTTGCTGAAAACGCAAGAAGGGAGAGTTGCGAAACCGTACATGTCGAATTGCTGGCCTGGATTTCAAATGCCAAAGATAGTTTATGTAAAGCCTTGCTCTGCTGTAAAATGTAACACAATCCACTGGCTAGCCTCAATGAAGCTTGGTCCCAGTTGTTTCAAAAAATAAATAAACTAAAAATCTTCTTCCAGCCCATTAAAGCTGATTTATGTTTTGCCCGTAAGATTCCTCTGTGCTGGATCTTGAGGGACTCGGATTTTAAAGGGGATTACCTCACTTTTAGCCAATCTGGTTTCTCATTCCCAGGCATCCCAGGCTCTCTTTGCGGTGCCTAGACTTTGCCTGCCGAGACCAGGAGGGCATTTCCGTGCAGAATTATAGAGTGGGCATAGGATTTTGAATGGCCAGAAGCATCTCCGTTAATTCTCTTGTTTCATGTCAGGGTTTTCTTTTTGGTTTAATAATCAGATTGCTGATGGGAACGGCTTTACTGACAGCATATCAACACAAGGAATTCCCTCTGTTCCTGTGGTAATGACAGTCAGTGAGTTCACCAAAGGGTTGTGAATCCAACACAGGTACCCGTCAGATGCTCCGGGAGCCTCAGCTATAAGTGTCCTTCTAATGCAGTAGTAACTTTTTCCATGGTGGACATTTCCTTTTTTCTGTTTGCTGGGGAGGTGAAGGCTGTGGTCGTGCGTGCTTCTTTTTTGAAGCAGCTCCACTGAGCAGTGCGTTTTCAGGGTAAATCCTACCATTTCTTGCAGCTTCATTTTCACATCTGACATACTGAAGGCACTGCAAGGCTCTCTGGTACTTAGATTCTGGCATTTGTTTCAGCTTTTCATCCGTGACAGGACTTGGGATTCATCTACTTTACTGAAAAGAGCAGTTTGCCTCCAACCTCACCGCTGCCTGCCATGGAAAGGCTGCAGGTGTAGGAAGAAGGCGATTCCACTTGCAGAACTGGTTGGCAAAAAAGGAAATCAGTTTGCTTAAACTGGGTTGTAGAGGCAGGACTTTCCTGGCTGCACCTGGTTCCAAGTTTACAGGGCCAGCTGTGGCTCCCCTGGGTTACAGGAACATCAGGTTTAAGTAGGGCAGTGCTGGAGCACTGTGGAGGCACCTCCACGCTCTCTGTGCTGGGAGCTGGGGTGTTCAGAAGTGATCCTCACTTGGACTCCAATGGGAAGAGCCCTGATCCATTTGGGTGGGAGCAAAATTGTTCTAAATGCTGTCAAAGGCCTGGTACCAAATCCAGAGGAGGCTGTTGGCTGCCATTCAGCTGCTGTGAGTCTCTAGCTCCTCTTCATGTTTCAGTTTTTCTTACTAGGGTGAAAGACCTGGAAACCTACCTTTAGAATAATCTCACGGTATTTAGCAGTGCTGTTATCGTGCATTACTTTATCCTAGCAATGCGCCTGGACTTTGTTTCCCCACTTCAAGCAGTCAGAATCCTTCCTTGCTGTCCTCTATGTCAGCTTCGGCGTTTCTTTTTTTCCTGCTGCAGATGTGTCGAACCAAGGTGATCGACTTGAACGATGGTGTGTCCCAGTATGCCTGGTATCCCTGCACGGCCAACTTCCAGTACTCCCACATGACACAGACCATTTTCTGGCTGAAGGTAGGAAGTGCACGCATCATTCCGAAGTTTCCCCTTTGCCCGCCTCTACAAAGTTTCTCCAGCAGGCAAAATATCAGGGGCCAGCCTTCCCAGGGCCAAGCTGCTCCTTTCTGAAGTATGTTTAGAGTAAAAGAGCAGAACGATGTCTTTGAGCACTGTCTAGAGAGTCAGTAGTGAAGTCCCCTCGAGTGTGAGAGGGCTATTGAATTTCTGAGAGAGTTCAGCTTCAGGGCTGTTTGACTTGAGTTTATCTAGTTTGTGTAGGAGAGATTGGAAGAGAAGATTTCCGTGTGACCTGGGATGGGAATTCTTCTTTTAAAAGTCCTGGACCGACTCCTGGGGATTTTTTAAAGCCCACCACAGTTTTCCACCTCAGGCTTTGTGGGGTTTGTGTTTTCCCAGGCTTATTTTTCCCAGCCCATGGTGGCTGCAGCAGTCCTTGTTCACTTGGTCACTGACGGGACCTATTACCTGGACCAGAAGCAGGAGACCATCGGTGTGCAGCTGTTTGATACCAAAGAGCAAAGCCACGATCTTGGTAAGGCTGTGTTGTATCAAATTCCCTCTCTACTGCTTGCTTAATCTGGTGATGCCCCTATTCGCCAGTACTCCTGCTCAGTTTTTTTCAGAATTAGACAAAAAAAGGTGCTTGCTCAATGCTCCAATCCCTGAGTCTCACTAGAGTTTGTTGAATATGATGTGTTATTTTACACGGACATTTCTCCATGGCTGTTCACTATCCGTTCAGAGGTGATTAGCTCCTCTTCAGTCACTAAAATCAGCACTATCTCAATGCTTCACAGTCAGCACTGCCCTGGAGAGACTGCTGATGGTGCTACAGGTGGCCCCCTGGGAGCAGGGAGTGAGGGACCTGCACCAGCTGCTGCAGCAAAGGCTTCTGCTTCACGGGGAGTGCTGGGTGATCTCTAGTCCTGCTTGCAGGGAGGTCTCCAGAGCCATTTAGTGGCCAGCATTCCCCAGGTGAAGTATTTCAGGTGGTGAAGGTCCAACCCCAGGGCCCCGCCAGGCTCCTGGTGTGGCCTCGAGCAGATGTGCCTAACAGAGGCAGGACCTGCGCTTGTGCTGAAGTGCCAGGAAAGACCAGTTTTGTCTCTACCCTTGGCACAAGGCCCTAAACCGGGGAAGTTGTGTCTGGTGAATTGATCCAGGCTGCATTTATGCTCCAGGACCAAGGAGCTCTCCCTAGCTCACAACTCTGTGTCAGGGCAAGACTTGCATAATCCCTTCCCAGATGTTCTCTGCCTCTTTTTTTCGCTGAGGAGAAAGCTGGCCAGGTCACCTGGAGAGCAGTTTTTAAGGAAACGTAACTCCCATCCCCCAGCTCTCTGTTTTACCAGAACATTTCAGTTTTAATGAGCTGAAACTCAAATGAGCTTGCCACTAGAGACAAGAAGAACGGGCACACACAGTGACAGGTGTTGGATGAGCATCCAGGATAATACAGAATTTGGTGGGGCGTGGAGGAAGACAAAGGAAATACGTGTGGTGTCTGTTGTCCAAGAACGAACTGAAATTTGTAGCAAGTTGTGCAGGTTGAGTCAGGATGGCTCCCAGTTTGCCAGAGCCCTCGGATTAATCTTGCCCTCCTTTTGCAAAACAGTGGCACATAGCTCTATCCCTCTGAGAAATAAATGATGGAGAGACGAGCGTGCCAGCAATACTTAATGTGACATTTTATAGGGACAGACAGACAGACTGGGAAAGAAAGAACAAGAAAGAGGAGCAAAGAGGAAACTGAGGGTTAGGTTTTGAAATCTTCAATGAAGTTGCAACATGAGTTTGGCATGGCTCAGCCTGATGTCTGGACGTCCTCCCAGCTGAAATGCTGCTTTCATCATGGAAAAGCCCCTTTGACCTTTCAGAAGAGGCTGCCTGGAGCAGAGGAGAGGTGTAGGTGGGCTACCCGGCAGTTCTCACTCAGGCAGGGCTCCCCCCCACTGCTGTTCTGTCTGAGTTCTGACAGTGACATGAAGTCCTTTTCCTGGATATTGTGTTTCGTGTGTTTGAATTATCACCGTGGCAAGCTGGAAACTGCATCTGAGATGCAAATGTTGGCATGCACTGGGTGCAGGACCGACTGAGACACTCAGTGAGCCTTAAGCAGAAGTTCGTGGCAAACTAAAAGTACATCCAAAAGGAAGCAGCAATAATTTAAAGCTCGATCTGTCCTCAGTGTGCTAAAGATACTGCCATGAGCAAAGCACAGCCTATCCAGACACGCAGTTTCCTACCTTGATCAGAGCCAGTGCACTCCCAGAAAATAACGTGAAGCTCCTTCTAAGTCCTGGTAGGAGACGGAGAGGTTGGGGTGCCAAACACCTCAGTGCTGTTGGTTCAGAGCCATCGTAGACTCCAGGGTTCAGCTGCTGAGCTGAATAGATGGGTGCAGAGCTACAGAAACAGGGGTGATCCTGAGCCAGCTCTGACTGCCCCCATGGGCACCTGTACCTTCTTCATGGGTTAAGGCAGGGGAGTTAAATAACCCTGACCCGTCCGGCCCCCATTTTCCTGGTCAAGGTCAGAAATAACCAGCAGTGCAGCCCAGCTCTGAGGGTCTGTTCTGTTGTGGGCACCACCTGAGTGCAAGGAATGAAATGGAAGTGAATAAACAGCCTCATACCATAAGGTCTTTCTTGGCTTTCCATCAGAGAAGGCAGAAACTTCCAAGGAATTTGGGAACCCGGGATTTTGAGTATTAACTGCACCTGTTTGTAAGTGAGAAACGTGCACCGTTCCACAAGGAGCTGATATCAAAAGACCTGTGGGAGGCAAGTAGACAGGGAGGTTATTTCAGGGTCAGGTGAAGACCAAAACAAAAAGAGGTTTGCTTTTTTATTTTATTTTTTTTATTACAGGAAGATTTTTTTAAGTAGAGGGTGGGAGATGGATGTTTAAAGAGCGTGTCTTAATTCACAGGAAATCACTTTCTGAGGAGAAAAATGAAAGCCTTTTTATTCCTTCCCTTTTGAGTCAAGAAATCCGAACTGGGGGAAAAAAAATAATAACAGAAATCCCTGAGCCAGTTAAACATGCAAATAGAATTTATTTTATTTTCAAATTTGTAAGTGTATCAGGGTAGCCAAGGGGCCTGGGCCAAAGCCATTGCTGGGGGAGCTCCAGTGAAGCAAATGGATCTGGAGCCAAGCTGATCCTCAGAGTGATGCCATGGAGCTGTGGAGGCAGAGCCTTGCAGGCAGCCGGCAGGCCACGAATCTCAATTAATGAATTTTGAGGGCAGCCCTCAGCTGTCTGTCCTCTGCCTTCCCCCTGAGATGGGTTTGGCCCATTTGAATTCAGGTTGCTTCCACCTGAAGGCGGGAATTTCTTCCCAGCTGTCACTGAGTGCCTTCTCAGCCGGTCAAAAGGGATTGACAAGTCTCCTTGCCACACCTCTGGTGTTTCCGTGCACCTCAACCTCGAGATGCCTTTATTTCCCCAAGACACAGTTCTTTTCTTCTCGAGTGAGATCACCTGTAAAATCCTCAGTGGCTCCATCACCCCCATTTCTATCTCCAGGACCAAATCCGCCTTTTCTTGCAAAGAACAAGATACCCTAAGGCTCAAAACTATTGAAAAGAAAGTCAAATCTGGGCAAATTTAGTGGAAAACTCACACAAAAAAGTTTTACACTGAGTGCTAATGACATGCACAGCTCCAAACGAGCCAGTGGCGCCCCGGCCCCGGTGCACAAAGCCCCCCAGCCTGCCGGCCCCGTTTGATGCTGCGTATAAAGGCTCCAAGTGTCCTCCAGGACCCGTTTTACAATAGTGTGACTCCGCTTCCCCCGTGCTGCTTGCTCCTGATTTACCAGAGCACAATAGAAACGTGGCTGTGGTCTAAAGAAGCGGCTCCGAGGGCCTGCCGCGCTCGCAGAGAGAATGGCAGCCTTTCTTCAGCTGTCTGGAGGGATCTGCTGCTCTGCTAAGCTCTCCGGAGCGATTTGGGAAGCCCCTCCAGGCAGCTTACCATAACTTTTCAGCTCTATGGGGCCATTCCTCTGGGTGAAATGCCTCTGAAGTGCCCACGGCTTCGGGAAGCAATTGTGTTAAGCCTGACCCTTCCTCTGATCTTGTCTCTCCTCTGGCAGGTGTCCACGTCCTGAGCTGCAGGAACAATCCCCTGATTATCCCCGTCATCCATGACCTCAGTCACCCTTTTTATCACACCCAGGCTGTCCTCATTAGCTTCAGCTCCCAGTTTGTGGCCATCTCCGGGGTGGCCCTGCGTTCCTTCCACAACTTCGACCCCATCACCATCAGCAGCTGCCAGCGAGGACAGACCTACAGCCCTGCGGAGCAGAGGTGAGCGTGTCAGCCCCGCTTCCCTCTGCCTCACACCCACCACCCCCAGCGCCGGCCAGGGCTGGGGAGGAGGCAGGAGGGGCACAGCAGCTGAACCCTGCTGACCCCTTTGTGTCACGGGTAAAAAACCGGCAGTGTTCTCATTGATCAGGATGGATGGGACATTTAACCCGCATGGGATGCTGTTAGTGAATTATTTCCTCTTCCTTTCTCCTCCCTCCTTTATGCCAAGCCTGGAATTGGGGCCAGTTCACTCCGCACACATTCCCCAGCCCAGCATCGTGTTCGCCACTCACACACCGGTTCAATCTGAACCACTCTGTGCTGCCACGGTGGTGCCACGGGGACCTCCCACGAGAGGGACCGAGCGGACACGGAGTGATGCCCGTGCCCTGGCAGGGCCGGATCCTGCCAAGTGCTCAGCCCTGGGCTGCAGGGCCATGGCCATCAGCATCTGCCATGCTTTTATGGCTGGGTGAGGACCTCAGCACCTCTCTGGATCTGGCCCCCATTCTGAAAAGCTCTGTGGGACCCCCCAGGATGAAAGGTTTATAGCTACCGTTTTATTCTTGTTGTTATTACAGACACATCAATAGATCACCACCAACCCCTCTCAGTCTCTGCTTTACAGCATCCCACAGAGATTGTGACCTTTCATGGCCTCTGGTGCGGCAGCTTCATGGATCCTTTCAGCGAGGCAGTGAAAAGAAGAGGAGAGAATTTAGCAAAACCCCTGAAAGAATGATTTTTTTTTTTCTTCCTTTGTGACTTCAAAGTTGTGAGCACTTGTCATACCATAGCGGCAGCAATAGTAAAACAAGTTGCATATCCCAGCAAACCTCTACTCGGCCTCCTAAGCAAGCTGTCAGGTTTTTTGATAATGTTCTGGCTTGTTTTTAGGACCCGCTTTTATTCCAGGAAAGGCGGGAGGGTGAGAAGGGGGAGAAGGGAAGGGAAAATAAAATTAAAAAAAGGAGTATATCTATAGCTAAATCAACCCAGTCAGTGTGTTCTGACCTAGATTCATGGCGTCTGATCATTCTGTGCAATAGGTTGTATAAATTCAGAGGCCCAAAGACAGCAGGATCAAGTTTCAGATGCGAAGTCTGGTGGTGGAAGTGTGGCCAAATCCCAATGCAGGAGCAGGACAGAAAAAGAGCGAGAAAGCTCCACTGGAAGGAGATGGTGAGAAGCATCAGGGAGCTCGGGAGGACTGAGACACAGGGCCACATTCCGCTGCCCTCTCAAGTTTTCAGCAGGAATTGAACCATTTGTTCACTTATGGAATTAGAAGTGCTCTGTGTTTAGAAAGTTATTTCCTTAATAAAAAATGCATTCCCCTTAGGCAAGGCTTCAGTGAGCCTCTGCAGCCCAGCAACCCAACCTTTCGAAATCCCTTGAGGAAGAATCACACGCCTTTTGCCTCTTATTTTTCTTCTTCATTTTTTGGCATCGTTTTGTTTTTGGGATGCACAGAACCCTCTCATTCCCCTGCTCTCACAAACTCCCATCCGAGCCTCACTCGGTCAAAGTAATGTTTTAGGTCTTGCAGGTTCCAACGCTGGATTGGCCATAAAGTTTCCCATGTCTGTCAGGGAACTAGAAACTCTCAGAAGTAAAACCCTGATCCGAAGGCAATTGAAATCAGTGGAGTTTTTCCACCAATGACAGTGCTACGGTGGACAGTCAGTCCCCAGTTTGCCTTGAGATGGGATCATTTGGCAGATCCGTTTCCTTCTGTGCAATAAACTCCACGCAGTTCAGGTACCCAAGATGTGGAGAAAGTTGTGCATTAAGTTGTGCAGCCAGGAAATAGGTGACACCTATGCTGTCACCTGCTGTCTTTTTGTGTGGTTATTTTACCCAATTCAGGAAGAAGATAGAAAGATAGATTTTAAACATTACTTCTTAACCAGCTCAGAGGCTGGACGTGGGTTTTCTGCCTCCCCTGCTCACAATCTGCCCATCAGACTCCCTTGGAGTGCCTGTTCCACACTGCCCATCTTTCCCTTCTCCCCTTTCCCCACTGGTTGCATTTGCCTAATGTGATTTTTAGGGTATTTATTTAATTTTTAAGGGAACTTGCCTTCCCATGTGTAAGCATCAATTTTACCGCTTTCATTTTCCTTAGGTCAACAGGGATATTTTTGCCTGCTTTTTGGCTTCTCTCTACAAGAGGTATTATTTCTCTCTTTCAAGGAGAATTATTTTGCTTGGAGAGGATTTATAGCCAGATACAGATATTTCTAGGCAAGGGTGCAGATTTTAAAATTGTGAGGGAAAAGAAATATATTGTCCCTTAAAAGTTAACACAGTTTTTATTTTGAGGGTGAATGGATCCCTCCTGTGGGTTAGTGACAACTTAATAAATGAAAATAAAACATGAACTCACTCTTCTTTCTTAGGAAATGTATTATAGCTAATATTTTAGAGAAAAATGGGCTTAAATCTAAAAGTCCAATTGAACTTTATAGGTAGCTGTCCTCAGTCATCGTGAGTTGTTTTGAAAATCCATTCCATCCTCCTGAAGACATTCATAGAGTTTGAAAATTCCTACTCTCCTTTCCAGTTTTATTCTTCCAGTTGTTTTTCCTGCTGCCAGTGACTACAGGCTCTTTTTTGTTGTTTTCAGCAGAAGTTTACCTCACTGCTGGAGATGTGCTGTAAAAATGACACTCTTTATTTTCACATTGCATCCTTAGACCAGATATAATGGCCCGGTTAGTTCTTCTCTTGTGCCCTATAGCTCAAATTATTATACTTTTACTATTTCCTGTGTGGCCTCATGCAGTGGACGGTGAAATTGGGTGTGCAGAAGCAGAGGTGTAATTTCCCACCCCGCAGTCACTCGAGCAGCAAGAAGGCCTGGTGTGCTGGGGCTGCCTTTGACAGTGGTTCCTCAAAAATCGGGTTTTTGTCTTTTTCGCTGGGAAGGAAACATCAGCTGGGGGTCACCCATCCCTGGTAAGGCAGTTCGTGGGAAGTGCTGCTTTTCCTTGGTGGCATTTCCCTGCCGTGGTCACCAGACCTGTCCCCTCCACCAGCCCTCCTGGTGCCACTGTTCCTGTCCTGGGAACTGCAGGCAGGAGGTAGGAAAGCCCAGGCAGACACCTCAATTCGGCTGTCAGAGCTGCGCATTTCAGCACTTCCATCTTTCTAGTCCACCATTAACTCTGTTCATGCCGAAGACAAGTCCCCCCCGGCTGCCCACGGCTCTCCAGTCTCCTTGCCTCACATTGTCACCACCTCGTGCTGTCTAATGAGTGTAGCAAAAAGATTTTCCTTTGCTTTCTTTGGTGAAACCTTGGCACAGCCTCACCGCTACGGCTTCAAAATTGCTTCTGCAGGGGAGATTTTGGGTTTTCCTCCCTCCATAACTATGCGTATCTGGGTGTTTGACACTGTAGACAAAGACCCACCCCTGGCCACCACACCATCACCTGCTCTGGCCTCTATGGAGAGGTTCCCTTTGAGCTGCACCCTTTGCTGTCCCAAACAAGCCCCAGGGATTCGTAGCCCACTCCAGCTCTTCTCTTTGTCTTGCTCTCCCCTGCTGTCAGCTTCCCCAACAAGAGATGATGAAGATAAATCTTCAGCAGCAGAACAAATGCAACCACTCTTTACAATTCTGGTTATTTTTTTTTCCTTTTTATAAGGGGGCAAAAAGGGTTTCCTCGTGTCTTTTTGTTGTGAATTAATGCAGCTTTCTCTTTCCCGGTTCGGCCGCCTTTCCCCTGCCCTGCATTCTGTCATTAAGCACAATCTCTGTCAGCTTGCTTCGGGTGAAATTAATGAATTTCTCACAGAACTGTTAATCATAGAAGCTTTGGTCAGTGACATGTGTTATAATTCAATGGGTTTTTAACCTTCGCCCCGTTTTGGTAATTGGCAAACGGCATCATTTGGCTTTTATTAAAGTGGAAGGCGATGCATTTTCTTTGTTTGCCTGGACAGACTCTGGCAGGGAGACCTGTGGGGCTGCTGACGCCCAGGGACACGGTCCCGCTTCCAAGCTGGCAGGGTGACTGGGCTTTGAGAGCTTTATCAGTTCAATATGGACCCCCCTGGCAGGAGCAGCTCACACCACGGGGTGCAGGCAGGCTGGAGGCAGAGCCCATCCCCGAGGAGAATTTGCCCTGCCAGTGGTGGGGACAGTGAGGGGGACGCGCTGGCTCGTGCCTCTCCTTTCCCTGGGGCTTACCTCGGGTTGGAGCAAGGGTTTTCTGTAAATCTCTGGGTTTAGCTTCATTTTGACCCTTTCAGTTTGAAGTAGGGGTTTGCTGCGATCTCTGTCAGAGTCAAACCCAGCAGTACTGAGGTGACATCACTGAAGGGACCAGAGGTGACACCACTCGTGTGGTCCCTCTCGTGGGCCAGATTTGAAGGGAAACACCTTTTTAGGAAAGGGCTTGATCCTTCTTGAAGTCAGCACAGGTTCACTAGTCCCCGTCCAGCCCCATGGATTTGGGTAGATATTCAAGATTTTGTGTTAATACAAGTTGGCAATGTGCTGTAGCTGAAGACTGAAGGAGACAAACTAATTGCCAGCTTTTCAGTTCTTTTTTGGTTTTTTTTCAATTTCTACAGCAAGGAATATGGCTAGCAGCCTCTGCATTTATGTTTGGATTAGAGAGAGAGAACCTGCTCTTGCCTTTAGAATAACCCCTAGAGAGGGGAACACAAACCATTGTAAGGGTAAATGTGTTGGAAAAACCCTCGGAAGGCTACACGTGTGTGAGTTGTGTGTATGGTGGCATAGGACAAAACCAAATGGCCCTTCAGATCTGCGGCCCGGGCTGGCCCAGACTGTGGAAAAGGGAGTTCTTTCTGTGTCCTTCAAGAGATAATGTTGTGGCCCTACTTCTAAAAAGTGCCCACTTGAGCTTCTAGGCTCACCTGAGCTTAGATACGTGTCAGAGCCATCACGAAGGAAACAAACAATTAAGGCACCGTGTTAAGATGAGTTCTTGGAAAAGTGCTTGACCTCGGGGTTAGGAAAAGAAAGTTTGGCTGCTGTAAGCTTTTTGAAAGAGGAAGTCCTGGATTGTTTTTATGTGAGGAAGGAAGAGCTCCACTTAATTGTTATAATTTTCTATAAACATGTTAAAATACAAATGTTTCTAGGATTGTGTCACTAAGGCCCCAATTTAGCAAAGCCCTGAGCTATTTGCTTACATCCCCCTGTAGTCAAATCTATCAGTGGGACTTAACTGTGCTTTTGAAGTTAAGCACACATTTAAGTGCCTTGCTGAATTGGGGCCAATATTGGCACAGAGAAATACAGATTTAGAGCCTAATGACTGAGCTCATTTAGATTAGGGATGGGCAGAATGGATTTGAATAAAGTAAGAACTGGCTCAGAACTTCAGCCTACATGTGAAGCTAACTCAGTCCAGGGCTTTTGACATCATTGAAACAGTCTGCCTTGATCTGTTTTGAACACGCAATGGAATGTGTGCAAGAAATCCACTCCTTGCACTCACCTTGGCGGGAAGATGTTGTTTTAGGAAATTGTACACTGCCAGGGCAAGAAAAGGAGCAAGTGATTCCTGATGGGGACCTAGTAAAATAAACACTTGTCAGAGAATGTCCCAGGCGCTGACACTTGTTCAAGTGAATCGTTAGAGTGGTCCTTGGGTCCCTTGTGCAGCTTCGCTCCAGACCACTTCAGACTTTGGTAAGGATTTTTGGGAGTTAGGATAGACCAGGGATGATTTGAAATAAACAGTTTTGATGGAGTCACGTGATTTTGACTGCAAGAAAATGGGATAAACTGTCCTATGCCAGGAATCAACATGAGTTAAAGTCGAAGTGATTTCATTCTCAGATGTTGTTATATTGTTTCTTTCCTGAGGAATGCACATTTTCTGGAACATGTGATGATTGACCACTGCTAAATGGCAGTACCCATGCAAGAGCTTCTGTAATCCACAGATGGATGTGATGGGCTCTTTGTCTAAACTTCCTACTTGGAGATATTAATTTCTCCTTCTTAATTCTGCATTTGCAGAGCTCAGTTCAGGATTGTGACTTCAAAATTCATTGGGATTTATGGCTGACAGTAGCTGATACCAAATTGGAACCAGTAGCTAGAGAACCAGAAATATTTAAATTAGAAACATTTGGTGGCAGTGGTTGTTTTTTTACAAAAAGTGAATGGTTGTATTGTTTGTCACTGAAGTCATTCATATAGAGTTACAGACAGAGAGAGCTGCCCAGATGATCTGCTAACCAAGGCATAATCTGGAGCCTGGAGGGGGTGGCTAAAAATGTTCCCTGGCCATTTCAGAAGACCACAAGGGGACTTGTAAACAGAAAGAAGAACATCACAATAAGTGTTTCTTAATGCCTTTGTCTGTGGCGTTTCAGTTCTGTAGGACTTCTAAACCCAGGCTTGCTCATCTGGTGTCCTGATCTGAACTCCAGAAACCAGATTCTTTTTCTCCTTTACATTGATGGAAATGAAAAGCGATGCCACTGACTGCGGTGACGTTGCTTCAGATTTCCCTCTGTGCAAATTGCAAGGGTATTCTTGGGCTCATCCTTCCTTCTGAAGCCATTCAAGGCTGAATTCAGTGCTACATTAATTCACATGAGTGTTAGATTAAATAAGTCTGCTATTATTTTATTTTTCCAGCTTTAGTGGAAGAAGGTTTTCAGATTTTGAGGCAGTTTTGCAACGGGCAGTCGAGGTTTGCAGTATGTGCTTCTGAGAGTGGCTTGGCAATAGTGCTCCCTTTTTTCCCCAGTGAGTCAACTTCCTCAGCACTGCAGCCCTGGCACAGGAGACACTCGTGCTGCAGCCTCACCATCTGGGAAATGGAGGGGAGCAAAGTGAGAGCTGGCCCTCGTGGGCCAGTGTAACTGGGACGTGAAACAGGGAGGGTTCCACAAAGCGTCGTTCATCATTTACGCTCTCACTCAACGTCCAGCTTCAGATATTCTTGCTGATGTCAGCTGAGGAGTTACTCAGCCAGCAGTGCCATGAGGTCGGTAGGGTTAGGAAGAGATTGGTAAGGTCCTGCTCTCTCGGGGAGCCGCAGGGTGTGAGGCTCCTGGTGTGTAAAGCCTGCGTTTCACACCCCTGGGTGATTCGTGTTGGGCATTTGCGAGGCAATAGCACCTGGCTGTTCTCCTCACCTTGGTTCTCTTCAGTGATGACCACCTGGGCACAAGGATGCGCTGCCCACTTGTTCTGCTGCTGCTCCATCCACAGCCTTATCAATTGTCATGGAGTGAAATCCATGGCAGTTCAAATCTGTACGCCAGGCTGTGAGTTACGGTGACTGGAAAATGTGAAATCCTTGGTTAGCGGGGGGGATCCTCCTGAAAGCAGGATCACGCTGGATAGGCCAGCTCTGGCAGAGGATCATCCATTCTGCAGAAGTGATAAGCACCACAGTTGTGCTGATAGACAGGGATTTGTTGCGTACAAGAGTATGGAGTTGGCCAACACAGAGGTGGAATTCTCCTTCCTCAGCCCTTTCAGCAGCGATGCTTTGTGCACCATGAGGAAATAAGATATTTCTGAATGTAGAAATTGTTTATGGCTCATCACACTCCAGGGAAGGGCCTACACCGAACAAGCAACCTTAAATTACAAGCTGTGGGCACTTCCCATATAGCCCTAGTCTGGGACAGAGAAATGAGTTGTGCAGGTACATAAATACTGTCATTTAATCTGATCTAGAGCTCAGTAGAGACATGTGCAGATGTGCTTCTCTATCAGTAACATGGGGATAACAATACCAGCCCAGGTGTCTCGCAGGGGTGTCATGAAAATTAATTAGATAATGTCTGCACGGTGCTTTGAACACAGCAAAACACCACGTACATGCTAAGTCAGGGATTACTAAACTGAACAGGGCTTTGGTGACTGTTAACCCTTTTATTCTAGGAGACAGGAATAGCTTGCTTGTAATCCATTTCAAAATATGTGTTTGATACATTGCTTTCCCTTCTTTCCATAACTTTCTGGTTTGGGTTCTTCCCTACCCAAGCAGATGGTGAAATAAATTAATGTTTTCCCTCCTCGGAACTAATTTAATGACATTAAAATTAAATTCGTTTTCAATTTCAGCAGAGACATCACCTTTTAGGGGTCCTTATCCCAGAAGTTTCATCTCTAATCCAGAAACCCTTCGCACACAGAATCATGGAATGGTTTGGGTTGAAGGGACCTTTAAAGGTCATCTGCAGTAAGCAGGGACATCTTTAACTAGATCTAGTTGCTCAGAGCCCTGTCCAACCCGGCCATGAATTTTTCCAGGGACGGAGTATCCACAGCTTCTCTGGGCAACCCGTGTCACTGTTTTACCAGCCTCATTGTAAAGATATTTCTTCCTTCCCTCTAGTCTAAATCTCCCTTCATGCTTTAAGACCCTCAGTATTTTCACTGCTGTTTTGTTGAGGAGCTGCCCCATACTCACTTTTGAACATGTGCTGTAATGTTTGACTCAGGTCATCAGGGATGGTGAAAGATTTTGTGTCAACCAGACATCTCCATGTATATAAAAATTAAACAAAAATCTCTTTTTGCAAGTTGTGCTAAATGTTACAATAATTTTCCAGAGGGAGAACAGAGTTTCCATGGGGGAAAGATTTTATGGATGGCAGGACAGCAGCTGGAGAGATCTGAAACAGCAGCATGCTGCTGAGCTTGATAAGAGCTTATCAACACAGCTACACAGCTGATGTTTGGTGTTCCTCGTGAAGTGGAATAAAATGAATGTGATGATTTCAATCGGGCTTCTCAAAGATAAGAGTGTCTATTGCAGAAACCCCTCCTCACGTGTGCACACTTATCACTGCCAATATCAGCACTCCTGAATTCGGCAGATTTAAAATTGGATGGGGCATAAGGACTGCTCTTGGAGGGAGAGTGCTTTCACAGGAGGGAGGGAGGGATGGATGGATGGATGGATGGATGGATGGATGGATGGATGGATGGATGGATAAACGGATGTTAATACAGGAGTAGGGAGGTCATCGTGCCGTTGAATGTCGCAGAACAGAAGGTACTTCTGCAGAATTGACAGACTCTTCCCTTTTGCTACAAAACCTGTAATTTGCTGTCATTGTCGTCACTGTGCCCACTGCCTCTGTCCTTCAGGACACGCACCAAGAGGTTGTGGAGCTCTTTCCTGAGCTGGGTTCAGAACTGTCTGAGCGAAGAGTCTGTCAGTCAGACACTGCTCTTGTGAAATGGATTGAAACAATCAAATAACACCACCCCTCCTTGTCTCCCTCCCAGCTGTGTCCACTACTCCTGCGAAGCCACCGACTGCCAGAGGCTGGAGATTGAGAACGCGGTGCTGAACTGCACCGGCGGCACCGGCTGGGACAACGGCGCCCAGTGCAACGTGAGCTGCAGGACCGGCTACATCCTACAAATCCACAGAGATGATGATCTTGTCAAGAGCCAGGTTTGTCCTGCCGGGGGGTTTTTCATGATGCGCAAGACCAGGATAAGCAAACAACTGTGGAGAAATTGAGAAATTACTCAGGCTAGGCTCTAAAATCTCAGGTCAGCCTTGGGATGAGGTCTAATCCAAATGCTTGTCATCAGAACAGGAGCCCTTTGACTCTGTAGGAGGAGTTACTGGAAACGAGCAAAGCTCAGATGTTCCCCGAGTTTAGAAATTTTCAAACCAAAAAGTTTGTGTTCAGTCCTCCTTCGATCTCACTGGCTCTACTCAGCCAAATGGTGGGGTTGGTGTTTTGGGAGTAGGGTGCTTGTGTTTTTGCATAACCAATGTCTGGGCAAAATACCTCATTTTTAGTCCTCAGACTGAGGCTAACAATGTCTTAACTCCTTTGCAGTGTTTCGGTCTATCCACTCCCAATCACACCCTGATGTGTACAGCACGGAGGGGACAGAAGAAGCACCCAAACCTTTTTGCTTCCAGACAAATCACCAAAAACCTCTTCCAGCAGGGCAGGAAGTGCTCCCCCTCCTCTCTAACCCATGCATTAATAATCCAGTCCTACAAAAGCAGCATGTCTTCATGTGGTGAGGGAAACTATTTTGATGTTTGTTTAAACATCAAAAAAAATGCAGGTCCTTTGTGCTGGGGCAGGTGGATGAGGGGCACGTGCAGCAGGGCCCTGGGAGCAGGATGCTGGGGACAGGGGGATGCAGGGCTGACACCCCACTTGGTGCTCTCATCTCTAAAGCTGCCACATCCTCTGAGTGCGACATGGGGGTGGTTTCCCCCATCAGCACCTTCTCTCACTGGCTGTGGGGGCAGCGCTCACATCTGGGGCGGCCCTCACATCTGGGCCGGGGGCTGGGGCAGCCTCACTCAGCAGCCTGTCTGTACTTGTGAAATACTGTGTTCTTCATAAGCTCGCAGAGGGGGGAGACAGAGTGGAGGGGAATGAGTCAGCCCTTTCAACTCAATTACAAAACAAATACAGGACCCCACGAGCTGGGCCTCTTCCATCCTAATTGGCATCAGCACCAGAACCCCAGCTCCAGCTGAGCATTTTTACAGAACAGAAAACAAGTTCTCAAAACGAGCCTGAATGGCTGAACCAGGAAATTGTTGGAAGGGATCTGTACATGGGGTACATGGACCACGCAGGGATCACAAACCAAATAAAACAGCCTGAGCGTGCCTCGCCAGCCCTGTGTTATTTAAATGCAAGCATTACCTTTTGGGGAGGCTCGGCCAGCTGGGCATGGTTTTGCTGGGAGAAGTTTGGTTTCAGAGCCTTGATCAGACTCATATGACAGGAGCAGAGGATTTTAGCACCCCTCGCTAACGTGATTCACTGCCTATTACAACACGCTTCCTCTCACCCTGCTCTGCTATTGCACTTCGTTGTCTTTTTCCACCAATAAAACCCCCTGAGGCCAATGGCTTTGTTTGCTCAGTGCTGTGCATTCACTGTTCAAATCAGGGAAAGAGTGGAGCATCTGAAAGATACCCATGACCAGCTAAGCACATTAAATACATGCTTTAAAAGTTTTATTGGTGTGCTTCAGAGATCTGCTGAGAAGGAACAGACTGTTTCTTTCACTATCATCTTGTTTTATTTCTTTGTGTCAGGTACTTCAAACTAGAACTTGTGGAACATGTAGGCAAGAAATGCATTATCTGAGAAAGTCCAGAACCCATGGTCTGGATTTCTCATATCAAAAGGCATTGTGTTCCTTCCATAATTGCTTGCCAGCTTCAGCTTCTCTTGCAGTAACAAGCATTTGGGAGTGAGAAAGGGCACGTGGGTTGTTGTCCATGATCAGAGGGACTTTCTGTCATGGCTGGGGAACCTTGCATGAAGCTATTCCTTGTTTCACTCTTGTCATTTAGTTGGTTATTTCGCTCGTTTGATGGATTTGAGGGTCTAGAGATACTTTTTTTTCTCCTTCAACTGTCAATGTGTGGGGCTGCCTGAGGAAGAGGAGAGGGAAGCAGCTTTGCACATGTTGGTGTTTCACAGTCTTGAGTAGGAAGGAGGCTGAGCTGAGGAGCAATGTCTCAAAGAGCAGACTGACCATCGGTGGCCCACAACCACTGCGTGCTGGTGAAGGTGATTCACAGACCAGTGGAAACACCTTGGTTTAGCATCTGAACCACATTTGTCTTCCCAATTTCATTGAAAGACAGAAAAAATGGGCAAAGAGAGAATTAAAAGCGAAATTTTCAAAAGCACCTTGGTGATGTAGGGGCACAAGTCACATTTCAAATCAATCTTTTACATCTAAAGGGTCTTTGAAAATCTTCTGAACAGTTTCTGCACTTTCTGGTCTCTGTGTCTTCTGAAGGCACCATTTTAATCAGTCTTGGGGCAAAACATTCATTCATTCTCTTTCTGAGAAGCTCCCATTCCCAAATTCTGTTAAAACCCCGTAAAATCACCAAACCCTAAAACCCGTCAGCACTCTGTGCAGCAGAAACTGTTTGCTGCTTGAAAAGAAAAAGAAAGCTGAGCTGTTTACAGACTCTTGGGCTCTCTCTCATCTTCATTTAGGGACTTCGGCAACAACAACAAAAGCATTTGCATAGTGATGGAGCAAAATCCTTCGTGTATCTTTCTCACAAAGAAGATCTCGGGGATGTCTTCATTCTTCCTCTCTGATTTCTTCCCACCCCCCCCGACAACTCCATCGCTCTTTCTTGTCTTCCTTCTCTTTCTCCCCTTTGTCTTTCACTTCTTTCCTCCCCCTTGTCCTTCGCTGAAAGCCCCGCTCATTCAGTTACTTGTTGTCATCTCTCCTTGAAGCTACCACCACTGCTGCTCTGGTCAAGAGGTGTTATTTAAAACCCAGCAGCTCCCTAATGTTGTGCAAAGGCATCATCAATCATGCCAGGAAAAGAAAGCGCGGCTCATGTGGGTTCAATTAGAGGCACAGTAGTGGGCAGAAGTGGAAGAATACTTAGAGGGGAGGGCACAGCTGTTCATTTTTAAGGAGAGGAAACTTCACACGTGAAGCATCGCTTGAAGAAGGAGCCGGCTGGGATCTTGGGCAGCAGGAAGGAGACATGAATTCTCCCAGGCTGTTAAAAGTCCCGAGAAACAAATCTTTCTGGCACCAGATTTGTTTAAGTTTGCATCCTCTGCACTGCACTGCACTCTGTATCTTTGGAAGCCCCTTTTCTCTCCCTTCTCTTTCCTCCTTGCCCACCCTCCCTCCTTGCGTAAGCCTCTTTTGGAAGGCGGGACATGAAGGGAAGCAGTTGCTGTGATGCCAGTCAAAGCAGCACAAAGTGCCCAAAGTGACAGCTAATAAACCAGATGAGAAAGCCAAGTGCTTCGTGTGGGCTGCTGTGAGCTGGGTGACCTTGTCAGATCAGACAGGCGAAACAGGCACGTGCCTGCTCAGCTCCGGGTGGGAGAGCTGCAAAGGCAGAGGCAGATGTGCCACTAAGACCCAGCGCCAGATCCAAGGGCTGAGTCCATCGGAAATACCCCCAGGGTGTGGCATGGAGCTGGGGACGGACAGGATCCTGCTCAGCAGCTGGGGGTGCTGTCCCTGGGCACTGCAGTGGCACACCTTCAGATGTGACACTGCAAGAGGGGAAAGCCAAAAGCACTGGGTGCCATCAGCGATGACTTCTGTCGTAGGTTTGTCCTCTGTGCTTTCAGTCAGAGCCACTGGTCTTTGTGTCCATCACAGGGAATGCTCTCTGCTGTGTCCTCCTGCAGAATTACACGTGCTCCTGTTGCTTGAAGTGATGACATGATAGACATGCTCTAAAATGTGCCATTATTACGTCTGACCTTGAAAACCTCAGCTTCCATCATGCCAAACGTGGAACAAATTACTGGGAAAAGCTGAGAAGCCAGGCTCTCATCCCCATGGGCACAGCTTCTCTGCTTGGGAATGGCCTTCCCAGTGTGCCAGGAAGAGGAGGAGCCATAGGGGACCGAAAGGACTCCTACACATTAGGTTAGGGGTTTTGTGGGGAAGTACCTCGGGGAAAAAACCCAGAGATGAAAATGTGGAGACGCTAGTTACAAATTTTTCACATCAAGGTCTAGAACAGGGGCACAGACAAAGGGCAGTGGGAGTACAGCTGTGGAGAGGGATCCCTTCCAAAGAGAGGGGATCCCAGGCCCGTGGCATTTCCAGCAGGCTCTGATGTCCCGCAGCTTTCTGCTAACAAAGGCCACAGCTGCAGCTGAAATACTCTCGCCAGTGGTAGCTTGGGAAAAGCATTCCTTTTGTAAGGTGTGACGGTCATGCGCAGATCCTGCTTCTGTTTAAATTCTTGTGTTATATTCTGGTTTCTGAGTTTGCACTGTTTATTTGGTGATCCGCGGAGGTCCGGCTGATGTGCGACCCTGTCGTTAGAGAAACTTCCTCGTGCACCACCACGCTGTGTCTCAGCAGCCAGCATCAGCCAGTAGGAACACTCATTTATTCCTAAACTAGATCACAGCAACACCAATAACTTTATTCCTGGAGCTGAATCTCTTAGCATTGATACAGCTTCCCTATGTTCAGCATGGATCCAGTATCCAGCATGAAACTATGCAAGACCTATTCTTTTCCATAACATTTGGATAGCCCCTGACATCATTAGCTTGAGTTTATTGACATCGATAGCTTGGGTTTATGTTTTAAGTTCCAGCAGCCACGGTGCTGCTGTGTTATTTGATGATAGCAGCTGTTAAAGGGAAATGGAGGCTTTGCTGGATGCTGGAGCAGCTCATCCTGGAGCGCTGATGGTTTGCAAGACATGGGAGTACGCTGTATTATCCCTTCTCCTGTGGCCGTCACACCGCGACCCCCTGGAAGCACCTTCAGGCATCTTTGGGACATCAGCTGCCTGCAGTTTATATACAATTTTTAATGGTACAGATATTCTGATAGGCAACAAAGGCAGAATTAACAGCCACTGGGGAGTGAAATGATTGGGAATGAGAATGCATAGTATCACTTCACCTGATCATGCTGAGTATCCCAGAATGTGCTACTCTGAGTTTGTAGAAAAGGCATTTTTTTCCATCAGCAATGCTCCCTGTTTAAATAAACTCCACGGTCTAGAAAAGGGGTTTTGTGCCCACTTGGGAAGTGTCCAGTTTCTCAGCTCTGGGACTGCTTTTTCCATTCTGAATGCAACCATATATCAAAGGGAGACAGGTCTGAACTTCTGTTGAAACCATTAGGGTGTTTTTGCAAAAAGGGAATCCAGGTCTCTTTGATGTGTGCTAGAAAAATTCCCCTTCCTTTTATAAACCCAGATCAATGGCCAGCGGTGCAAATCTCCTGTGAGCATACCAGCCCTGAATAAAATATTCCCTGGAGGCAGAGGAGTGCTGCTGTAAGGCTTGGTCAGATTCCTCGCCAGTATCTTCCCCTTCCCATGTTTGGGTTTCTCACATTTCTTAACCTCTGTTCCTCTCTTTATTCTGGTGTGGAGAGAGGAGTTAGATTCTTCACTTCTAGCTTGTAATACTTTTCCGTTTTTAATTAGAAAGGGGATACGTTGTTTACTCGTTTCTCTTTGCCAACATCTGTTTGTCCTTCAGTCACCCAGTAAATTCATCTGAGCTTTGGATGGGTGGCTCCTTTACCTCCCCCCATTTCTCTCCTTTGCCGCTAGCCCTCCAGGATCCCAGTGTGCCGTGCATTTTGGATTATTCCTCTGATCCATAGAAGTGTAGCTTCTGTGTAGCTGTGATGGTAGAGTGACTTTGGGGAAGTCAGAGCACAGGCACTGACTCTGCGTACTACCTCTCAAGTTCCAGGTGCCAGTTATGGGCAGGACGCTCTTGGGTCTGTCCATGGCAAACTCCTCCTGGGAATGGTCTGTCTCTCAGGCATTCATGTCCGTGGTGTCGGGACAGCAGGGCCTTGATTCTGTGTGGAGCCTTGGGGCACTCTGACAGAGGAGCCACAGCAGCAGCTGTCAGTATCTGCACATAAGGTTGATGTGGCCCAAGGCACTTCCCCTGGGATCCCCATCCAAGGGTGACTGACACCTCTCGGGAGAGCCTTGGATGAGAGTCTCAAATGGCTTCATGTCAGCTTGGCTTTTACTTCAAACCCAAGAGTGAGTTTGACTACTCAGAAGCACAGGAGGATCCCCTTGGAGTGGCTGTGTCACTGCAGAGGTGACAGGGATGGGGGACAGCTGTCAGCTCCAAACAACTCAGGCTTGTGCTCCTTTCCGATGGCAGGGCAGAGCAGCAGGTTCCCTGCTTGTCTCAGGAGGCCAGACAAGAGTTTGGATTATTTGTAGAGCTCCAGTCTCTATACGGAAGCGCTTTGGTGTCTCACCCTGGAGGCGGCAGAAAAATCCTGTTTCTCTGACACTGTTTTCTTATGAGCCTTGGTGGATTTGGTAGCTGCTGTCCAAATGATGATGGTAGGGACCAGACATGGCTTTGCTTAACTTGTGAGCCAAAATAATGGCTATTAGTGGGCTTGAAATGGTTTTGATCTGTCCCTTGCTGGCTGTGGTGGCTGTAGCCGTGTGTCTTTTTCCAGACGGAGTCCAGTGTCACCATGACTTGCATGGATGGGAAGTGGAACAAGCAGGTGACGTGTGAGCCCGTGGACTGTGGTGTCCCAGACCAGTACCATGTCTACCCAGCCACCTTCAACTGCAGCGAGGGGACCACCTTTGGCAAGAAATGCTCCTTCACTTGCCGACCTCCTGCTCTTCTGAAAGGTATTGGGGGTGTCTGTGCAGCGACCGGAGAGACACGGCTAGCACAGACTGCTCCTAGGAATACATGTTCCTGTTGCTGTTGGTTTAGAATTATTCAGGATATTTTAAGTAGGAAGACTTATGGGACTCTGTGGAAGGTTTATTTATATTAGAAGTTAAGTTCCTTTGCATCTCTCTATTACCTTGCTTTGACCTTTCCTTGATCGCGGCTGGCCAGGCAGTAACGACAGGGAATATTGCTTCCATACAACCAAAACACGGAAGAGTCACGGGCATAAATCAGACTGAACTCTCTCATCTTCTTTCCCATGCTTTGTCCGTTTCCACTGTCTGTCTCCCTTCTATGCCTCCTCCATGTATTTGGAAAGGCAAGAGAAGACTGAAAAGCTCCACGTCCCAGTGGCACAGACCCCCATCGTTGTTTTTTCTAATACACCCTCACCCTTCTCCTTTTCCACACTCACCTTGCTCTACTCTGACCTTCCTCTCCTCTTCTTGTTTGGGACTCTTTACTTTTTCCTTTTTTCTTTTTTCTCTACAAATAACACAGCTCGCTCCCCTCTTTCCTTTCCTCCTCTATCTTCTTCCCTGCTACTTTTCTGCTAACATCCCCATCCTCTTCTCAGCACCGTCAACTCTTCTGCTCACTGTCACATTTCCCTTTTTGATCTGGTCCTCAGGAAGCAAGAAAATATACCACTGTTAATTTGAAGGAACATTAGACCCAAATTAACTTGTCCACCTTGCAGTGGAGTAAACTTAACTGCTGTTGTCAGCTCAGGTGCAAACACTGTATAAGATTTTTTTGTACCTGTGGTGTCTCCTTTTCTGCTGGGATTCATTGCAAACCCCAAAGAAGGAAGGCATGGGAAGCATTCTTCATTTCAGGGAAAGGCTATGTTGGTTTCTTCATATATAAGGAAATTGCTTAATTCTTTTTAACTCTGATGGGAGATAGCTACCAGCAGCCAACACACAGTCAAAGTTATGACTACTCAAAGGGTAGTTAAGAGAAAATTAAGGCTACTTTTTAACAAAAAACTCCCTTTTTCTGTCTATACACTCAGAGGGCCATCTTCAACAAAAGCTGTTTTTTCTTTTTAAAGTGCTTTAAATTTTTTTGAGCGGGCAGTGAAAATAATTATATTCATCATGACCAGCAAGAGCAGATGACTCAGGCAGGGGTGGCTGGAGGGATGACAACCAGCCCCAGGTCAGGGGCTGCAGCTCTGGTGTGTAGCATCACTTCGCTTTAGCCCAGAAGCGCTGTGAGCTGTGAGGTAAAGGCACCGTTTGGTGTAGAGCCATCACTGATGACTAATAAATGTTGCCACTAAGCTTCTGGAGAACAGCGGTCGAATGACTCATGCCTAATTCAATCACTGACGTCATGACAGCCACTGTTGGTAATGTCACAGCTTATCGCTTTGCAGTGGCAAGTATGATATCACCACGGCTGGGCTGGGAGCTGCTGCATGAGTCAGAGCAGAGGAACATGCTGGTGCTCCAGAAAAGAGCTCTCCCTTCTGCACAAAATACCTCTGCAATCATCTGCAGTTGGGGAGGGGAGAGAGAAATCCGGGCCTGATTTAATGCGGCTTCTCTTATCTTTGAGGGCAGGGCAGGAGGGCTCCTCCACATACCTTCCTGAGCCCTCCAGAGCCTTTTGTTTTCTTCTTCTTTGAATTCCAGCCTCATGCCCCAGCTCTCTTCCTCCCCTCGCAGAGAGATGGCATTGCTCCGGGGTTAGCAGTTTGTCAGTATTATTTCGGATAACTCCGAAGTTGGCTCACTGTTGAAAATATGCCTTGTGGGTTGAGAAGAGTTCCTGCAGCAATGCTCGGGGATTTCAATGGAGTATTAGGGATTTTTGAAGGGTTAGTGGCTCATAGCTGTGCTTTGTTTCTTAGGAAAAGCTTATTCCTTTTCAACATATGGTATAAAATAACAAAGAATGTAAAATACACTGAGACTGGGCTACTTTTAGCTTAACTTTCTGAAGTCAAGTAGGTCATAGCAGAGGCAAATAGATCTATTGTACCTTTTACCTTTGAGGTGTTGGCCAAGAAAGCTTCCTGAGGAAAATGAGTCTCTAATGAGTATTATGAATCGTATTTATCACAGTGGTCCCCAAGGACTGAGAGTCCCCAGCTGAGAATGGCTCCTCATTGTGTTGGAGTAGTGACTCTAATACTAACAGATGCTGCTCCAAAAGGCTCCAAATTGAAATAAAAGGGACAGATTCAGGGAAAAGATATAACACAGAAGCCGAATGAAGAATGTGATGGCACCAAACCCTCTGTTAAAGCCATGGCTTTGGAGAGGAGGGGGTTGGTGTATGAAACAGGCTTCCTTTCAGAGAGGAACAAAATAAGGAAGAGAAATACAAAAGATGACAAAGGCTGTGTGGCTTCCCCTATGGTATAGCATTTCCTGAAATAAGCACTGCCTGCCTGTCACCTGAAAGCAGAGTCCTTAATGATTGAATGACATCATCTAGAGCGAGAGAACGCATAGGACACGTGAATGTTCAATGCAGTCAGATCGGCCGAGGGGGCTTTTGATGCATTATGGGTGTAACGACATTTCAAAAGGAAATAGTCCTGCTGAACGTTGTTACCTTTGCTCACCGTTCTTCTCAGGAAACAACAGCAACCTGACCTGCATGGAGGACGGGCTGTGGTCCTTCCCTGAGGCCCTGTGTGAGCTGATGTGTCGAGCACCCTCCGTCGTCCCCAACGCGGATCTCCAGACCACCCGCTGCCGAGAAGACAAGCACAAAGTGGGCTCGTTCTGCAAGTACAAATGCAAACCAGGTTACCACGTCCCTGGCTCCTCCAGAAAATCAAGAAAGTACGTGAAAGACTAAAGCTATGCCATCAGCCTGATTCAGAAAGCCATAAGCTAAAATGATTTTGGGAAGGGGATGTGTATCACAGACTCCACGTGCCACAGGGAATAGCATGGAGCAATTCCTTCATGCCGATAGCTGTGCAGTGTCAGTTTAGGCACCCAGCTCACTTAGGTTTCTTTGAAAATCCTGACCAGTGCTCAAAAAACAGACTTCACCTTAGAAATACCCCTTTGATATGCAGCCTGAGGAGTCCCCTTTGAAACCCTGCAGAAAAGGGTTAGTGCTGTCGTATACTTCTGACTCTGCACAAACCCACTTCAAACCAACCACAACCCACAAGCCTGGGAAGCTGAGTTCTTGGGAGATGTGTCCAAGGCCAAAAGAGGAGTTTAGGCTGGGCAGCTCAATGTTGGTTTTGCAAATAATCGTTATTTTTGCTCAGAGACCTCATGACGCAGATTCACAACTTGTTCCCCAAGTGTTAAAAGCTCGAGCACACCCATCCTCTGCAACCTGCTTGCAGAGCTCAGAGGCTTTAGAGGCTCCCCGCTGACTCAGCCACTCACTAAATGTTGCTTTTTTCTGCACAAAAAGGCGAGCCTTTAAGATCCAGTGCACACAAGATGGCACGTGGCTACCAGGCGCCTGCGTGCCCGTCACCTGTGACCCTCCACCTTCCAAGTTCCATGGGCTCTACCAGTGCTCCAACGGCTTCCAGTTCAACAGCGAGTGCCGGATCAAGTGCGAGGATGATGACAGTCAGTCGGTGAGTCTCCCTTACCCAAACTACCTCAGCCCATACAAGTCTGGCTTTGCCACATCTTCCCTAAGGGCACTGATCTTGGAGAGGCCGAGGGACATTGAGCTCCTCCAAGAGCAGAGAAATGCAGAAGGGAAAAACATAATTAAAGTAGAGGGAGAGCCTGGGAATATTATTTTTAGGACAGTAGTAACAGTATTAACTATTACCTGTAGAGGACTAGAAATGACTGACTTACTGTTTCTGGACAGTAAGTGGCAGAAAAATCTGCCTCGGTGGCTTTATGATCTGGCTAGAAAATAAGGAGCAACAAATGAAAGTAAGTAGAATGCGAGTTATCGGCACTTATCCCATTTGTTCATTCTGTTTTACCTTGCTTTTCTCTCCAGTTCTTACCGTTGTATGTCTGTGTGTCGTGTGATAATTTAACACCATAGGGATTACAACTATTCAAGTGAACTCTCTTCAAACTTCCATGTTTTTCTGGCTGTGAAGGTGTCATTTGGCATCAGAGGTCAGATCCTCATCTGGCACAAGTCAGTGTGTTGCCTTTGGCTTCCTGGGAGCTGTGTTCACTGATATGAGAAGGTCTGGCCTCTACTATCTTGTTTGAAATGCCTAGTTTTCCTCACCAGAGGTAATTATAGTTTGTGAGATAAGTAACTTCTCCCAGAAGTGCTGCTGCTGCTGCTCCCTACGCTTGGGAAGAGAAAGTGGGGATATGGGAGCTGCGGCTACTGCAGGCACTGCATGGAGCAGGGAGTGCTCTGACAAGGGCTGTTTAATTTCATTCCAGAATCTGAGGACATTTAAAAAGGTACCAACCGTGCCCTAGGGCCAGTTATGTGAAAGACACCTCTAGTACCTGCTCCACAGGTTAAAAGCCTCTGTTCCCTGCCCTCTGGCCTGCCCTCTCCACAGAGCCCCCGGCATTTGACATTAGGGCACCTGGAAAAGTTTTCCTTGTTTAAGACTTGGAGTGAGGTTATGAGCGGTGTGAAATGAGAAGCTGCAGACGTGGGTGCAGAGTGGGTGGGAGCTCTGGGATACAGCAGCTGTGGCTTTGTGCATCCGCCACGTGCTCAGAGGGGGCAGCACGGCTGGCGCCGTGTTCCAGCACTGCCAGCGTGGGGCCACTGGGACCTCCAGGGCAATGACAACTGGTGCAAGGGGCTTGTCTTTGCTTTTAAATGAGGTGAACACGAAGAGGAGCAAGCAGTGGAGTCAGGGTTACAGCAGTAATGAAGTGAGCTCTGGAAAGGGACAGATACAGCCCTGCGTTCACTGGGAGGGACAGGAGTGACTGCTCAGCTGTGAAAGCACCTTGGGCAAACGAGCAGATAACATCTTGAGAAAGGGATTTACAGTGAAAAGTATTTTCAGATATCCCAGAAAATAGGCTACAGAAGAAGAGGGAGGACTCCTGGCACAAGCCAGAACCACTTGAGAGGTGTTAATTATTTAAGGATTAAACCCCACTAAGTCTCTCTCAGCTATATAAGGTGATAATACACATTGCATCCAAGCAAGAAACCCAGCAGGGATTTTCACAAGAGATTTTGCAGGTCAGGGAATGATGGACAGTATGTTACTATAGCAATGGATATCCTGGGATCTCCGAGTATGTTGCTGAAGCTACACAAGAGTACCCTCAAGCACAGCCAGCTCCAGGAACATAAATCAGGTTTCATGGCTCACCTTTGAGAATCATGTTTGAACCCTGGCACGGAAATTGCAAGGGAAGTGCACCACACTTGCTAAAACAGCAAATTGTGCTCAATTATCATTTAGCAATTTATTCCTGACTTTGTCACCGTGCTGAAAGATCATTACTTGGCTGCACATACAGCATCTCTTAATCACCAGGAACATAATGGTCATTTAAGCAGGTACCTCCCCTGGCACCAGAGCAAGGGTCTTCCATTTCTGCATATTGTACACAAATCATATGAACAGTCAGATCTAAATTAATCAATCTCTGCCAAACTGGCCCTTAGGTGAGAATCACCAAGCTGGATCACACCCTGAGTCCATCTGCTCCATTATCCTTTCATATGATTTCCTTATTACTTCTGGCAATGGCCAGATGTCTAGAGAAGGGGAAGCAGGTCCCACACCGTAGTCTGCTGCTAAGACCACTTTGCATCTCACTAAACATCGTGTTCATTAACAAAGCTGAGCAAAAAAAGGGAAGCCTTAGGATATTAAGGACGAGATTAACAGTGAAGGCTCTGCCCTCTCTCATGCTGGTACCAGGGGCTTGTGCAGGTCCCTGTGCAACAATGGGTGTGGGTCATGGGGCAGAGCTCCTCCAAAAAGTTCAGCAGCCCTGCAGGGATCCCAGCATAGACTTCACATTAAAGGATCCCCAAAGATATCCAGCACAGTCTCCAAGAGCGGGGTGGGTAGATTGCAGGCAATGTGCCTGGCATGAAAAATGGCTGAGGAGAAGCAGAGATCCTGCATGGTTCTCCCACCCAGCAAGGCCCCCACAGGAGGTCTGGAGCCCAAGCACGCCAGACATCCTCCTGTTGAATGTCCCACATTGCCCCATGGCAGTCGGGCTCGCAGATCCCACAGAACAGCTTGTTTGCACAGAAATCCCCAATGCCGTGAGGATAGATCTGACAAAAGATTGCCTGTGCACTCCTTTGTTGTTTTTAAAGGGCATGATATTTCCCCTCGGACTTTGGTATTCATTCTTCAGTATCATACAGAGAATCTTTTCTATAAGAGAAATGTCATATTCTATTCCTTGCCCATTCCCACACCAGAGGATTTTTTCCCTCCTTCCCACCTGCCTCGGTGTGTGTCCGTCTCAGCCCCTTCGCCTGCTGTCACTCAAGGCAGCCAAGCTCTAAAGAGCACGTTCTGCCCTGCTAAGCTCATGTCCCGCTCTCTCTTCCTCCTTCAGATGGCCATTGGGGACTCTTTCTTTTTCAAGACAAAGATGATGTAACTGGTTAGAAAATGCGAAGAAGGAGCAGGTTGTCTGCATTCGACACCAACCTCTCTGTAACGAGAAGGAAGGCAAACGGGGCGAAGGCACCTTTATTGCAACAGGAGTGGGGCTGTTGTAAGGGGGAGAGCTTGCAAGTGGCTTGTAAAGACCTTGAATTGCACAGAAGAGGTGTCCGTGTTTGTGTGTGTATGTGTGCGTGTCAGCACTGCAGCAGGTTTCCTTTTCTTTATTCTTTGGAAGAAAACTCCTTCTTGCCCGTCCAGGGCTGGCAGTGCCAGCCAGGGGCTTTTCCAGCTCCAGCAGAACTTTGCTGCCGGCTCAGCTCTGCTCACTTCTCACCTCTCAGCCTCTCCTGGTTACTTCTGTCAGCCCTCTTTATCTCCTTCTCTCATTCCCAGGGCCGTGGGAGCAACGTGATCCACTGCCGGAAGGACGGCACCTGGAGCGGGTCCTTCCACCTGTGCAGGGAGATGCAGGGGCAGTGTGCTCTGCCCACCCAGCTCAACAGCCACCTGAAGCTGCAGTGCGCCGGCGGCTACGGCATAGGTGGGTGAGCACCCCCAGACACCTGTCCCCAGGTGGGAGCAGGCAGCAGGACACCAGGAAGAGGATGGGAATGGCAGGGAGGGAGGAAGGAGCCTGCAGTCCTTCAAGTCACCTTCGTTGGACCTGTTTGCCTGAGTGAGAACCTGCTACGGGAGGCTTTTCAGTGAAACGCTTTCAGGAAACGTGAAGCTCTGAGAGGCCAGGCATCATGTAACATGCTCTGACTGCAGGCTTCTTTCTGGGCTTCCAGGTTCATGGTGTCCCTTCTTGGCCAGCTGGTTTTCAGGGGCAGCAGCATGCCAGGCTGTGCCAGAGATGCATCCAGTCTGCAAAATACGGGGAGGGATTGTACCTGCTTTGGCTCTTACACTTTCATAACGCCCCACTCCTTCAGCCACATGCGCAAACCCGCGCTCCAGAGGCTGAAAGGCAGGGAGGTGACAGGAGAATGCAGCACCAGGATAATTCGGGTCTCCCCAGAAACAGTATGAGACTAGCTGAGCATCCTCTTTGGTATGACAGTTGTTTAGGAGCTGTTTTAAAGGGTCTGTTTCCCTCCTTCTTTCTGGGGTACCTGTTCCTTCTGCAAGGGGCGATGACCCCTGCTCTCAGCTCGGCTTTGTGTCACCCGGGCACAGGGAGGGACAGACACGGAGCTGTACACACTATATTGTACTTTCAGCCCCCATTTTGGGGGTCTCCCTGCTGTAAGGGCTGCAACTGGAGCTGCACTGCCTGCAGCCCACACAGGTTTGCGAGGCCCCTTCCTGCAGCCCCCCTCCCAGCCCCTGCCATCCCCCTCCTGCCTCTGCCTGTCCCTTTGAACTTGGAGAAATTTCCTCCTTGCGCGGCTCCCTCATTATATCGCAGCCATGCGGAGGACCACGAGCCTCCTTGTGTTCCCTCCCTGGGGAGGAGAACACGACCTGGATGAGATCACCGCTCTGTAATGATGCCAATTACAGATCATATATCAAAACAATTCTGACCCGCTCCTCTCCATGAGCGTGGTGGAGCACGGGAGAGCGAGCGGCGAGGAGGCTGTGGCGACTCTTAATGTGGAGAGGCGTTTTACCCTTGAGACGAGGTTACCTCGAGGGCCAGACAGGTTTTCGCAAGGAGAGAAACCCCAGTTCCTGGTTTGGAGGGGAGCATCTCTGTGCTGGGCGCCTGCCAGCTCTCGCTCCTCTCGCAGCAACTGTCGGCAGGTGCCAATCCCAGGGACTGGTGGCCCTGACCCCAAGATGAGACCACACAGCATCATGGAGGTGAGGGATGCGTGGGGCGGATCCCCCACAGGAGTGTGGCTCTCTCTGGAGAGGGTTTTAGAGCTCACAGAGGGCACGGCGGCCGCTGGCTCTCATCCTCAGCAGATGGAGACATACCACACACTTTGTAGGCTCACCCAGCACCGACTTTTGGGATCAGATGTTGGGGTTGTCCTCTCGTCTTTGCGTTTTTGAAAGCCCGATCAATGTCCTTTTGAAAAGGTGCTCTCCTGCCACTCATTCGCTATGGGGGTGGTGTCAAGGGGCCTCATCCAGCGGGTCCTTGGAGCCACTACCAGGTGTCCTGGGAAAGCAAAACAAGCCCCAAGCACTCCCCATCTTTCCAGCCCAGGTCTGGCTGCTCCCACTGACTCCTCCAAGTGGAGAATGTGGGAAGGCAGAAGCAGGTGGGAAAAATAATAGCAACCAGTCGTGGTCACTATGAATCCCACACACCTTCGGTAATTCCTCAGACACCTAATCTGCCCTTCCAGGCTGAGGCGTGTGTCGAGCCAAAGGTTCAGCTCTCCAAACCAGTGCGGAGATTAATTCCTCCCCCAGCGCTGATTGGAGTGCAGAAATCCTAATGACATGTTTGCAGCAGCTGTGCCATTCAAGAGTGATTTTCCAGGGGGGAAATGGTAATGGTCCAACACACAAGGGCTTACGGTTGTGTTACCACAGGGCTCTGGGATATTGCTGCAGAGTATCGCAGCATGTTTTAATAAAGAAAGGACAGGATTCCCACTGGGCATGACAGTTAATCAGAGAAAAAGCAGGTTTATGTGTGAACAAAGCCATCATTACCTTTCTGCGTACTCCTTATCGACTGGGGGACTTGCGCGATAGCTTGTCTCCAATATCATTAGGCTTGGTCACCCTTTGGAAGATTATTATTGGATGTTTGTAAATCTGGCAGACCAAACAATAGGTTTCTGCCGTGTCATAGGTGAGATGAGTTCGACAGCCTCTCTGCCTAATCAGCCCCACTGCTTGAAAGGGCAGTTGAAATGGAAAAACCTTCACATTGCCTTGATGATCTGAAGGCGCAAAACCCGACCCCCTTCTTGGAGTTAATAGCCAGAGCAATACTTAGATTTGCAGCTCGTACAAAAAGGCCCTGGAATATCTGCCACCCCCACGCTCTCCTGCTGAGTTCAGGGTTGTACTCAGCACTTCACGTGTGGCTAGGAGATATGTGATAGTTATGGTTGAGTGCTAATTGCAATTTAGGAAAAATGAGCCGTAATCCTGTCCTTCAGCTGGAAGGATGCTGGAAGGGTCAGGAGCCGCCTGCTTTATCCTTTAGCTTTATCGCCTTTGTGTTTTGAGCAGGCACGGAGTGTACCACCTCCTGTCTGGATCACAGTCACGAGCCCATCCTCCTGCGCGTGAACGAGACCGTGCAAGACATCCAGCACTGGATGAACCCTCAGAGAGTGAAGGTCAGTGCCTGGCAACTGCACGAACCACATCCCTTGTTGCATGTTTAAGAGCAGTGAGTGATCAGCGTTACCTGTGGTTCATTCGATGAGGGGAAAATGGGGAATTTGGACCTTTAGGAAAGAATTCCCGATTTTTCTTGTGTCTCCTCCGGTAACACGGTGGCTTTCTCTCCAAGTTTCTTTATCTCTGTGTTTTCCAAGTGAAAGTCAGTTCAAGGTAAAGGCCTCACATCAGTGGGGTTTGATCTGGAAATGGGATCCATGCCACAGGAAGATGTGACGGACAGTGAGAGAAAGGGCACTGGCCAGGCTTTATTTTCTTCCTCCTGTTCCGTATTTTGCATTCTTTGGGTGGCAGGGCTGGATTTTTCTGCGCCGCTTCTGGATGACAAAAGAAGCTGATACAGAGGGTTTTTCATTTCCCGACCCCGTGGAGCTGGCTGAGTGCTCCCCCCGCCCCTCCGCCCGCATGCGAGAGCTGCCTGCTCAGCACAGCCCCTTCCAGAGGTCACCACTTCTCCCTCCTGCCTGCTGCAAACGCACAGCCAGCATTAACTGCTCACAGCTCCCCGTCCTGAGCGTCCTCCAGCACGCACCAGTGGCAGCGTGCCCTGACGGGGACGTGCACACCCACGTGCAGTGCCTTGCACACGCACACTCGGCCCCGCTGGCAGAAAACACCTGCTGGGTGTCACTCCCACATTTGGGTGCCAGTGGGAGACACGCTCACCTAATTCTTCCTGAAAACCCTCACGTTCCTACAAACAAACCGGGTGTTTGTGGCTTTATGGTATTTCTGCAGGCGTGGAAGTCTAACTAGACACGCTCGAGCACATGGTGGAAGATGGTGGCACATCGGGTGTCACCGGGGTGCAAGTTGCTTGTGGTGCTTGAGCACACACTTCTGGCTTTTACGTACTTGGTCCCGGCTTTGCAGGAGTCTGTTTTACACACCTGAACTCCATTAAGAAGGAGAACGAACAGCCAACACAGCCCCAGCATATCCTGAGCAGCTTAGACAGTCTATTTGCTTCTCTACATGCCTAAATGTGCGCCCAGGGTTCGGGGTTTTTGAAATCTGGCCTTGGCTGTGGGTAGCAAGCGGCTCCAGAACTCTCCACCACTTCGAACACTTCCCTGTTTCATACAGAGCAAGAGAATAAATCTGGGAAAGGAGTGGGAAACCTAAGTCCAGAGAATATGACAAGCTCATAATATCCTTCCCAGCTTCCCGTTCGCTCCAGACGCTGAGGTTCTGTGACTGCCTTAAGCTGAGGCTTTGCCAAGTTTCTGGCATGAAGCATAAAGAAAACCCCTATCTCTGTATGAGGGGCAATTTCTCGCTGGCCCTTTCCTGAGTGCCAGACTTTAAAGTGGTTTGTAATTCATGGGGAAATAAAGTGACAGCTTCCCTCCCGTTCTCTCTGCACTCCTTCACTTATTGGTGCGGGTACGTGGAGGGAGCTGTAACGAGTTTTATACCTGCAGGTCTCTGGAGGGCTCATTAGGCAGCAGGGAAAACATAGAGTAGTAAAGGGGGAGACGAGGGGAGAGAGGGATGGAGCAGAAATCATGCTTTCCAAGAGCACAGCGGAAAATAAGCCCTTTTTTTTCCCTGATGGTGAGGATCTTGCGAGAGCTTTAGGCCCTGAGCAGATACAGTTCCACCCCACAAACGCTTTGTAACTAGAGGGTGAGATTTGGGCTGGAAAACTTGCGTTGAGAGGGAAGACGTGCCAGAGGGGATTTTTTTTTTTGGTAGCTGTAAAACATCCATCTTATCCAACTCCGCAGATAAGGGAATGTCACCCGTGAGGAGTGGCGTGTCATGGGGTGCCACTGGGAGAAACGCTGCTTCTGGTGGGAGTGGGGACACCCTGCAGAGGCAGGACTGAGATGCCACGGGGGAAGGTCCCCATGGCAATGTGTTATACATCATTAATAACCCGTGTCTCTGTTTATGGCCAGTGACAGCTTTGCTGTTGTGCCATATGAGCACAGGGAGCAGCTGGTTGCATTTACACGGCGAGTCTTTGTGCATCTCAGAGTACTTGAATGACGCAAAGGAAACACTTTTTGTTGCTTAATTTCAGGCACAAGTAAAGTACAAATTAGGGCAGGATGGGAAGAAGATAAAGGCAGGACTGATCTCTGGTGCTTACCTTTGAGGGGATGGGGACAGAGAAAACACAGGGAAAGCTGACAAGAAAAAATAAATAATTTGTCTGTAGCAGCTCATGCAACATCTGTTATGGAAGCAAAATGGGAAGAAGGAGCTATCCCTTCTCTTAGGGTTGTTTAGAGCAGAGCTGTGCAAATCACTTGATTTTTCGGTTCACTCAAAGTTCTCTTAAATTAAAAAAAAAAATGTTTTTTCCCTAATCAAAGTGACTCTTTTGTTATTGTGATTTTTGGTGAACCAAAAAATTGGAAGAAAAAACATGTTGGTTTGAACATAACGTAGCATTTCATTTCCAAGGAGATTTTGTAAACTTTTTGTTTAGCGAAAATGAAAGAAAAAAAAAAACCCAGCAAAAACTTAGAAATTAAATGTCCTCTCAAACGATAAACGACAACAGATATTTCATTTCACAAAATGTCTAAATATTTCTGTGTTTTTTCAGAATTGGTTTAGGCTGAGTTCCTTTGTTGGGTCTGAAACAGTTTGCTGAAATTGGTATAAGCTGGCAATGTCTGCTGAATGAGTATTTTCAGCAAGAAAAAAAATCACCTGAAATCTTCTGTGCCTCTGTTCTGCTGTGGGATGTGTTCAGAGCAGCCAGTGCTGTCCCCACGATTTTCCCTTCGCTGTGTGTGACACACGGAGCTGCTGAAGACACCGATGGATAGAGCTGCCAAGACTGACTGTGCAGGCAGTGGGGAGAAGAAAGGGAAATATCTCTGAGAGACAGCTTGACAGCTCTTTCCCATTGACTGCAGAGAAGCAGGGCAGACACCTCATTTCTTAGGTTGTCTGAACTTGGGTTCTTGCCTTAGTGCTGAGTAGGGACAGGCTAAATAGTGTGCAGGCATGTGCATGCCTGGGAGAGCCTTTGAAGGGTCTGCACGTCCCAGCTCTGCTGGGCTGAACATGGTGTGGCCCCTCTTCCCATGTGGGCTGCAAGCCCTGGGATTATAAATGTCCAGAAGTCATTAGTGGGAATGCTCCTTAAATACTCCCCTAATCATTTAATCTTTGCAGGTTTCCTCCTTCCTTCCCCTCTCCTCCTTTTTTTTTTTTTTCCCCCTGAGCGTTTGGGGCTCATTTTGCATCAGGGAAACTGAGTCACAGAGCAGTTGCATGACCTGCTGTGGTGCAGCAGCTCCGCTCCTGGGAAGGCAGGACATCCCATTCCATCTGTAGCTGTAGGAAGAAGCAGCCCCAAAATCCCCTTTCCTGGCAGCAACGGCTGATCCTCTCTCACATTAAGCCCACGGTTAATGGTCCTGTTCCTTTAGTGCCTGAGGAGCGAGTCAGCTGGGAGCAGGAGATGCCAGTCCCTGGGCTCCAGCCCGGGGGGACACTTGACCCATCTAAGGTGGAGGAAAGCTCTCCACCGGCCTCTCTGGGGGAAACCTGATCCCCTCTGCAGCCCGCAAAGGGTTGACATCATTGTGTTAGTCCCACCACGGGAGTGAAGCGCCGTGACCGGAGGCACTGGGTCTTCCCTCACAAGGAGAAAATGACAGCTTGATTTGCTTCCTTGGCTCTTTGTTACCTACTGTGGGAGCGCAGCCCGGCTCCCTCTCCCTTCACAGCAGATGGAGTCCCAGCCACCCGCCGCAGATGTGGCAGGGTGGCGTTTCTGGGGTGGGGACAGCACCGAAGTCAACCCAGCCGGCTGCACAGCTGTGCTGCAGGAGCCGATGCACGAGGGGAGCCGGGGCCAGGAGGGCAGCAGATGTCACCACGGGGGCCTGGAGCACGTGGCAGCACGGGGAAAGGATGGGGCTCACAGGGGCAGTGGCCAGATGGGCTTTGTTCCCCAGGCACCACCTGGCATGTGGTGGATGTGGTGCTTCCACACACCTCTGTCCACATCCTTTGTTGGCATCCTGAGTCCACCTTTCTGTGCACAGATTCCATCAGATCGTGCTCATGTAACCACCTTTACCCATCCTTGCTTGCTTTCTATACATTTGCTTGTCTCAGGTGCCCCTTGCAGTACCCTGTGGCACCTGTATGCCTGTTTGCACTGCAGGAGGCAGAAACGATGCTCAGCAATCCAAATCATTCCCAATTTCTTGGTTTCCTAGCCCAGTCTCGCCCTCTATGCACATCCTCTCTCCCAGTGCACCGCACGCACCACAGCAGCAGCCTAAGGGTACAGACAGGCTGGGTGGTGGGAACCGAGGGCTTGGAAAACCAGAAAGAGGAGTCAGGACTCAGGCCTAGGGTCCTTCCCTGTGCTTCCAGCTCCAGGAACATTAGCAGGATTGAATTCGGCTCTAGTGGTCTCCGCTAGCAAAGGATCATCCAAGGGGAGGACAAAGTAACTGGTATGAAGCCGTTGGCAGGTGCCACTCCAGAGGAGCGGGAATGTCCCACTGACCCAGTGATTAACCTGGCACCTGGCTTCCCTATGCTGCCGAGAGCAACCTGGGGCTGCATGCCCATTCCCTGGAGGATGCTCAGCCCAAGGCTGTGTTTGGGATTGAGGTGACCTTGAGTGAGCACTCACAGAGCACTGTCTCAGCAGAGACTCCACCTCCCATCCGTTCCTCTAAGGGAAGTGCTAGTGTTTTAATACTTGAAGGGTCAGGAAAGCAGTGAGTACATCCTCTGCAAGGGATTGCTCTCACATGGAAAGCTCCCTTCTGAAGAGCCTGGTTCAGGGCTATTTGGTTTCTTTTGTTCAGTCTATGTGCTCACACACTCACACAGAGCGAGAGGTTTTGTAAATATTGATGCTTCTTACCGGGGGAATGTGAGGTGCTCTTTGGAAGTGCACTTCTTCCACTTATTGTCTGCTGGCCTTGGATACAGGAGACAAATGCCTGAATTTTTCCACTTTGTTCTAATTCTTGGGTTCAAATGCTCTTGAACTGCTTCCTTTACTCTCCCCGCTCCCCTCTCTGTTGACTGGCCTTGTTTATTTTCAAACCTAGAAAAGTTTCCTTTCCTTTCCCTCTGAAGTGCAATAAACAGAAGGGGGGG
>VZTA01028601.1:103487-221644 GCA_013398855.1 Mohoua ochrocephala
AAATATTTTCTCCCTCCTCCCACAAGAAAAAAAAAAAAAAGAGGGGGGGGGGGGGGGGAAGAAAAACCCTCACCATTTGTGGCAGGCAACAGCCTGGAAATCTCCAGCTGTCTGTCAAGAGCGCGCCGGGGGAATGTGTGACACCGCAGGGCCCCCGCACCTTGCAGCCTCCCTCCCTCCCTCCCAGGGGATAAACAACACCCTCCCCTCCCCAGCCACTTCTCGGCTCACACAGACAGGCCCTGTTGCGAGGCAGGTGGGGCAAGCCGGGCTTGACTAATAGTGGAAAATCCAAGAGCATCGGAAAGATAAACAGCCCGAGTCAGATAGTATAAAAGTCCTTTTTTCTAGCACACGCCAGGTAAGCCTCAAATGACAGAAACTGTAAAAACAAGCTGAGGTTCCCCTGCAGATGGATTAAATTAGCCCTCAGATGAACAGGGGAAGGGATGGCTTGTGCATCAGGTCTTCCCAAATGTTAATCCCTTCCTTCCCCAGGCCTCCATCCAACCCCAACCCCACACTTAAGGTGAGTGCCTGTGTGTTCATCTTGTTCAACTGGACACTGTAGTGCTTCATCCATGGGCAATAACCCAAAATAAATATTGTGCCTGATGTCCTGCTGCATGGATGGGAGTTCTGTCTCCAGGACCTCCATGGTGTGGAACCACCATCTCCACTAACCAGCCAGAGTTTTCATCCGCTCTTTAAATCCAAGTGTCCATGTCTATGGCTGCCCTGGTTGTTTAGGAGGCTGGGCATCATTTTTGCCCAAAACCAAGCGTCCAACTTTTTTCTATAGACAGAGTTGAGACAGAAATTATTATAAAGCCCATGAAATGTAGCAGATGATGATACCGTCCTGTCTGGGGGTTATTCTGAAGGTGTGTGGTGGGGAGTGCTTTTATTTAAGATGGTGCTAAAATGTGTCTGAAAATCCACCTTTAGCTGCTTCCATCTTCAAGAAGCAAAGGTATGATGGGCAGTGAAAGAAAGCAATGCTTTGCAGCACCAAAGAAATCCCTCAATGAATTCCTAGAATGCCTCCCCCCTACCCAAGAGCAAGAGTGGACCTGTGCCTTTGCCTTTCCCTGCCACGTTCCCCCACCATGAGTGAAATATTGGACATGACATTTTAGGAGAACCTCAAATATTATTTTAATCTCAAATGCTCTGTTATTGCAAGTGTCAAGTCCAACACTTCTTGTAAATACCTGGAGGACAGCCAGGTCCTGAGAACACAAGAGGTGTTAGGAACTGAACTTCATTGGTTAAGCGCTGGAGAGCCATAGGAGCCAGCACACTGACTTTCTGTACACTGATTTCTTTGTCTTAACCTGTTGCTTTTTTTTTTTTTATTCCTTCCCTCCAGAGTGTTGTCTGCACGGCAGGACTCAAGTGGTACCCTCACCCTTCCCTGATTCATTGTGTTAAAGGCTGTGAGGTGAGTTTGGCTTTAGCTCAGGCGGCCCATGGTGACTCTCCTGAATCTTACGGAAACAATCACTGCAGGCACTTGGGCTGTAAATTCTGGTTTTCAAGTAGGGCAAGCGGGATTTTGCCCTGACCACCATATCACACAGACTGGTCGCCTGCATCGGTTCTGACACTCAGTAGGGAAATTGGTGGTTTTCCCAGAGATGATGGTTGGGTGACTCTCACAGGAGTTAAATGATCAAGCAGATCAAAAACATTGGTTGACCAAAAGAATTTCCCAGAATTTGGGAGTTTCTGGGAAGTTGCAAAAGCCTTCTCTTGTTTTTCCTTGATCTTAGCTTCTTATTAGAGGGACAATTCTTTCCGAGGCCAGCTGAGCTTTGGGCATTGGTGTGGGCAGAGAAAGTTTAGGAAAGGCAGAGATGATACCACTGGGTGGACAGCACGGATGGACAGTGAGCAAATCACACCTCCCTCCACTGGCAATCTCTGTCTAAACCAGAAAAGAATAATCAGAAACATGCAGTTACATTTCAGCTGTGATACACTTTTACAGCCTTGCAAGTTACTTGAAAAAAAGTAATTATTTTGAAGGATGTTGTTTCTGCCAGCAGCAGTCTTTGAAATGTCTGAGGAGACTGAGGATGCTTCTGGTGGTTAAACAGGGCTGGAGCACCTCTGTCTGGGTCATGGCACTCCTGTGGTTTCCATCGTGCCAGCCCTTGAGTATCTCCCCCCCACATCAAGAAGTCAGTCCTTGCGGTACCTCTGGGAAGCTGGGAAGCTCCCTGCCCGTTTTAGAAATGAGATGGCTCACAGGCAGAGGCGCAGACGGTGATGGCCAGTGGCAGAGCTGTGTCTTCCCCCACACGTCCTGACTTTCTGCCACACTGACCAGGCTCTCAGCACCCCGTAACCCAAGCACACTGAAGTTATTTGCCCGAAGTGGCAGAACATGGGACTGAATTCCTAAATGTGACACAAAGCTCCAGACCACACTGCTGGGGGATGTGATTTGTCTTGAAGTGAAAGACAGGTTTCCTTCGCATACAAATGTTAGGCCCAAGAGGGTAATAACTCTCCAACAATGTAATAGTTTCTGTCTAGCTGTTCCCTAAATGAAAAGCATTCTGCTGTCAGTGCTTTGAATGTCATAAGCTGTCTCACGCATCGCATTCATGCAGGCTGGCTGGGTGCCCCCATTCTCCAAAGAGAGCTGAAATAACATCCAGCCACCATTAAAAAATGCCATTCAGGTGCTGATGCACCACTGGGTATCCATCCTCCTGCTGTTTAAGGATAGTTGTTACTGAGACAAACTTTGCAATGATGTAATAATTTACCAGAAGCCATTATTACTGACATGCTTCTTCTCAGCATTTTCTTCCCTTCCATCACCGCTAATTGCCAGAGCCCTCTGCGTCAATAGGAACTTTCTTCTTTTCAACATTCATTCAGCGGTGTCACTGCATCGCAATCCATCATCTGGGAAGGCTTTGCCCAGACAACTGATAATGGCCTCTAGCATCGTTTTTAGAGCACGATGCTTCCAGGATCCACGGATGGGCCAGAGCTTGGCATTAAGATTTCAGAAAAAATGCCATCTTCACCAAGCCTTTTTTGTTTTCCCCATGACTGTGGAAACAGAGACTGATAAGCCAGTAGGTCAATAATGCTGGGCCATTAAGCTGATACAACCCCTAATGTGCGGACATCCTCAGCATTAGGGAGGCTTCCCTGAACAGGAGGCTGTGAGTGGGGCGTTATTTGGCTCCTGGTGATCGCAGTGGGAACCCCGGCAGCTGCTGCAATGTGATTTTTTGTCGCTCCCTAGTGGCAGGAACAGAGGCTTAGGAGTCATCCCCGTACTTGTCAGCACCTAACTTGGGTGTTCCAGTAGCAAATAAGTCCCTCTGCATTACCTGTACAGTCCTCCAAAAATATCCGAACACTAAGACATGCACGAAGAGCTACAGAGACCTCACCCTCCACAGCCAGGCCCCCAGGGTCTCCCAAGCAAGGATTTTGGTCCCAAATCAGAAGAGATGCTTTTTGTCCCATTTTTCTCCTCCAAAGGACTGGCTTGTCTACTCTGTGCCAGAGCAAATTCTTCCGTGAGTTTCTTTATGGATTTTCCAGCATTCATAGGTGTAGGATACAGGCATAGGGATGGAAATTTAAAGTCAAGCTTTCCCATCAAGCAGGCATAGCCAGGCAACACAAGAGAAACGTGGAGAAGCCTGCAGAATTTCCTGGGAGGTTGAGCAAAGTTCACAGTTTTGAATATGACCAGGTTGGCCTCCAAATATCTATTTATAAATCATTCCCTTTTAACTCTTAGCATATTAATTAAATTGGAAGGGGGTTTGCAAGTCAAAGCCTTTGCCTGTATAAATAAATCAGTATCTGTGTAAATCAGTGGAGTTAAGGCAGTTTAGAGGGACAGGAGCCTCACGCTGTAACTCTGATTTCCTTGTCAACATTTGCAGTATCTGCACGTAATTAAACAAGTGACACTCAACGAGTCTGTCACCTTCCAGTGGTCCTGCTGGGGTCTGATATTGCCATTGTTGCCTGGGTTTCCTCTACCTGATAGAAATATTTAAATTTGCAGCACATCAGCGGTAAAAGTGTGCATTTTCCCCGCTCCATTGAGTTCATTTCAATTCTGATGAGCCTGGCCATGGCGAGCTCTGGGGAGAGCACAGCGAGCTCTCATGGCTGCTTCTTCAGGTATCCATCATCTGGGACACTCTGGGTCTGCAATTGCTGCAAAATCGTCCCAGGAAACCTCCCCAAGCCATCCTGCCTGCTCTGCAATGATGCCTTCTTGCAGGAGAGTCCCTGGTGTGTTCTTCTCGGTGCAGAATAAGTGAACTTTCCAAAGAGCAGATAAAATGGGAATGGCCTCGTGAGCCTGTGTGTGAGGACAGTTACAGAGATATGGCTGTGCTCTCTGCTGATCATCCATTTTTCTGAGCTTTCATTGCTGCCTGGGATTCTCATACCTGGCGTGGGCCTTTTTTGCCATCAGGCACAGCTTAGACTTCCAAGGAGGGCTTCTGTACTTGCCAACAAAGAAGACTTCAATGTGTAATGAAAGACTTCAAGCCTTTCCTTCGGAATCGTGGTTATTACTCAGGCCCTGTGCAGCACATGGACTAGTGATCGCATTGCCCAGCCTAGTGACCACATTTTCTCTTTCAAGGTGATTTATTAATTTTACTTAACAGCTCTCCACAGCGTCCCTCTGAACAATTGCCATTATCCCAGCTCTGAGCTGTGGAGTGGAGGAAGATCACGTGTCATGGCCAAGGTCCCAGGCAGTCACTGCTGTTCAGAGAACAGGAGAACATGGTCCCTGTGCTGAGCTCAGACCTCTTCCACTCCTCTTGGTGATTTGTTTTGTGCCCTTGTTGCTGACACATGTTGCATAGTCAGGAGAACTGTGGCGAAAAGCACAGCTATTAAAAGCAAGCCCATTTTGCTGCAATACATAACCTTCTTCTTATCCCACACAGTTTAGAAAGGTTAGCTTAAAATTATCAAAGGTGTCACAATTTTAGATGCCTGGATGCTGTCTCTGGGCCTAGTCAAATTAATATTCCTGAAGCATCCTCTTATGTGGGATGTGAAGAGCCAACAAGGGCTCATTTCCCTTCCATCTACTGTCCTTTTTTTTTCTGACTGCTTTGAAGGGAAAGGGGAATAATTATCTCTTGCTTTTCAGGGCAGTTGGTATGTTACAAACTGTATGGTTCCTTCAAATCTTTGTATTTTTCTTCTGAGATATTGTTACAGACTTTAGAATTATAGAATCACAGAATTGTTTGAGTTGGAAGGGGCCTTAAGATCATCCACTTCCAATCCCCTGCCATGGGCAGGGACACCTGCCACTATCCCAGGTTGCTCCAAGCCCCGTCCAACCTGGCCTTGGACACTTCCAGGGATGGGGCTTCTCTGTGCCAGGGTCTCACCACCCTCGAAGGGAAGGATTTCTTCTGGACATTGAACCTAAACTTCCCTTCTTTCAGTTTGAAGCCATTCCCCCTTGTCCTGTCACTACAGTTCCTGACAAACAGTCCCTCTCCAGCTTCCCTGTAGCCCCTTCCGACACTGGAAGGAGCTATGAGGTCTCTAGACAACCTTCTCTTCTCCAGCCACAACTTTCTCACCCTGTCTCCATAAGGAAGGGGCTCATTTCATCTCCGTCCACACTCTCAGCCTTCTCCTGCTTTTTCCTTTTGCAGCCTTTCATGGGGGACAACTACTGTGACTCCATCAACAACAGAGCCTTCTGCAACTATGATGGTGGGGACTGCTGCGCCTCAACAGTCAAGACCAAAAAGGTAGGGATGCCCCTTCCTCTTTTCATGGGAATTCCTTGTTGAGTGCTGCTTTGTATCTGGAAAAAGATTATTTTTGCTCGAATAAGGGAGGTCTAAGGTCTCAGAAGGACCTTCAGCCCAGGCATCAGCTCACCATAGGCACTGAGTTCTTGCTGGTTTATTTATCATCCTCAATGCTCCAAAGGGAAACTAAAGGTTAGGAGTCATTAGGATAAGAGGAGAGAGTAAAAGGAAAGCATCATTGCGGATCTGTTCCTTGCTCCATGTGTACCCACGTGTACCTGGCTTGCTGCTGACTGTCCCATCCCGGAGTGGGACAGAGAAGGATGTGGAGCAGGGCAGCAGGCCTGGGTGGAAATGTCAAATATTTTCTGCACAGAGACCACATAGACCAGAGCCTTACAAAAAGTGACAAGCTAGTGACACAGATCTATAGAATCATTATTTAAGGTAGGGAGGATGCTTAGGAAAGTAAAATCCACCGGTTTTTATCACTCAGCAATGAGGGGGTGAAGTGGTAATTTCCTGGAAGCAGGATCCAAACAGATGAAAGAACATCCTTATTGGCACAGCATGTGTTTGAGTAACGGGATGCGTTGCCACAGAGTATTATTGAGAACAAAAATATATTTGAAGTCAGAAAAAGAACAGACTTATTTGTGGAGCTTTGCTCCATCAGTGGCTATTAGACACCGTGATCTGGATGCAGTTTCTGGCTGAGGGATATTTGAACCCTTGACTGCTTGAGCCTGGGGAAGGGTCCCTCCACACACGTCCCCCTCTTTTATGCTTCTTTAACACACATTTCTGAGCACTGTTAGAGACAATGACGGGAGTGATAGAGCTTGTGGCTGGGAGCAGTCCAACATTTTATAGGTTTCTAACCAGAAGGTATTTGGACCTAGTTTCCTCTCAAAAAATAAAGCAAATTTTAGCCTCTGCCAGGTGAATATTTTACCTTATCTTCAAGATTTGAGTGTAGAACGGAATGAAAAATCCAGCTACATTAAGTATCTGAAACATATTAATAAATAATAAAACCCAAGGGATCTTGGGCTCAGCGTATGACACCGTCCATGTCACCCAGCTGAGGAAGGAGGTCCTCTCTGCCAGGGAGCCAGCTTTGGCTTGAGGCTTCTTTTCCTTGGTTCAGCATTGTGGGCTGTCTCTGGTCCATCTGGGAACACTGGGGAAGGGAGATGGACGTGCTCTGGCAAGTGGGAGGAGTTAAGTTCTCCTCTGGGGAAAATGCAGTGGAAGAGGTTGTTTCCCTAGCTGCAGTCTTTTTGGACAAATATTCCCCTATATCGTGGTGTTTCTTTTGAAAAAAGTCCTGGGAGGCACGTGCAGGGAAGCCCAGGCAGGGGAGCTCCTCTGTTCCCCACGGGTGGAGTAGGGCATGGAGAGCCCAAAAGGGGCTCCCCGGTGAAACAACCCCTGAAGAGATGAGCAGGATGACAGACAGTGGCTCGTCTTTAGTTGTCTCCATGAAGAGATTCCTGTCTCTGGCTGATTTTCCACCTCCTTGGGAGGAGCAGCCCAACAGCAGCACAGCTCGCTCGCTGACCTCCCACCAGCCGGGAGGGCAGAGCGGGAAGTGCCCAGTAGCTCAGCATGGTGTAGGTCTTCTCCTCCCAAAACAGCCTGCCTGGGAAACTTTATCTCACTGCCTGCAGGCTGGAGAGCAGGCGATGAAAAACCCCAAGCGGTGTCAGAGGAATGAAAGCGAGGTGCGTGGGAGGGGACCGACCCAAACCAGCCCCATCGAGACAGGAGCTAAGGACACAACTGAAACACAAGGGATGTGAGAGCTGAATTGAGGGGGGGGAGGGATAGGATTAAGGTTTGGGAGCAGAATTTATTGCTGGGCAGGGAGTTGAGACAGAGTGGGATCTGCACAGAGTTATGAACACTTACCAGCCAGGCGACTCACGCTCAAAATATCTGCTGCTTCCCTGCCACCCAGAAACCAAGTGACCTCCCAAGGAGGGGAAGCACTTTGTAGCCCACTGGGTTACTGTTTTCTGTGCTAAAACTGCTCGATGCAAAGGGCAAATGGTCAGAGAGGGGCAGCTGGTCACACGTCTGATGGATTTTCCCCGTAGAGGGGGAGGTTTTGTAGCTTTTTGGAGATAAGTCTGCTTTCGCAGACTTCACCGGGAGCCGGATCGTTGTGACTGGGGGCATTAGACTTGCCCTAGGTGGCAGTTCAGAATCCCCCATCCTAAAGATCACACAGTTTGAGGGCTGAGCCATGGAGTCCATCACATCCCTGGCATGCATTCAGCTTCCAAACTCTCCTCCTCTCTCCCAAAACCCCAACAACATCCCAGGAGCTGAACGAGACGCCCGGGAGGAGCGAGAAAAACCACCTTCTCCTTGGATCTTCCACACTAAAAGCAAGATGCTAAGTCCCAGTTTATTACATTTATAGGGTAAAAGGGGGAATAATAACCCAGCCAGGGGGGCTGTGGGGTCAGAGTCAAGGAGGCAGCGGGAGAACCTCGCTCCTGCAAAGTGGCCGCCGACACCTGCGGCAGCAGCCATGGGGCCGTGGGGCTTGGCTCTCCCAGTTATTTTCCCATCTGAGGCCTTTGACTGAGACCAGATTTCAGGCCAGGCTGTTCAAATACAGCCCTCCCTTTGAAAAGGTTTATGAGTGGAGCGTTACAGGAGATATTCCAAAGGGAAAAACAATGAAAGGTGAGAGAAAAGGGAGCTGAATAAAAATACTCCGCATACCAAATCCTTCCAGCACAGTTTGCCACCTACTTAAAAAGGCACAGTTTTAAAATACACATTGGGTGTAAAAGCCAAAAACCTGGAGGAGACATAGGGAGGGGCGAGTCCAGCTCTGTTAATTCCAATACCAGATGAGGATGTATTTTCATACGGTTGTAGAGAGAGCGAGACACATGAAAGAGACTGCTTTGCTCCTTTTCTTTCAGGGTTACATACTATGTGGCAGATGTGTCAGTCTTTTAAAGCCCCTGCAAGTTCACCCATAAATGTCCAACATTTATGCAACACCTGTTTTTCTCCCAAAATGTCACAGGACATTTTAAAAGCTTTAGATTTATCATCTTTTCCCCGCAGCAGCCATTGCTGAGGTGACACATGGTTCACATTTAAGAGAACATAGCAACTCCACACATTATTTTGGGAAAGGGCTGAAGATTAACATTGCACCATGCGAAGATTCAGGAGTTAACAGTTGAGTAAGAGCTGGCTTCAGATCTTTAGTGTCCGCAAACTGTCAAGACTTAAGTTTCACTGCAGTCCCACCACCCTCCCAAACACACTTTCGGCTGCACGCAGCGCCGTGAGCAGGCTGCCTGAAAGCAAAATGCTTCAACCCAAATTCACTTTAATTCTGAGCCCTCTTACTTAACGTGAGATTTCACATGGTCCTGTTTTGTTGCCCTGAAAATGCACGAGGGACTTCCATGCTTATCCCATGTTTTCCCTTTGCGTTTGAGCATCGGCAGTGAATGACCTTGTGGATTCCATCAGCGAGCAGGAAACGGAGCAGTGTGACTTATCTGACCAAGCACCGACTAATCAGCGCTGCTGCTTAGATAGGAAATAATGAGTATTTGCCCTGCACTGTTCACAATCAGGCTGGAGAGCTTAAAAGAAATCATTAAAGGCCTCTTTTGAATGCTACAAGCGGCAACGAATAAATTCAGTCATAATCTGGGCATAAATTCGAGGCAAGTGCAGTCAGAAAGCAGGAAAAAGAGACATTCATCCGCTTAATTATTTGTTGTGTGCTAATTGATGAGTGTCGCCCTGCAGCGGGCGAAACGCCAGGGCTGGCACAGGGACGAGTGCCACCCAAGGAAGCGGGGACACGGGCAGGCTGTGCGGGGAGCAGGGGGCTGATGGCAGATCTGTTGCTGGGGCAGAGGACGGGGCTGTGCTGCTCACAGCTTGCCCTGTGCGTGACCCAGGAGCAGCTTTGAGAGACAGGAAGGCCATTGCCGGCCAACCTCCAAGGGAGAGAAAGCTTCTGTTGTGTATCTGGAGGGGATAAAGTCTTCCGTGAAGGACAAAGCAAAATCCCATCTCCTTTTAATCTTCCTCCCCTCCTGACCCAGCACAGGTTGCCAGCTCCCTTCTGCCTGGCTGCTCTAGGAAGCTGCTTCTTGCTTTGTATCCTGCCGCAGATAAAAGAAGACGCTATTTTCTAAAACATTACATACGTGACACTGCCAGAGCGAGGGAAATAAATAACCTGGGCATAGCTGGCTGTCTCTGGGCTCTTGGCCGCCTGCGAGGAGCTCGTGGGGTGTGCGGCACTGCTGGGAGAGGCTCTGGCTGTTTCCTCTGATTCATTTCAGGAAATCTTCTCTCCAGTAACTGTCTCCTCCACTTCTTTTCTTCCCCTTCCCTTTTATAAGTTTTCCCTAGACAAGGCTGTCTAGAAAGGCCTCGCAGAAATCAGAAAAGTCTTTCTTTAGGCTCTGCTTACGTACTTTGTTCCAGACTCAGATCGCAGATTTGCTTAGTTGAAGGTCCTGCAGTCTGGTCCCTGTGGATTTAAATACATTGAATTTGCTGTTTGAAAATTCCCTCAACTTCAGCTATTTGTAAGGGTGAACTTTCATCTGCCTTTCCACTCTGCCTTTCCTTTTTGTCACAGAAGGGGTAAACCTACAGCTCCCATGAGAAAAAGCTGCCTCACTCAGTTATCACTCCGGTTTTCCTTCAACTGCTTTGCCCCATAGCACTTGGTAAAAAAAGAGAAAAATTGTCCTGTCCCTTCGGCCTCTTGACATTTCTGTCCAACACCTTGGAGAGGAAAACCAGCAAGTGCCTCGGCGGAAAACAAATGAGGACTTGTGGTAGATAGAGGGCCGTGTGGGATTCATCCAAAGCTTTGCTTATCTAAAAGATAGGCGAGTTATCGAAACCTCTTCAGAGACTTTATGGCCGAGAATTCAAGGCCTAAAGAAAGGAGCTTTGAACTGAGGGGCTGCTGCTGGCTCCAGCAGGGATTTCCAAAGGCTGTCCCTGTCTCCCCAGGAAGGGGGTGGGGGGGGAATGTGTCTGCCCTCCTACCCCTAAGCCAACAGAAATAACCGCTTCTCGGTATCTTGGAGAAATAAGAACCTTCTCCCAGCTCTCTGACTGCAACAGAGACCTGTCTTAGGGAATCTCAGATCTTCCTCCATCGTCGCAACATAGTTTTGAGGCACTTGGTGCCATTAGAGGCTTAAGTGACCACCCTCGCTGAGGAAATTCTGTTTATCCAGAAGAACTGATGCTCCTGCCACGATGCTGCTCCCGACGACTTGCCTGTCCCCAGCTGGGTGTGTTTGTCAGCTCTATAATTAGCCAGGGAGATAGGATGAATGGTGGGTGAGCAGGGAGGAAGGCAGGATACAATGCTGAGTGTTGCTTCATGCCTCTGGAAGCGGCTGAGCGCTCCAAGCGTGCGGGTTCTCCCCGACGTGTGGGTGAGCTCACTTCCCCACCAGCCCTCGGTCACAGGCTCGGTGGCTGTAGCTGTTTGCCATGTGAGAGGAGCGTTTCCAGTCAGGGTCGGTTGGGATGGGAGCTTATTTTGGGGCTCAGAGCTTGGTTTCATAATCCTTCAGGGAGGCTTTCCAGGCGTCGATAAATTAAAAGCAGTGATGGTAGTAGCACATGTTGCCTATCCTGAGAGAACTGTTCTTGGCTTCAAGGGACATGGGGCTTCCCACAACATATGGCATTCCCAGGGGATGTGCTGGTGGAGGGTGTTTGCTTTGCTATCCGACCTCACTTCATTAGCAAGTGTTACAAAAAACAGCGAACAAACCTTCCCTGCTCCACCGCCAGCTATTTGGCCTCTGGGTGGTCTGGCTCCTATTAAATCTTTGGTGATTATTTAGACTAATTACATTCATGTTTGCACAATCAGTAGCACGAGAGTAGGAAGCACAGCTGATTGCTGAGCAACTGAGCTCCGTGTGGCTTGGCAAACCGGCTCCCTCGCTCTGCTCCGCAGCGGGCGGGGATGCGGGATCCATGCGGGCTGGGCTTTCCCGGGAATCCCTGCTGGCTTTGGGCCATTCTGCTCCCACTGGTTCTGGTGAGGCTGCTCCCAATTTGCACGCGATGGAGAGAGCAGAGCATCTGCTGGGTTCAGCTGAGCTTCGTCTTGACACACCACGGTCGCTGGTTTCACTGGGGGAAAGTTCAGTTATGGCGGGGTAGTTAACAAAAATTCAAGCTTTTAGAACTGCATGTGCTGCATGGAGAGGAGGTTTCCTGCCAGCTTTGTCTTCCCAGGCCCTCCGGAGCAGTGCCCTAGGTGTGAACCCACATACCAGTGCCCAGAGCTAAAAGGGGGCTCACTCTGGCTCCCTTATCTCAAACTGGTGACCTCAATGCTGAAAACCACTGAGAAGACCCCTCCAAGATACTTTTTTATCCCACAAGGGCCTTGTCAGGGAACAGAATAGTCCCTGGTGTTTGAGCTGGGAGGCTCTGGGGAGGCACGGGGCTGTGACACTCAGCACCGGCTGCCACACTTATCTCCCAGGCCACACTGCCCGCCGAGGCTCTGCCCGCAGCAGGGCCTCCGCAGCCCCAGCGAGGCCTGTCTGGGAGATTTCGCAAACACTTCAGGGCTGAAATCTAACAACAGCCCATTTCCCAACACTTTGCAGCCCTCCTCCCCTGCTTCCCCCTCCCTGGGCCCGATCCTGCCTGCCCTAGTGCTGCCGTGAGCCAACCCCAGGCACAGGCAGAAGGCACAGCCAGGTCAGCCTGATACCAGACCCTGTGAGGGACAAGCTCACAGCCTTTGCAGAGCCGTTTTCCATCCTTCCCTGTACCTGTCTGGGATTTCTCCTGTCAACATTCCCACCAGTTCCCTATAGACTGGCCTTTCTCAGCAGGGATCTGCCTTGGGATGTCACCAGCCTCTTCAGATAGGTGCATGTAGCGAGGAGTTGTGACCTCGCACTCGTTCCATGACCTGCATCCTAATTCCGCACTGCTCTGTTGCATCGTTGTCTTTGTTCCCACAGTTGGGAGCATGGCATCCAGGACAAATCTAGCCCTGTTTCCAAGAGGCAGCTTGAGTTCTATCCAAGGTCTCATCACTCAGTGTGGGAGAGGATGCTTAAGGCTCCCATGCCTTGGTGGAGAAGGAAGTCTGAGGTCATGCACTGTGCAGTGATGGTGGTGAGTTGGTCGAGGTGTTTTGGATCTCCCGTGAGTTGCACCTGGGTGTCTGTGCCAGCCTCCCGCCCGTCCCGTGAGCCCACACCTGCTGCCCTTGCTCCACTAGGTTCAGAGCAGGATGCGTCATGTCCTGCACAGTCCAGGTGACGGGAATGATGGAGGTGGTGTCTCTTTTCTCTTGAGGAATGTGAGATGGATAGTCTGTGGTCCACTGTGGTTCTGGTGTGACTCACATTCCCCTGAGCACTGTTGATCCAGTGCCATGAGTGTTCTGGATCATCTCCAAGTGCTGTGTGTGTAGGTGTGTGGAGCTGTGTTCTTCACTTATGTCTTTTTCAACCTATTTCAGCTAGTCTGAGGATACGGTAATTTGCATTACTTCATCAAATGTCCAAGACAGGTTCTAAGCTTAATTTTTAGCTTTTTCTTCTCACCGTCCTAGACATTTTCCAGGTTTTCTACGCGGGGAGATGGATGTAGGTGAAATGCGGGGCTCGGTGTTTTGAAGGAAGAGGAGCTGACTCCTCACTCCTGGCTCTACAATGGGTCTGTCTGGAAATTTCAATGCAGGTCGTGTATTCTGGTAATGAGTTGGGCTTTCACAGACCTATTTAAAAAGAAAAGAGGTAGTTAATCTTGGAGTATGTATATCTGGGCTCCACACCTAAATGGGCTATCATTCAGTGAAAGGCTCAGCATTTATTATTTCTAGCACATCCAGCAGCTCTATTTCATGGCTGTGTACTCCAGAGGCTGTCACTGTGTGAGCCCAAGGCAACAGACAGTCCTCCTTCTAAGGGGTTTTACAGTTTCTCTGAGCTAGGTACTCCAGACAGTCCCAGAAGATTCTGTGTGTGGGTTAGATTCCCTAAATACCTATGGAAATCAGGTCCTTGGGGAACTCAAGTGTGTGTTTGTTGTAAATGTTGTTTAAAGTGGAAAACCCTGTATTACTGCTAAGTTTTTGGAGAATTTTGTCATGTCTAATATGACTGTGGCTGTGCTCATTGCCCATAGAAATCTCTGCCTTTTCACATAATAGAAAACTGATCTCTGGAGCTCACTGCCATAAGACAAAGCAATTCATCTATCTGGACAATAGCACTGTAAAAATCGAATTGCATAAAAAGCCTCCATAAGGGACATAAAGTGAATAAGACTGATCTGATCAGGAAGAAACCCTCCTCCATCGGGCTACCCACTGCTGGGAACTGCTGCTGAGCCACGAAGCTGTCTGCTCTGGGGGCCACGGCTCCGCCTCAGAGAAAGCTTCTGCTCTTCTGTCCATGACCACTATTGGGAGACAATAAACAGCCAGACATTTCTTCTCTAGTGGCTGCATCTCCCCAGGAACTGGCTGTAACGCAGCAGCAATCCAGTCTCCTACGTGCACCTTTTCAGGTCACTTCAGGGCTGAGCTGAGCACAGCCTGTGATAAAGCAAAGAGGAAAACAAGGGATTCACAAGGAGAAGTGGGAGGAGGAGAGGGGATGAAGGAAGTAGAGCACTTAAGGCAACATCAAACTCATGCCAGTTTGGGTGTCTAAGGCAGCTGTTTCAGCACAGAGGAGGTGAGGGGAATGTGAGCTGGTGGTTTGGAGACAGAGCCATGCAGGGCTTTTTTCCCTGGCTCTGATGTTCCCGCAGGTGAAACGGGAGCATGTTTGGGATCTCTGTGCCTGCAGCACATCCCGCTTAAGCCTGGACATCAGCAGAGATGAAGTGCAGTAGGCTGTCACCACTAATTTCAGACACTTTACTGAAATGCCTGAAATTGGGTGTGTGGTTGACCTGTGTTCAGGGCAAAGTGTGGATCCATCTTCCCTGTCTCTCCTCTGAATGAAGGGGCCACTTAATCGCCTTTGTCAGGTTGTTACAGGCAAACACAGGGAATCCAGGCCGGGGAGAGGAAAAAGCTTGATCAAGACAAATGAAAGAATCAGGTTCCCAGGTCTCGCCTCCAACTAGTAGCTTCTTTGTACAACAGGGAGGATTTCTTAAGTCAAAATCATTGCCAAATCCAGATGGAACTGAATGATTCAGGATTAAAAAAAAAAAAAATAGGGGAAAACTCCAGGCGTCCTTAAATGTTTTGTTTGAGGATTTTCTAAGGGAAACAAGTTTTTATTTCAAGACATAACTTTTGGTGTGAAATAGTCTTTTTTATTTGTTTGTCTTGAAGGGAAAGGTCAAACCTGAAATGTAGCAGATAATCTAAACCCAAATGTTTCCTTCTATACTGAACAGAAAAACTCAAATTTTATTTTGCATGTATCTTTTCTTTTTCCTTTCCAGTATTTTAATTCAGTCATTAAACAATCCCTCCTCAGCCTCCTTCCCAAACCCCATTGTTTGCAGACTTCTCTGTTTTCCTATCTAAGAACATTCATAACACTGTGATACGAGACAGTCCTGCTCGGGCTGGCTTCTGTCGGATCAAGTGACCCTTAAGCTCCTATTGTTTTCTGCAGTTTATAAACTTATTTATTTGCCAGTTATTTGGATTCATTTGCTTTTAACTTTTTGGACTCTTTCTTCTCTTTGCAATCTCCATATTTGCGCAACTGTAGATTGAGATTATTCGCTGGTTATTTAGTTCATAAGTCACCAAGGCCATGGCTTGATGAAGAGTCATCACCCTATTCCACCTGGAGGGTCAGGTCTTCTGTGAATGGAGTCAAAAGCAAGGGGAGGAGGCTCTCTAAGCCCTGATTTGGTGACGAGCGTTGGCTATTTAGTGTCTCTGTCAGCGTGTCCCTGCCTTAGGCTCCCCAGTTGTGAAATAAAGCTCCCCACCCCTCCTTCCCGAATTGTGTGCGTCAGGAGAAAGGCATCCTGGAGAGGGACAGGCAGGGACTCGTGTGGAAGGTCTAGGTGGAGATGACAGCACAATGCTGGGTCCACATTCCTAGATGTGCTGTGGATGATGCACAGGGAACAGGCAGACTCGGGCGTCGTAGCCTGGAGAAAAGTGTTTGTGAAAGGGAGAGTGAAACGTGTGGCAGCAGAGCTGGGGGAGCAGACAGAGCGCGCGTGCAGCCCTCGCTGGGAACATCGGAACAGGTTGTGGCACTGCCTTGGAAGGAGTGTAAAGGAGGGGAATGAGGTCATTTGTTCAGTCTGTGCAGATGGGAGAAATTCTTGGGAATTCACTTCAGGGCAAGTGAGACACTTGTCCCATTGCCACCCCTTTTTCTGCAGGTGAATACTGTGATGCAATAGGCCCAAATCAGCTTTCAGTGGCCAGGCATCCCAGGCCATTGTTTCAGCTTCTTCCCACGCTTCTCCAGAGGGGTCACAGAGAGATGACAGATGGTGAACGCAGCAGTCTCCCACCGCATTCCTTTGCTGTGCCTCAGTGCCCGTTAGCTGCATCTCCTGACCTCAAACACAAGAGGTGTTCAGAGAAGTCTCTGCTGGACCCCCGTTTCACTGATCTGTGAGACAGTGCTTGATTCTGCTCCTGAGGAATTGAACCCGAGAACATTCATAGTTAAGTGCACAAATGGACTTAAGTCAAGCAGCAGCACCCAAACCATAGGGCCTTAGGAACCTCAGTGCAGCAGCAGCTCAGCACTAACAGAAATCACTGGAAAAAATAACATAGTTGAAGATTGCAGCTGATCTCTGAAGATTTCACCCCAGAGGTCTTTTTTGTTCTCCAGGCTGCTGTAGGTGTGTTCCTTCCTTCATGCCTTTGTGTTTTTGGCTTCCTTCCCAGGTGACACCATTTCCTATGTCCTGTGACCTACAAGGAGAGTGTGCTTGCCGGGACCCCAACGCCCAAGAGCACAACCAGAAAGACCTCCGTGGCTTCAGTCTTGGGTAACGCCAAGTGACGCGGAAAGGAGGACCACACTGCTCAAGGCAGGCTAGGAGAGACACCACATCCCTTTTGGTATCGTTTTTAACATTTAGCTGCTCAACTGGATGGCATTTCTGCACCAGGGACCCTTAGAATTCAACCAGTCTGCCTTTAATTTTTGTCCAAGGAGAACTCAAAGTAGGGGTTTATGTATTAATTATATCTTAAATAGTGATGATGAGAAACAAACAACCAAGAGTCAAGTCGAGACGACTTTCATGTATCAAAACAGCATGTTATGCCCACCTAATTTGAACAGTTCATATCTAGATTCAAGGCGAGAAACAAACTATTTATGTACACATATTTATAGAAATAAGTACAGAAAGAGAGAGAGAAAGAGTGAGAGATTATGATCAACGCAAAAACACTTTCCCCTCCCCAGCACTCACAACTCAGACTGTTCGTGGAAGAGGCTGAGCTCTTGGAGGACTCCAAGCTGAGCCTTTTCTGATGCTGAATGCCAAGATATCGCATGCTCGGGGCACTGTGGTTGGGGTGGGATCTCCACAGGGCTGGGCCTCTTGGCAAGTGACTTGCCAGGCGCCCAGCCAGCTCGAGATGTGGGATGCATCTGCTCCTCACAGGAATGCTACTTCCAGCCAGGGAGCTCAGCAGACTGCAGTGGCCTTTCTGTACAGCTCCTCCTTCTCCCCCTGCCCTCAAAGAGCCAACAAAAAGCCCCCTTGCAGCCTGCAGGGCTTCTGGGATGTTTCTGTGTGGAGCTGAGCAGGTGGTCCCGTGGTGGAGTCAGGGAGTGGGGAGTCTAAGGACTGGCATTGAGGAACACGGATGATTGCTTCTGAGGAGCAGAGAGGGGAACTCGCGCCCGCACTTGTCATTTGAGCATGTCTGCTGCTGCTACTCCTGCTACTCCTGCTGCTATGTCCCATACAAATAGTTTCCTTACTGTGTCAGGACAGGGTGAAAAGCAACCCCATGCAACCAAACAGTCTGCCTTAAAGCTTACCTACAACCTGCCTTTCAAACCCTCTGGTCTCTTCCTCAGCATTGGGGCAAGAAAACAGGACACCAGCCAGCCAAAGGAATCTGCTTTCTGGTCTCCACCCTGCCAAGTGGTTCTCTAGGCCTCCTCCACCCCACTCTTATGGTGGTCTCTATCTGACAACCGCTTCGTGCTCCTGTTTTCTCGGGAGAGGGGAAGAGGAGGAGGAGACACCTGCCGTGAGGAAAGGCCCGCAGGAGACAGTATTAGGATTTTGGTCATATTTGTCAGTATTAAGCTGCCAGGCCAGTGGGTCGGACACTTGGGATAGACCAGGAGCTTAGCTGTTTCTAATCTTCCAGAAAGAAGGGCATTAGCTGCAGCAGACCTCACACTTCCCTGTCATCCTCCTGCTTCAGCCCAGAGGGGAACATGTGCCAGACCCTCCCTCGGTGATTCCCTTCCTCACAGGGTTCATTACATTGAGTCACTGAGATACCCAGGGCATCCGATGCTGCTGCTGCTGCTGCTGCTGCTGCTGCTGCAGCCCATCCCAGGGAAATCCCAGAGGTCTTTCCAGTGTGGCTTGGGCATGTTTCTGCTGCTGTTAAGCTCCTGCTAGGAAGGACACACATCCAAAAGAGCATCCTTCCCAGTGTTAAGTTTGTTTGTTCCTTGGGACTGTCCTGACTTATACAATCTACTAGGTAAAGACAGAAGGATTTTTTTCTAACTCCTGCTTGATTGAACATTTAGGCACTGGAGCAAGGCAGAAGGGTAAGGGGAGGGGTCATTTAGCTCATGAATGTGGATGTAAAAATGATTTGGAGAATTAGAAATGGAAAACTGATAGAACAGTAGGTGCAAGGAGCCAGGTTCTTGTTAGCCACTGTTGGGGTTGTTTCTATTGGAATAAACCAGAGATGAATCTCAAGAACTGAAGTAGAGGCCTGGAGAGGTGATTGTCGTTAAGAAGGTGAGGAGCTCTCTGTTGTGAAGCTCCAGCTATTCCTAGAAAAGGCCTGGCCATGGGAGCTATGTGGATGGCTCTGCCCCCTCCCTGTACTGGAAAGGCAGGTGCAGTGGGATCAGGGTTCCTTCCATGGAGTTAGACTGAGCATCCTCCACCTTAGAGAGCAGTGGTATAAGCTTCCACTTTTGCCCCTTGCCTTCTAACTAATATGGGCAGTAAATAACTGTGCAAAGGTTGCTGCTTCCTTCTGGTCCCTTTGCCCTCCCCTGTTTTGTTGGCAGTTTGTTCATGTGCCACCCAGCCTGTCAGAAGAGCTCACAACCCCAAAAGCCTTTCAGACTGACAACACATCGTGTCCTCAATGCCTGAGGCATCTTGGCATGATTCCCCCTCTCCATTCCACCTGGGTTTCATCCCATCAGGGAGCCTCAGTTCAGCTCCTGAGTGCATCCTGAAAATGCCCTTCCCGGTGCAGAGCCCAGCATGGAGGAGATTTCCCATCTGCTTTTCCCACTTGGACAGTGCCCAGGAGAGGCAGATCTGTACAGACATTATTGCCACTTGCTGCTGTGGGCTTGCAGGACCTCAAGGCCAGCTGAGCCCCTCTGGCTAGCCAGGGCCCGCTCCTGCTTGCTGAGCTGGAGACCTCAGCTCAAGGGAGATGGTGGCTCCTCACCAGCACAGCCTCCCTCCTCAGCTCCCCTCCTGCAGTTCTGGTGTGCCCCAACTCCCTTTCGCACGGGCAGGCTTTCCATGCTGCTATTTGATTTTTTTTTTTCTACCTACCATGTTGGCACTGTCCATCTCCTCCAGTAGGGCTGACAGGATTAGGAGTGGGAAAATGTTCCATGTTAAATCCAGTGGCGCTTTTTTTTTTCCCATTGGGGCAAATCCCCTCTGCATTTCAGGTGCTTTACCAAGCACCCAGAGGGATGCCGAGAGGGGAGACATGGGGAATGGACACCTGCTCAGCTCTTCTCCCCTGTGCTCCCAACTTTGGTCAAGGACAGCTGGATCCTCGCATCATCTATCACTGCATGGGCCTCAGCTGCCCAGTGGAGTCCTAGGAAAGACCCTCCCTGACTGTGGTGGCAGTCGGGTGGAAAGCGAGAGGGACACCGCTCACCACTTCCACCCACTGAGCCAGCGGCAAAGGACAACATCAAACCAGAAGTTTGGGGGAGGAGAAGAGGGTGCTCATGCTGGTGAAATTTAGCTGCTCATAAAGTCCACTTCACCTGAGTGCCAAGATCTTCTCCGTCACAGATAGTGAGCCAGGGCTGCACCTTACGTGGGGCCACCAGGCTGTGGGGGATGTCCATGGCCAGCAGGAGGGAAAGCTGGAGCAGAAAGTGGTGAATGGTGCACGGTGGGGTGGGAAACTCCAATCAGCTGCTACCCCTCTCCCTCCCCACCTTCTCACAGACAGGCTGAGCTGGTGTCCTCCTGCTTTTCTTGCATCTTCTGCTGTCCCCCCCCAGGCTGAGAAAGGAGGATGGCACCAGAGGACTCTTGGAATCGGGTTCCAGCTACCTCCCTTCCGGTTTCGGTTTCACTTGGTTGTAACTGTCGGTTTGTTCTAGGTTTTACCTGTGTCTAAGAAAAAAAAAAAGGGGAAAAAAAAAGTGAGAGAAAAAAGAAAGCCCCATAGCCAACAAAAGTTTCTTGCTGCAAGTGATTCAAGTGGGGATAAAAAAATAACATGTGAGGCTTTACAAAGAAGAATAGGAGAGAAAAGAAGAAAACAGCAAAAACCCATTAAAAATGGAGAAAAGAAAAAGAAAAGAAAACCCGCATATTCCAAATCCAAGAAGAGCAAAGCCTATTTTTGCGTGTTTGAAAGGAAAACACCGATTCTGCCAGCTGAGTAGAGAGCTAGATACTAAGTGTAGATTTCCCTAGAAGTACCGTGAGGTTTTATAACATTGTCTGGTTTTGTTTTCCTCGTGCATTGTGATAAGTCCAGGAACTAAGGCTAAGGGGTTATCCCCTGGTATATTGTTGTTTGTGGGGGGAGGGGGGGGCGGAGTTTGTTTTTTTTTTCCAGATTATTTTTTTAAGTGTGTATTTGTGCTTATTTTTACGTTATCCAACTGTACATACGCATTTAACCAGTATTTCACTGTGCTCCAATTACTGCACTCAGAAGCACTGCACAGTCTGAATCCCGGAGAGCTGCGAGAGACTGGGAGTGAATGGGGAAGGAGAAAGCTGCTACCTGAGCAGACAGGTGATTCCCATTTTGGGGAAGTGGGGTGCTGACCGCCCCCTTCCCACACGCCAGCCCATTGTGCCCATTCAAGGCCAAGCTAGAAGACAGGAGGGGATGGGGTGAAGTCAGCCGAGGCTGGGATGCTCAGAGAGGTTTCAGAGCTGGAAGTTTGGCCTTTGAACTGTTTTTGGATGCCATGGAACTTCCCAGCCTTTCAGCAGCATTTTGCCCTCCCCTGCCCAATCCCTGGAGGCCCCAGTGAGAGTTGATGGGCATATTCTTATCACTGGGAGAGGACCACATGCCCGACAGGGATACACTCTAGATATCTCTAGATATCTCCATGGTTGTGGGCCCCATTGTGGTCTCAGTGGTGCAGCTGAGCTGATTTGTTTTACATTTTTTACATGTTACCCCATCCTCTGGGGAAGGCCATCTCCCTGCTGAAGGTGCAGCAGCACTCCTGCCTCCAGGTGACCTTATATGCTGGGCACACAGAAGCCCCGAGAACAGCCCCATTTCCCTGGAAGACCTTGACCACTGAGTTCAGTGGGAGCCCGAGCAGAACATCAGGAGGAGCAGGTCCAGGTGGCCCAAGGTGTATTTCCTCGGAGCTACGGTCAATTTGCGCAATAGGGATTTGGTGTTGGGCTGTTCCTGCCACCCGGGGGGTTCAAACCCCCCCGTTCCTTTTAGCAGGAGAAAAGTGAGGCTTAATATTTTGTTTCTGTCTTCGTTTGGCAAACTGAGTTTTCCCCTTTTCACCGGATCTATACATCCAAGATTCATTAAGAATGAGAATCACTTCCTCTGAGGCCACACTCAAGAGCTTGGGTTGTCTTCAGGTGTTTGATGAGGAGTCTTGGTGCTACTTGGTGGTGGTTTTAGTCCTGTTGGGTCGAGATGCGGAGCTAACGAGTCCAAGTTGTCTTTGGTTCCCATTCTGGCTTAGTTTTTAGTCTTTCGGTTTTTCCTTCTTTTGGTGAGGCCACATTCAGCCACCAGTTTCCATCTTCTGAGTGCAAAGAACCAGGGCTTTAACGAAACATTTCACCAGCAATTCAAGAGGGAATTGGAACCGTTGCGGAGTTTGCATTGTACGGCCTCTGTAATTACGTACCTGTCTGCAGATGAGAGGCTGAATTTTGCTCCCATCAAGTCAACACAGGTTTTTGTTGTTGTTGACTTCACTGGGAGCAGGATTGAGCCGTACTATATATATAAAAATATATATATAAATATATATATGATATATATATAATATTATATGTGTAATATTATATATATATCAGTGTAATATTTACAAATAAAACTGTGATCTCGTCTAGAGAAAAATGTATTCATATTACCAACTGCTCTTCCATATTTATGTATCATATTGTATCTTTTTATTATAATTATTATGATTATTATGGTTATTATTATTATTATTATTATGGAATCTTTCTTGGCACCTTTTGGAAGCCACGTCAACCAATACTCCAATGAAGTGCTGAGGATCTATTTTCACAAGAATTCTACTGGTCTANTAAAGGTAAAAAAAAAAAAAAAAAAAAAAAAAAAAGAAACAAGCAAAATACAGTTCAACCCTTAATTCTGTACCTCACGCCTGTACGTTTGCTGCTCCAATTTTGGGTTTTATTTTGCGTTCGTTTGTTTTTAACGGATCTAATTTAAGTCTCCAAGCAATATATAAAGATGTAAATAGTAAAGCTTATTTATTAAGATTGTCATCTTTTTTAATTTATATTTACACAATTGTTCATCTAATTTATTTTTTTTTCAATACAGTTTTTAACAGTTGTCCTTTTTTTGGTTCATGATGTTTTTTAAATCATTTTCACAGAATTTCTTTATACAGCTTTTTCTCTTTCTTTGAATAAGCAACAACTTCCTCTGGTCTTTCAAAAACAGGTCATGTTTCACTCCAAAAAAAAAAAAAAAAAAGTTATGTCAGATTCATCAGAAATATTTTGCCATTGTTGATTCCTATACCCTAAAGTTCTATATTATATAAATATATAATACCTTGTATGCTTAAATATTTAACTGTGTGATTTTGTATATATCTTCATACACATGCTCACACACATATGAGGGTTAATGTCCCCAGATGCTGGGAGAACAGAGAATCAGAAACACAAACAATATAAGCTTGTATTAAAGAGTTCTGAACTGGACCCCTCGCTCTTGCCACGTCTCCTTTGCTTTCGGTCGAGCCAGTCCCAGGCAATGCCCGTGGGGGTACCCAGCGTGGTCAGTGAAGGCTGTGGGGTCCCACATCTGGCTGCACAGCTGCACAGCACCCTGTCCATGCGCTCCAGCTCTTTGCTTTTGGGGCAGGGAGGGTTGAACACCACCGTGTTTTGCCAGAGGGCTGCGGTGGGTGGAGGGAGGCAGCGCTGGCCAGGGCCCCGGGAGCCAATTTCACCTCCAGTGGTTTTGGCTTTGCCAAGGTGGTTCAGGTCCTGCTTCCCTCCAGGCAGGCTGATGGAGGTTTTGATGTGAGAGAGCTTGAAAATCAAGTTGTCCATATTCTGCTTGCCTTCTTCATCACACGCAGAACATGTTCATCCAGAAAAGCAGTCCCAGCGGGAACGTGCCTTGGCTCGGAGGTGTTACCTAGGAAGGAAGCAAGGCTGAAAGCAAACTATGTGCAGCCAGAGAGCCGAACATCCCAGTGCACAGAGCCTTTGGACGCATGAGAAAACAGACAGATAAAGATAAACCAGTCTCCAGTGGTCCAAAGAGAGCTGGTCCCCCCTCCAGATCAAGGCCTTGTGAGGTGTACACCAATAATTCGTGTGTGGTGAGAGCAATAGACTGAGGGACGAGAATAAATAATTTTTTTGTTTGTTTGTTTTGCTCTGGCATAAATAAGTCAGTAAAAAAATGTTTTGCATTTTACCTGTGAAAAACCACTGCAACATATTGAGCAGGGAGAAACAGAAATCTCACGAGCAAGAATGCATCGTGTTTTCTATACCATCCTTGTCTTTGGTCAATGCATTATTAATGGAGTGTAAGTGCATCACACACAGCCCTATCAATAGCACAGACTGTAGGTAAAAAGGCCCAGGAACGAGGGATTAAATGGGTTGTGTCTATGGCAATGCACAAATCAATTGGCTGTGTGTTGAACTATTAGGCATTAATAAAGACCTGAAGATGGGAGCAGCCATGAAGACAGGGAACAGCAGGCAGCTCACCCCTGCTGGGCTGTGCTCAGCTCCACTCCTCCTGCATGTGCACAACCACCCCAGGATCAATTGGAATGCAGAGTCAGAACAACAGCTGCTATGTCCGGGTTACGTGTCTTGTCTGGAGCTCAGTCACTAAAGAAAGCTGAGGAAATTGCTCTGAATTCTTATGGCAAAACCCTCTCCCGGCTCAAAGTCACAGCTCCTCAGACAGGCATGGCATTGGTGACTGTGGCAATCACAGAATCATAGAATGGCTTGGGTTGGAAGGGACCTCGAAGATCCTCCTGTAATGGGAAAATGAAGCTGTTAGCAGCAGGGGAAAAATGTCATGTCAAAAAGACACAGAGGCTTTAAAAAGCTTCCATAGGAGGACTGGAATATAATGAAAACTACTCACAAATATGAAAAAAAGCCTCCTTTCCATGTAAACAAGGACATCTGAAAATCAAATGAATGGTCAGGCTGGCAGATGTGTGCCCAGGGGTTCACTTGCTTGCACACATGTAGACACACAAACCCAGCAAACCCCTTCTGGTCCAGCACTACCTTTTCCTGGACTCGTTCATTCCACCTCCTCAGTTTTTTAGTTTCTAAGGCACACGCACCTGGAAGGTGAAGAAAAGTGAGCAGTTCTGAGGCCGGAATTCTTCTTTTTGCTGTTCATTAAGTACCACAACGCTGCGATGACCCCAAATTTTTCCCTCTGCCCTGAATTGGAATAACAGCTGCCTACATCATTTGAGTCAACAACTGGCCTAAGTTCTCCAATAAAATGCAGCCAAAGGGCCAGGGTCTTCATTTTTTTTAAGTACAAGTGAGGCAATACTGTGTCAAAATAGTTTTAAAGGTCTTGACAATCTTTTGGCTGACTTCTCTCGGGCCTGGGGAGGATTGTTAGTGGTTAAAAACAACTTCCATGAAATTTCTATTTTTTTTCTTTTTTTTTCAGATAAAAGGTTATTCACAGCTTTTTGATCATTTTGCTTATGATGAATGAAGAACTAACCCAAACAGCAACATCCTCCCTTGTAGCCACCCTCCTTGCCCTGCTTTTAAGATGTTATGTGCCAGTTTATTTATTTATAAATCACTTCCCCAGTCATATGTTTTTTTAAAGAAGCCTAAGAGCCCCATACGTAAGCTCACTGCTGCTCCCCTTTATCCTCATCCAGCCCAACTTATGCTTCAGATCCATTGGTATTTTTGATGAAAGAATTGAGGTATGGGGATGGTTCTGGCTGAATGTCAAAACCCACCTCTGTCTTCAGGCACTCACCTTGTAACACAGACCTGTTCTTTTCCAAATGTCACTCTAATAACGTGGGTTTTCCCAAGCCCTGGTGCTGCTGTGTCTCCATAACGCTCCCCACCACAGTGCCTGCTAAACAGGCTTGGAGAGACGGGAGGGCGGGCAGGTGCAGGGAAGGGAAAGGAAATTCTTTTTATTGCACTCTTTATTAATACTGCGATGCTCAAACTTTCCACCCAAGCACTTAAAGCCTCCCGACCCTCATAGCACCATAGGAAATGACCGAGCTGAAGCACATCGTAGTGGTTCAAATCAATCCTTGAAGCCCTGGCAGCTCCTGGTGCCCAGAATCAAGAGCCTGTTGGCAGATTTTTGCGCCCCCCAGCCCAGTGCTGTGAGGCACTGGCAAGGCCAGAGCTGCCCAGGGCAGGTCCCCTCACCAAGGCGGCACTGTGAGCCACGGTCCTGGTTTAACACCATGACCACCAACGCTCAGGGAGGCAGTCAGGCCATGTGTGCTTAGGAAAGTAAAACAGAAACCTTTTCCTTTGTGTCTCACAGTGCACAAATCAGTTCACGTCATGATGCTCAGCTTCTGGACAGCTAATCCTGCCTCTGGCCCAGCAGGTACAACGTGTGGTTTACATCCTCCCAGGGCAACAAGGCACGCGCTTGCAGGCTACTGAGTCATCCGTGGCACCACAGGGCACTGCCATGGCTAAGCATTAGTGCCACTGCAAGGCTTTGTTCCCCCCAGGAACCCCTCGGGATGGTGAGGACCTGGGCTGCCCACACAGCACAGCCACCGGCACTCCCTTGGCGGCTTCTCCAGCCTCAGCAGAGTCCCATCCAACCAAGGAAAAATTAAAAAAAAAAAAAAAGAAAAAAAAGAAAAGAGGAAAAGCAGAAACCAAACAAATAAATAAAGGAGCAAACGCTGCCCTTGACTGCAGAGGCCTGTGCCGTGGGAAGAAGCTGTCCCAAAGTGGTGTGTCATCAGCAGCACAAAAACCCAAACAATCGGCCCCTCTGTGCGCCGTGCCAGCTGCAGCCCGGCCGGGACCAGGGCGGGGGGAACAATGGCCGTGGGGACAATGGGGATTGTTCAGGCTCCTCCGGAGGGAACAGCCCCACGCAGCCCTGGGAGGGGACCTGCAGCTGTCACCAGCTCTGAGCTACCAGACAAGTGGCAGATTTGGGGTGCCCTCCAGAAGGGCGTGTGCCCGGTGGGACGCTCATAGGATGCTGGAAGTGGCCGTGAATGCTTGTTAAAGGTTTCTCTGCACAGAAAGCCTGTCCCCGTGCTGAGCTGGAGTTTATGAGGTGCTGGGGTGCATGGATGGGGGAAGTAGGGCCAGGCTGTGCGGGATGCACCCGTGGCTGCTCTATCAGTGCTGTTACCTGCACACACACTCACTGCAAAGACACATGGAGAAGGTTTCTCCTTTTGACCTTAACTCATCCTAAAGCTGATCACTCCATCCAGGAGCCATTGAAGCCAAGCTACCCTTCCCAGCCATGCCATTAGGGAAATAATTTCAGCTTTTCAAATGGATGTGGATAGTTTATGTATTCAACCTGGATGATGGCATCTTTTTGCCCCCGTTCCCACTTGCTTTTCATGTTTCATCCACTCCTTGGTGCTCTCCCACCCAGGACAGCATCACCTCTGGTCTGCCAAAGCCCAGGCAGTGGCACAGCAAAGTCGGAGTATCAGCTGGCAAAAGGAACCAGCTCCTGGGGCAGCAGCAATTTGCTTTGGAGCTGGGATCCCTTTTCCCCGAGGGAGCCAGAGGAGTGCCAGGGGTCTCTGTGTGTGTACACTATGAGGCACAGGTCCATCTGCCAGCATTGCTGGGCTATGACTACAACTGTTTATCTTGAAAGCCAGAGGGTTACATTCTCCAAAGTTTCCAGGGAGAAAATACAGACCCTTCCTTTCAGCTGTGTGCCGGAGGATGTGTAACCTCGACGAATTCTTCGGTTTTGTTTGGCTTGGGTGTGCTGTGCCAGGTAGCATCACTGGCCAGAGGCTCTCCTGGCTTTGATCTGGGAGCTAGGTGTGCTTCACGACAGGTTAATGGCCATCAAACTCCGCAGCCCAGAGTCTAGACTCTTCCACCTGCTCCGTACATATTAACACAGGCTCACACACAACTCACTCTGTACATGTACCCATACAAGCAGCCAGTCTCACCACGGATGCAAAGCAAAGCTCCTCAGCAGCCTTCCAAAGCAAGCAAACCAAGCCTCTGCAATGGACACAGCTGCAGTGTGGATCCAGAGGACAGCCAGCCTGTCCCCGTGCTGCTCCTGCTATGTTCCCAGTCAGGGCTACCAGAGTTGAAAGTCTCCTTTCCATCACCATCTGCAACAAAACATCCCCATGCTGCAGCTCTGCCCCTTCCCCAGGGCTCTGCGAGGGATGGGCATCCCAGGTGCAAAAAACACCACTGTGGGGGAGCTCGTAGTGTCAGAGTGGAGAAAAACATGCTGAGGGGCAGCCAGCCAGCTGCCTTGTATTTTGGCCGGCATCTCCTGTTCCTAACACCTAGCACCACGCTCACAATGGAGAGCAATCCCAGGGGCAGCATTATCCCTGTCACACCTCCAGTCCAGTCAGAAAACACAGGCAATTTGTCCCTCAGGTTGGTCAACACCGGCTCTCGCCTGCAGCGAGACCACAGAGCTGCTCCCCATCGCCGTGTGCTGCGTGGGGCTTCCAAGAGAAATGAATCATCCCCGAGCCAAGCAAACAAAAACAAAATAAAACCCCGTGTTTATAAAGTACAGGGAAAGGCACAGCTGTGGGCCAGAGCCTTGAGAAAACAAGACAGCTTCAAAGCACCTGGAGCTGCACCCGGTGAGCAGCAGGGACAGGATGGACCAGCCAAGCTCCCTGCGGCTGCTGCTGGTCCTGGCAGCCTTGGCCTGTGCTGTGTCCTGCCGAGTGTCCAGGGGGACCTGTCCTACGGGCAATGGAGCCACGGCCTGCTCTGCAGGTGCCAGGAGGGGATGGTCATAGAGGCACAGAATCATGGAATATCCTGAGTGGGAAGGGATCCAAAAGGACCAGAGTCCAGCTCCTGGCCCTGCCCAGACACCCCAACAACCCCACCCTGGGCACCCCTGGCAGCGCTGTCCAAGCCCCCCTGGAGCTCTGGCAGCCTCGGGGCCGTGCCCATTCCCTGGGGAGCCTGGGCAGTGCCCAGCACCCTCTGGGGGAAGAACCTTTCCCTGATCTCCAGCCTGAGCCTGCCCTGGCCCAGCTCCAGCCGTTCCCTCAGGAATTGCCACTGGTCTCCAGAGAGGAGAGATCAGTGCCTGCACCTCCATTGGCCCTTGTGAGGAGGCTGCAAAATGAGATCTCATTTCCCCTCACTCTCCTCTTCCCTAGGTTGAACAAACGAAGTGACCTCAGCCACTTCTCGTATGGCTTCTGCCCTTCTTCACCATCTTTGTGTCCCTGCTTTGTTCTCCAGTGGCTTTAGATCCTTTTTATACTGTGGCACTCAAAACCGCACAGCAGTCCCAGTCACTGCATCAGTGGCTCCAATGAGAGATTTGGGGGTTTTCACCCCCCAGAAGTGCACACACTGTGTCCTGGCAGCACACGAAATGGGCAGCTCAGTCTGACACCAGTCTGGACACTGGCCAGGCACCACCACGTTGGCATTTCAAGGCTTTTGCTGTGTGTTGGGGCAGCTCCAACCAGGCAAATGCAAAGTCTTCCTTTGACTGCAACAAATCATGGTCATCTCCTTCATCCCCACAAGCAAACTCCAAGGCCACCAGTCACCCCCAAAGGGCAAAGGGATGGTGAAGGGGCAGCAGCAGTGCTGGGCACTCAGATTTTAACACATGGTGGTGTCACGGTCCCTCCTTGGTCTTCATTTTCAGCGCGGTACGAGCCTTAGTGACACAGAGGCCACAGCCCAGAGCCCTCAGGGTCATCCCCCTCTCTCTCCCCATCAGAAAAAGGGATTTAGATTAAGACCTCAGACAACCTGCAATGCTTTGCAGCTTGTCTCACAGGCAGCAATGTCACAGCAGAGTTTTCTGTGAACTCCAGCAGGACTTTGACCAGGTACTGGCGTCATTCCCAATGCACATGAATGTGGTTCAAATGAAGAGACATAACCAAAGAGGGGGAAAAAATAGAGCAGTTTGGAAGGAACAACCAGAACTATTTGAGTGGGTGCAAATCAGGCAAATAGGTTTAGCTCAAGAAGAAAAAGGTCTCTGGCTGAACCTTCTCCACATCAAATCCTGCACCTCTGTTTGGTTTCAAAACATTTTTGTTTTGAAACTCACCTCCTGTTTGTTTGCTTTGATGTTAAAGGGTTAACTAACCTGAAAAACTAAACAAAACTATTTGCTTTGGGCTGACTAAACTGATTCATTCAACCCACACTCTTCCTTCTTCCCTCTCCAGGTTCGTTGTTTTGCTTTAAAAAGGAAAAAGCAATAGCTTCGAGCTGATCTGATTTTTGTATTTTTTCCCCTCTCACCCTCCCGCACTTTTTGGTTTGGCTACCAGGCTGAGAAATCCATTACCCACAGGGAGCCCGGGCCAGCCTAGCCCACATCTGACAGTAAAAGAAACCAGATTCTTCGTGTCTTTTTAGCCCCTGGCTTTCTTCTTGGGCTTTCCCACACGCTCCCAGCTCCCACTGGGACCAGTGGCTGTGCTGGGTGTTGAGGAGGGGAGGACCCTGGGCGAAAGGCTGCACTTTTCCCTCCTTTCTATGCACGCAGCTCTTGGGGTCCCTCATCTCAGCCACATCCCAGGAGTGGCCACAAGTGATGTCCTCCCCAGAACGGAAACCCCACGAACGCCCAAGCAGAGGTGAGACCGTGTCAGGAAGAAACACCAGCGAGGCAGCAAAGATGGACTTAATATGAATCTTTAATGCACAGAACAAGCTGCCGGGAGCCTTGCGAACAAAGGCTGCGCACGGAGCCGCCCCGTCCACTCGGAGCGGTGCAAAAGCCCAGCTTGCCTGCAGTGTCCCGGGCACCTGCCTGCCCTCCCCCTCCGGGACCCTTGCTGGCAGCGCGGTGTCACCGGCCACCCACGCCACCTCCTCCCGGCGTCCTCAGCCACCACGGCACCAGGGCCTCTCGCCCTACACCTCCTGCCCGGTGGCAGGGCAGGCAGGGCAGGCAGGGAGGGGGTCACCCTGCACCCAGCAGCTCCCCTCTGCCTGGCCCTGGCCTCGAGTGGGTATCTCTCCTCCTCCCAGGGTTTTGGCGCGTGTAGTCCAGGAAATTCAGTAAGAAAAGATTAAAAAGGAGAGGCTTTTATGCTGAGTCAAATTAGGTAATTTCTTTTTTTTTTTTTCACTCTTGAAAAATTAAAAAAAAAAAAAAGAAAAGAAAAGAAATAAAGTCCAACTTGCTCATTTCTTGTTTTTCTGCCGTCTGTGTGAGAAAGTCCTGTTTGGCCTCGCTGTCCCCTTCCACCCCCTCTGAACATCACCCGACCCCAAACCCCACCAGCCACTCAGCACATCACAAGTCCTCGACTCCTCGGAGTCCCTTTGCCTCCCACAGCTCCAGGCCCGCTCCTTCCCTCACCGCCCCTTGGACTCCCCGTAGGTGTTGCGCAGCATGGAGACCATCTTCTCCTCGCAGGTGACTTTGGTGTCCTTTAGGATGCTGTACCAGACCATGCCGGGCGGCCGGACCTCCTCGCTGCGGCAGAACAGGTAGGGCATGGTCTCGGTGCGGCTCTGGATGTAGGCACTGCGCAGCAGCGTCGAGCAGTGGCTGCTGACCTTCTCCAGCCTCCTCAGGATCAGGTGAGCCTTCCTGAAGGGGACAGGGATGGAAACAGAGCAGTGCGGGAAAAGCACAGGGGAGACCAGGAGTCAGGACTTCTGCGTTCTGCCACCAGCTCCGTCTTGTGACAAGAACGGATGAGACCCATTGCCTAAGACACTGTCTTTACTGTTTCGAGTGGAGAGAAGCTCTGTTTTTCCCAAAGTTCTGGTATTTCACACCACCAGGATCTCAGGTCTGACCCACTGGGAGCAGCTCGTGTGCCCTGGGGACAGTCTGCCCCAGCTAGATTGTCACTACCACCACATGATCCTGGCCAGTTCCAGCACATGTGCTGGCCCCACCTGGCACCCTGGTGAGACTCCCAGCACCTTCCTGCTCCTGAATGATGAGCCCAGCCCTCCCCTTCCTGATTTCCCAAGTCTGCAGGAGGCAAACGGCCCAAAAGGACTGACACTAGAAGAGTGAGGGGAAAAAAAGCACAACACATTAAGACAAAACAAAATAAACCCATAAGAAACCAAGAATCCCCTTGTGGAAGTCTGCAAAGTGCTAAATCAAACAAAGGGAGGGGAGAGGGTTTACTTCAGTGGTCTGAAAGTCTCAAGATCACAGATTATTTCCTCTCCCTCTGGTGCCACAGGAAAGCTCTGGATTCAGGAGTCGGGGATTTCGCAGTTCCTGCAGGAATGTAAATTCCCGATAATGATATGTCAGGGGCAGCACTGTCAGTCAGCAAGGCATAAACATGGGGATTATTTGATTATGAAAGCTGAGTGGTGTTGCAGCTCGGGCTGTGAGCTCCCAACCCGGGGGAAGCGTCGTGAGCCTGATGTCTGGGGACGGGACACCAGGGAAGGGCTGGTCAGGGTCACCTCAGCGCCAGAGCAGAGGGCAGAGACGGCGGCAGGAGGCGAGAGGGCATCCTGGCATCCCCGGCCAGCTCGGACCTCTCCCTCCGCAGCAGGAACACTGGATGAAAGGCTGGAGGAAACCACTGCTCCTCCAGGGCTGCACATGGGAAACTGTCCCAGTCCTCCCCAGGGTTGATGTGCTCTGGGTCAGCTTGGAGGGCAAAGGAAGAGCAAAGGAAGTTGGCCCTTCCTGGACTACACTCCATGATATCCATTTATGGATTTCATCCACAAAGACAAGCCAGACTGGGCAATTTGAGCCTTGTTAGCTACACACACATCTGTAACGATGTCATGGACAGGGCTGTGCCCAGCTCTGACACAACACCTCTACTCACGTTACTCTCCGTAGCAGCCACCTGACCTTCTACAGCACCTGGTGCTCCCACCACACACCAAGACCTGACACACTGCCAGGAACAGGTCCTGTGCTGCTGGATGTGTGCCTCTTGGAGTTACAAATTCCATGATGGCACTAGGTGCTTTTGGTGGTTGATTTTTGCTTTTGCTGATTGATTCAAGCTCAGCTCAGCTGCAAACCCAAGTCTGGAGTGATTGTCACTACAGTTGCCAAACTTCAACAAATCACAGTCACTGCAGCTGGAAGGGACCAAAAGTCATCACCTGTGCAACTTCCTGCTGGGATCAACCTGCCTGGATGAATTTCTGACCTGTTCCTAGAGTCAGGAGCTGGTGATCCTTCCAGTGCTCCCCATCCTAATGCTGAGAAATTGTTTCTTAACATCTGCACTGATTCTCCCTTTTAGGGAAGGCTGAACAAGCACAGGACCCACATCACCTCACAGGATGGACTTTTATGTGAGCTGACCATACTCAGGAGGAGATCACTCAGCCAGAACACCTTCACAAAGGAGAACTCTCATCTCTCTAAGGCCACAGCTCCACGATCACCCTGATTTGTCATAAAGCAGCTCCAAAATGGGGTACTGGCCTTTCCCCAGCCCTTTAGCTTGTGCTCGTGCTGGTGTCCATGGACCTGAACGCTGTGCCAACAAGGGGAAGTTGTTTACTCAAAGGCCAGACAAGCAATCACTGGATTTTTCCCCCCAAACTGGTTACTATTCCAGCTCACCACAAGGCCTCTCCCAGCCACAGCAAGAGGGGAGCAATGAGGAGCGGCCATGACCAGCCCTTGAGGCAAACCCCGGTGGCGGGCAACCAACAACAACAACAAAAGGAGTGGATGTCTCAGCTGGCCAGTGGCTGTCTGCTGGCCACGCTCTGCCCTTCCTCTGTTCCCTTCTCACCACTTGCCCTACCCTACCCTACCCTCCACAGCTTTCCTCACCCATCTCTCACTTTTCTCCCACACAACCTGCCTTTGCCTCCATTTCCCTTGGCCTTCTCTAGCTTCCCATTTTCATTACTTGCTCCACCACACTTTAATGATCTCCTGGATATTGCTAGAACTTACCATGTTGTCCTTGCTTCCTGATATATACTCAGGTCTCTTATCCAGGCAAATATTCCTACGTGCGAGAAGCAGCTCAAGGATGGCAAGAAATTCAGGGGTCAAACCACCCCAACCTGCTGATGCCTGCTGTGCCAGGGGCTGTGCTCCTCCTGGAGCTGTCTCCACACACCTGCTGCATCCACGGCTCACTCTGTGCAGTCAGTCCCAGGAAAAAACCTATGTTTAAGGATGGGATGTGGCACATGACGGGTTGGCCCTATGAGAGTACTGAAAACACACTGAACTGTGGTCACAGAGGAGACAGGGTGACGGGGAGAGGGAACCAGGCCCCTCGCTTTTGATGTCCAGTGCCAAAGCTGCAGTTTTGATGGGTTTCACCGCTTTGAGTCATTTACTTTAGCGGGGTAATGAAGTCATGTGTAAATGTTAGATTTAGCTTTCGGCTGTCAGCTGTTCCCTCTTTAAAAAAAATAAGGAGGAAGAGAGACAGAGCGGGTGAGGGGAGGAGTGAGAAAGAGAGAGAGGCTTTCTGGTGAAGACTGGGTAATAAATTACAGGAGCAGTTCTTGGGCTGCCAATTTAACACCATAAATCAAGGCCTGGGTATTACCCAAGTGCTCCCTATGGAGGGCTGTCGGGTCAGAACGACCACCTTTTCAAATACTGGAAATGAAATCTTCCTAAATGCTGACCAACCTCATCCCTGCCAGAAATGGCAATTTATTGCCTTATTAAAGGGCAGGAATTGGGAGGGGACAGCAGGGGAGCGAGAGGGGAGTCACTCTCCTGCCTGCCTGTGGCCAGACCCCAAGCTCTCAGTCCCCAAAGGGATGAAGTGACCCCCTTCCCCCTCACCCCACGGCCCAGATGGGGATGTCCCCATGTTGGTGTGGGCCAGCAGTGCCCTCCCTCCCACCACACGCCCACCACAGGAGCCAGGGACTGATTCCGGACTGCACTGAGGTGGTGGATTTAGGAGGTCACGGCACAGTCACAAATGATGAAGAGGGGGATTTAAAAATAGTGACGGCTCTAAGGAGCCACTTCCCTCTGTGGTGCCTCGTGGCATGGTGTGGGACAGGAAAAGGGAGGGGATGGGTGTCTGCTGCCAGGGCACTTGCCAAGGGCTCCTGCATGAACCAGTGTTCCCACTGCAGGGGAGCGCGGTGTGGTGACTGCACAGGGGACGGGGCACCGAGGTCCCTGCTGCCAGCCCCAGCTCTGCAAGGATATGCCCAAGAGTAGGAGCTTCCTGTTCTGCCGAGTGCCAGGGGTGGTCCTGCCAGGATGTTTGTCCCTCAGCTGCACAGGGGACAGCCAACACTCACCTTGAGGGCTGGTGTGGGATGAAAACGTATCCAGAGCCAGCCAAACCCTGCCCCGCCTCACCCCGGAGGGAGGTACTAAAAGAGGGTGAAGCAGCACGAAGAAGCCAATAAAAATGATACCTGGGCTGGAAGGAAGGATGAGATTCCTGAGACTGCTGGGAGAGGGTGGTGGCCTGGCTGCTGTGTTCCTGTATGAGGTGGTTTTGTCATAAATTCAGATTTTTCCACTCTACTGAGAACTGACCTGGGTCTTTCAGACCCTCGTGTGTGAGGACAGCGAGTCCAGGACTCGACGGCCTCTTATCACAGCCTCCCATCAGAACATTGCATTCCCCCTTGCACCAGAAGGCAGCTGCTCTGGAGATGCACTTCATGTCCCTTGGCCAGCCTGGCTGCCTGCCTGGGTGACTGGCTGGAGCAGGGGACAGGTTGTGAGCCCTGGGCTGATGCCACATACTGACCCCAGTGTTGCTGGTAGCCACAAGTAAGGGCATGGAAAGAAGATTTTAACTTAATTATTTGTTCTGCCTCCTCCTAAAAGCCATACCCTGCTTGCAGTGGTCATAAGAATCGGCCTGCAAACACAGCAAGAGAAAATGATAGTGAAATCTCCCCGTGGCTGTGTTAGGAAGCCCGCCGGCTGCACGGATCCAGAGGTCTGGATGCACAGTAGCATTAAAGTTCACTGATTTAGACAGATTCTTCTGTCTTGTTGGAACAAATTAACTGTGTGAGATTCACTCGGTGTCTGTGAGAGGAATGGGGGGAGCAGGAAAGGGGCTGTTGTTGCTAGAGGAGATGAGCAGGATGAGGCAAGCCAGGTGCTGAGATGCTGCTGACCACGGAAAGTCCTGGTTTAGGGCCACCTATGAGCTAAGTTTTTAATGTCTCCTTAATGTAAACGGTCTGGTTGGGACATCTGGCTGTCAGTGTGTCTTCTTGCCAGCAGCTGTTTGCAGTAACCTGTGGCTTTCATGGAAACTGGGCTCACGAGGACCTCAGTGTGATGTATTTATTACACAGAGGCAATCGACTCCCCTCTTGTCACTCCGTTTTACGAGCGAACATTTACTGTGAAGCTGAGGCTCATCTGATAAACATTTCAAGGTACAAAAATGAATGTCCCCCTGGGAAGGAGAACAGTCTGTCAATTAAAATCCCGTTATGAGATGGCCTCCCTTGGCAAAAGAGAATCCTCGTTGCTTCCTGCTATGTCAGTGCCTCTGCTTCTGTCCAAGCTCCCTGAGAAGCCAGGCTGGATGGCAGAGCTTTGCTCTTGTCACGAGCCTGGCACTGGCTGCCTTGGCTTTTATAGATTCATCCCCTTGGCTGCAAGTCACGTATTTCTCAAGTACAGAACAGGGGCAGAGGAGTGCTGTGAGGAGCTCCCCTGGCTCGGTGAGGACAACAGACATCAGCCAAATCGACCACGGGCTCCAGATGTAGCTGGGTCCTGAGACTAGCAGTTTAAATGTCACCCTGCTGTCCCATGGCTTGATGAAGGTATCGGGTTGGACAGCATCCTTCAGTGGGGTGGATCTCAAGTAACAGGGGAAATAAGGATGTGTAAGAAGAAGCTGATGGTTCCCAGGGATTCAGAGGAAAAGGAACAATTGCAAAGGACAAACAAGCCTGCAGTGTCATCAAAGGAGAGGGAAGGCAGTGGGAAGGATGAGAATGGCTCTGTGCCAGAGGCCAGTGAACTACCAAGGTCATCTCTGGAGGACGACAAGCCCCAGGCCAGCTTGGATCTATGTCCAGGAGGGGTGTGAACAGTTGTGAGCTGCCATCCTGGTACAATGGAGAGATCCTCAGCCACATCCAACCATCAGATAGAAATAAGGGGAGAAGGAAAAACTTTTCCGGGCCTATATTACACCCTTTGCTCCCCACTTCTCAGTGCTTCCAAGCTCCCACTCATTCGAAGCATCACCCACTTGGTTCAGGCTGAGTGATACAAACATTCACGCAAAGAGCCCCCGGCTGCCAGGTGTCCCACCAGCACTCATCCAAGGACCGAGCAGGACCTGGTGGTCCAAGGGGATGCAGGACAGCTTGGTGAACGCCAAAAGGGGACTTCTCTTAGCTACAATGAGAAGGCAGAGGGGTCACATTCACAGTGGCCAAGAAGAGGGATGGGACAGGTACCTGGGCCCCAGCTCGTCCTCACTGCGCCAGACGAAGTCTCCGAATTTCTCGTAGTGGGAGTTGTAGTGGTGCTGGACTCGGAAGAGCATGGAGGCAGAGACCTCCATGAGGGTGTTGTAGGCTGTCTGCTGCTCCTTCCCGCTCGTGTAGCCGTTGTAGAGATTGTAGATTTTGTCAGCTATCTCTGGAAAGGATCAGGACATGGGATTAATGACCAGTTGAAAGTGCCAACACGGGAAGAGGAGGAGCAGAGCCTTTGGCAGGGCTGGCAGCAGGGGCAGGCAGCTGGGATGGCTTCCAGTCCCTTGGGGCTGCCTGCGGCAGAGTTCAGTGACTGGAGAGCATTGAGCAATTCCTCAGGCTGATCCTGCAGTGGGTGCCCTGCATGAGCAAAGCTGCCCCAAAGACTCCAGCCATACTCCGTGAAGGAGCAGGAGGAGGAGAGGCAAAAAGCTGCCAGAACAGGCAGACACAGCCTCATCCTCCCAGGAAGGGCAGGCAAGCTGTTCCCAAATTCACCAAACCAAAAGCCATTCACAGCTGTGGTGCTAAAGAGTAGGAAGAAACCAACACTGTTGGTCCCAGGGTGGTCCTTCAGCCAGAAATGCAGCACCTCATCATTGTGGGCATTGGCTGGAGCAGCTCAGATGTGTTAAACAAGAACATTAACTCTATGCTGGAGAAAAAAATCTCATTTTGGAGATGAGAAATGCACAAAACTGCATCTCCTTCCTTCTCCTTTTAGTCTCCTGTTTGCTTTTTTTTCATGGGAATGCTTTTCTTATTGAACACGGAACTAAGCACTAACCGAAACGTTCTTCTGTGTGACATTCCCAATGGAAAGCAAGCAAGAAAGAGAACAGGCAACATGATGGTCACTTAGAGGAATCCTTTTAAATCTGAAAGCAGCCAGGTGCTCTGGACTGGGTGTAAGGACAAGTGGGACCAGTTTCAAAACTGAACAATGCAAATGTGCAAAAGCAGTTGGGCTTTTATCAACATTTCTGTTTCCAAACTGAGCCAGATGCCCCCAGCACCCCTTCAAACACCCAGAGCCAATGGTGCTCTGCATGGCCCAGCCAGGGCTGCCTCTCTCGGCTCTGTGAGAAGGGATTGCTCTTTTCCCAGGGGACTTGTGTCAGACACACAGCACCAGCTCCCACAGCCGTGCACGGCAAGGATGTCTGTGTGACATCACGGAGTCATCAGCTGCCCAGCCAAGGAGACTTTGCCCCTGGACACTCCTGCAATTTGTCACCCCTCCCCAGATGAACGTCCCTGTGCCCATGGGTGAATTTAAAAGAGCCTTCCCACTGGGAGAGAACAGCCTGGGCAGCTTTGTGGGAGTATAATGAAGAAAGGAAAATCAAAATTAGCAGGAAATGTCTCCTGGTGTGGAACACGAGGTGCTTGAACACTGACCTTCTGCCTTGCTGTCGTCTACCAGCGGGCAGGCTGTCCTCAGGGTGACCGTGCTCAGCTCTGAGTGTCTCCCCCGTGTATCCACTGCGTACAGGGTAAATCTGGAAGGCAGGAAGCAAAAGGAAAACAATGTCTTGATCCCTCAGTCCCACACCACCAGGTTGTTAAGGGAACCGGCCTTCAGAAGAGAAAGGAAAAATGCGGTCCAGGCACTATCGGTCGGTTTTGGCATTTTGAGATGCGAGATGGTCTCTTGGAACAGAGGAGAACCCAGGGACAGGAGCCAGGGCTGAGGGGACAGGCCACTCCATCCCTTTCTGGCATCTGCAGGGCTCCGTTTCCTCTCCCCCCATCCCAGGGACCCCTGTGGGGCTGCACTCTGAATCCTCCCGACTGCAGAGGGGTGCAAACACCTCAGGGTTGCTTTGCCATGCACTGACGTGAACATTATAATACGGTGGTGTTTGCGAGCTGGGCTCCCTCTGGCCCTTCTGGGAGCAGTAATTCTTGCCATAAGTGGGCTTTGTGCTGACAAGTGACAGCTCGTACTCATCCTGTGAACGGCCCTTGAGTTGTTTGCTCCCTCATTTCCTCACAAGGGTGGGGTTGGTAAAAGGGTGGGAATGATAATTTCACACTCGAAGCTAATGGGGAGCATCTGACAGTAAAATATGGCTTTTGTGCTGCATGGAGCATTGAATAAACAGGCTGTGGCTGCATGGAATGTCCCGGGGTGCTGAGCTCAGAGTCCTGCTCAGAGCATCAGAGCTCCAAAATGAGAATGCTTCTTCGCAGCAGGGGTGACAATCTGCTGTCCAGTCTCCCAAAGGGCATCAGTTCATATTTATTCACTCTGAGCTGGGCATGGCAACTCAAGCTGGCTTTGACAAAATGCAGGGGCTAGTTTGAACCCCTCAGAGGTCCGAGATGCCTGGTGGTGGGGTACCCAGCCTGAGAAATAACACACCACCCCTCCTTAGCCTAAGGTAAAGCTGAGCGGCTCTTGCAAGAGAGTGCAAGGAGTACCATAAAAGCAGCTGAAGCTTAAATGGGATTGAGACCCTGAGGTATGTTTATTTAAGGAATGGTCCTAAGACCCTAGCATCTTTGGGGGGTGACAGAAGCAATGCCTCCCTTTTCCTTACCCCACACACAAGCACTGCCAGCCCCCTCTCTCCTCCCTGCAGGCCCTGCACATCCCACATGTGGCTGATAAGAGCTGACATTTGCACGGTAGCAATTCCCAGCACAGGACATATTCCCTCCAAGCAATTAGCATTAGCTCCCTAACAATACTTGCTGTCTGAAAGGATGCCAGCAGGCTGCCAAGGAACACACTTGTGTGCAGGGACCACTCCCATTTTCACAAAGCTGGGGCACGCAGGGGACGCACACGCTCGGCTCGCCCAAGGAGATGCTGCTATTTAATCCTTTTGGCACGGCATCACTCTCCTTAATCTACCAGGGGCGCTGCTCAGAGTGGGAGCATCTCAGGAAGGACATCCACACTGTGCCGCTTCACAAGTACCACACACAGGCTGTTCTCACTGAGGGACAGACAGGGCAATAGGGCAACACTGAACTCCATGCAGGAGCCTGACTGCAGGGCTTTGCATCCCATCCTGAAGGTGCCACCGCTCCTTTCCCTCTCTTCAGCAGATGGGATGTTCAAGAGGAGCAAAGAGTCTCCTGCTGGGAGCAGGGAAGGTTTGTGTCTCAGCAACACCAACAGGGCAGCCAGTGTTGGGCAGGGGGACTCCAGCCCCAGGAGATGAGCAGCTGCAGCAGAGAACAGGACAGAGACCACAGGGGTCCTGATGCCCACCCAGTGCAGGGCTCTTCTTGTTCATCAGCAGAAGCACAACACATAAGGAGGCTCAGCATCAGGGTACTGCTGGGAGCTGCTCCCCATCCCCATCCTGGGGTCACCTGCCGAGCCACACTGGCTGTGCTGCTGTGTTTGCTTTTGTAAAAGGGTGAGCAGAGTTAATGTGTAACCTCTGCTCTGCCTGCAGCGGCTCAGGCTGGTTCCATTAGCTCTGAGGCAATCAGTGCCAGAGCACTTTCCCTGAAAAACAGAAGACTTTTATCAAAACACAATTGTAATATTCAGCAATTAGTGCCCATTTCACCTATTCCATCGCCAGCGGGGTCAGGAGGATTGGTTGGGTGTTGAAGCTCATCCACCCCTTTGGGTGATGCTGAAGACCTGCATGAGCATTTTGACTGCACTTCTCCCCTCTGCCTAGCTCACACAGGAACAAAGTCACTCAGCTGCCAAGAGCAAGAGCATCTCTCCTGGTCAGGCCTGGGTTAAAAAATAGATGTCAAAAAACAAGCCCTCATTTCATCATTTTTTTGGATGATGTAAGGAAAAAAAACCAATGTAAATGGAAAAACATCAGAATCAAAGTGATTTTGATCTTGTCAAAAATTCTCTTTTTGAGAACAAACCCAATTGCTTTACCTCACCTGGAGCCAGTCCTCTTTCAAGAACCTTAGAGGAAACTCTTTCATCTCCATTCCTTGTGAATGAGATGTTTTGGATTCAGCACCAATCACCCCAGCTGTGGTGGAGGCTGGCAGCCCAGCAGCACACAGCCTCTGCACCTCTCCAGCTCCTTCCAGCCAGTGACCTCAGAAGGTTTTAACATTAATTACAGTCCAAAAGATCACCCTGAAGCACAGCAGTATTAATAGCTCTGTTTTATCGACGGTAAACAGAGACATATGGGGTGAAGCATCGTGCCCCGGAGAGGCTCAGTGACATGAACAGTTTGGAAACTCAGGAGATGATGGTTTCCAATCTTGTTCTCAAACCACTTGACCACCCAGCCTCTGCAGCAAAACACTTTTATGGCCAGTTAATGGCACTGTGCAGAGTGCTGGGGTTTAGTTTTTTTCTTTTATTCCCAGAAACAGACAATTAAGAGAAAGGAGTGCAAAAACCTGTGTCTCTGTGCCTCTGTGCAAACCCAGCATTCACATCTTGCTGGAAACCTTCAGCAGATGCAGGCAAGGAGCAGCCTGGGACCCAGTGGGACATCAAGGGGCTGCCCAGTGGGAGGAGAGACCACCACTGCATGGGAGGGACGGGGATGTGGCTTTCAGCTGAAGGAGGGTAGGTTTGGATTAGGTATTAGGAAGAAATTCATTACAACAAGGGTGGCGAGGTTACCAAAAGAAATTGTGGACTCCACATGCCTGGAAGTGTTCAAGACCCGGTTGGACGGGGCTTGGAGCAACCTGGGACAGTGGAAGGTGTCCCTGCCCATGGTAGAGGGTTGGAATGAGATGAGCTTTAAGGTCCCTTCTAACCCAAACCATTCCATGGTTCTGCATCTGCATGACAAACCAGGGGAAAACCAAAGCGATCGCGCCGAGGGAGGGAGCTAAGCCGAGGACACGGTGGGATTTTGCAGCGCTCCATGGAGATCCTCCTGCCCCACTTAAATCTATTACAGCATCGTGGGCCAAGGACCAAGCCAGGCATCATCCCCACTGATGAGGATGGAGCTGCACTTGAACAGGCCAACCCTGATCATTTGTAAATAAATGAGGCCAAAGAGTGGCTCTGAGTGCTTTGCCTAAGGCAGAGATCTCTGAGGTGAAGTCAAAGCCAGAAACAAAAAGGTCTCAGACCCACAGTCATTGCACGAAACCACGTCAGACAACCTGGGATGCCATATGGTAGCTACGATCTGGCAGAGGCTCCTTTATAACCTGGAGGTGTTTTGTTTAGTGATAAACTTTCCTCACGACATTTCCTCATCGTCTCCCTGTGCTTTCCAAAGGAGCTCTGGGCTCCCTGCTACTGTCTCACAGCTGATCCTCTTATTCACCCCTGCCTTCAGCAAGATCCTACACAAAGACCTGTACTTCTAGAAATACTAGAATCTAGTTTACCTGAAGAGGTTCCAAAGAGGTCCAAACACAAATGCTCTTGGCAAGGATCCAGCCGTCCATGCCTGGAAATGCTGCCACCTCTGCGGCAAATCACAGCACACAAAGTCCTATAAAGTAATGCTGGTTAAATGTTCACTGCTGAATTCAAACCTGTTGGGACCTGAAGGAACTTTCAGGGAGAGACAGAAACCACTCAACATCTGGCCTCATGAAATGTCAATACCTTCCTTACAGATTCCCCATCCAGTGTTGGCTGAAGGCTGGGTTTTATCACTAGGCTCAAGATGCTTCTTGGGGGAGGAAGAGAAAGCAAGAGAGGGATGTTAAAGCTTCTGTTCCTGGAACCCAACAGCTGTTGAGATTGTCCATTGCATTTCAAGAGACTTGAAAACCAGAAAAGCATGGTTCTATCCTTTCTCAATGCAGAGAAAATAACCCAAAATACAAATTTATAAAGGCACAAAACTCTTAAGACTGAGAAGGAAAGCTCAAAACGTGTTCCTTATTTATAGACAGCATGTTTTTTTAACTCCCTCTCATGATACTGATGATGTTTGAGTGCTTTACTCATGATCCTTTTTTGCGGGAAGCGAGATAAGGACTTCTGAGTCTGACCTTCCTCAGCTCGGCTGCTGGTTTCTTTATATCCTACAGATACCACAGGCATTTCTGGTCTGCCTTGTCTGCTCTTCCTGAGGCCTTTGGGCTGGTGCAGCTGCTCCGTGAGATGCTGTACCACAAACAGGCTGCCTGGGCTGCAGAGAAAGGCTCTGATAAGGAGCTCAATTAGCGCTCCCACAGATGCCAAAGCCCCACGCTAATTAAGCATGTGCCTACTGGGAGCTGGCCGCATCCAGCAGCAAGGGCTGTGTGGCCAACCCAGGCTCTGAGAGGAGCCCCCTGGCCCGTGTGAAGGAAGGACAGGGCAGAGATGTCGCTCCGGAGCCCAGTGTCACGCAAAAACATGGCCTCAAGCTTTCTGAAGTGGTGCAACCACAGGATGCTCCTGCCAGTAGGGCTTGGCTTGAGCTTGGCTGATCTGCCTGGGCTTGGTGCCGTGTTCCTGCAGCCACGAGACTCTTGCTGTTCACTTCAGCAGCTCGGCAAGGGCAACCCTGGCTGGCGTCCCACACACAGCGCGATGGATTCTCCCTTCCCTGGCAGCGTGGCTACCGCCACCCGTCATGCCAAGCCTGCAAACACAAATCCTGACTTGGCTGAGGTGTTACACGCACGTCCTGCCATCGCTCCCCGCTTGGTCACAGCTTGTCCGTGCCTCCTGCACAGCCCAGGCTCGCAGGGCTCGCACGCACCCAGCCCCACGCCGCCGAGGCTGCTCCAGCGTGCTGACACACACACATCACACCCTGCCTTGCCAGCCCTTCTCGCTTCCTGTTCCAGCTGAAAAACAATGCCGAGGCCTCCCTTTAAAAGCTCTCCGTGGAGCAGCTCTTGGCATTCTGCGCTTCCCTGCTGCCCAGTGATCTCAGCACGGAGACGGGGCACGAGGGATGGGGGCTGGGCTCGGGCTGTGCCAGGACTCGGGCACGGGCAGAGTGGAGCTGTCAGGAACGGTGCCCCAAACACACGTGGGTGCGAACATCCATCAGACCCAGCACCGTGCACGGCCTTGTGCTCATGAGACCCAAACAAACTGTTCTCTCCCATTCTTTTAGTCTGGGAGTGTCCTCAGTTCCCAGACACCAAGGTGAGGGGCTCGCTGGAGGGAGACTGGGAGGCTTGAGGGGGGAATGTGTTTCCTTGTCCTGATACCCACAGGTGAGCAGCATCAGACCTTCATCCCAGCATCTCCTGGAGCTAAAAGCATCCATAAATTACGTACACAGTTTCCCTAAAAGACTCTTCTTGAGCAGTGTGGGAGCCCAGGGGTGCTGCGGGGTGGAGCAGAGCTGTGGGTGTTTCACCCCCAGCCACATGCCATGGGCTGTGCATGGTCCAGGAGCCATCCACCCACTCCTGTCCCCCCACCGTGGGTTTGTACATCCCCTGCAGAGCCCCCCAGTCACTTCCATTGAGGAACACGGAGCAGGAGTGGGGGGCTTGCCTGCCAGCAGCTGCCTGGGCAGGCATGGAAACGGGGGTGTGTGTGTTTAGCGCAAGCATTCCCAATTCAGAAACCATTACAATTTACAAATAAATCAAATCAAATAAAAAGCAGCCGGTCCACACAAGCCACAGGAATGCAGCTGAGCTTATTGACAACTGTGATTTGTGATAATCAAGAGAGGTAAATGAGAGCAACGCCCCCACTCTCTGCAGCAAATGCTGCGGAGACAATTAGCAGGGGCTAGTTTTGGGAAGGAGAGGATTTCTTGGTCATGTGTTGGGCCCTGGCTTTGGGCTCACTCATGCCATGCCCATGTCCATGGTGCCAGGGGAGGGCGGGTGTCCTGGCAGGGGACTGACCACGCTGCATCCCTGCCAAAGGCCCTGCCGGAGCCTTGGGATTTGGGCAAAGCTTTGCAGGGCAGTGGTCACCCTTGTGCCATCTCACTGGGGCTGGCACGGCCACAAGTGTCTTCTGTTCCTCATTGTCTTTGGTTCTGGCTCTGCTTTTCCACAGTAAGGAAACAGTGGACAGTGCGGTCCTGGAAAAAACTCCATCTTTTAGAAAGCTCTCCTCACTGTTCTACCATCCAAGAAAAACACCTTTTATAACTGAGCTTCTTTTAACCATCTGTGACAACTGACCTGCTCCCATCGGCACGATGGAGGAACAGGTTAGCAGCAACTGGTGCCACACTGGAGTATTGAAGCCTTGCCATTACACCAATACACGGGGCTGTCAGTAAACTGTTCTCACAATTCACACTTCTTTTTTTCCCCAGAACAGCAAATGCTGTGAGACTAATCGCTATCCTTCAACAGATGCCTCCCAACAAAACCAGACCACAGTTGTCAGGTGTACCTGCCAGGACATGCCTCAGGTGTCTGATGCCTTTTGGAAGTGGATAAAACAGTGTCCATCAAATATTGGAGGAAGGAGGCAGGAGGAAGGTAAGCAGTAAGAAGCTGTTTGATCAGGGAGACCTTGGGAAAAGGGCAGAGGAGGCTTGATTTCTGAGACAGTGAGGGCAGGTGGAGCTGCTGTGGGGCTAGGGACAGGCTTGCACAGCCATGGGTCCATCTCTGCTTTGTGTCGACCCTGGGAAAGTCACCCAGAGTTATCCACACTGCAAGGTTACCTTGCAGCTGATGCCATGGCCGTGCCCAAAAACAGTGACTGGAGAGCATGGTGCTTCTCACAGGAAGGAGGGTAGGGCCGCTTACTGCTGCTGAATTACAGGGGTGCAATGTGGGACAATGTCCCTTTGGCATCACAGCACCCCACACCGTGCTGCCCTGGGTCTCCCGGGCTTGCCCTCTGAGCTGTGAGGCCACAGAGAGCCAAAACCTGGAGTGGGCAGGTTTGAGTGCTGGTTCCCTGAACCCCTCAGCAGCATCTGCCCTGCACCTGAACCAAGCTATGATGCAGAATCGCTCAGCTCTCCTTCCTTTGAGCACTTCATCAACCTCTTTTGTTTCAGATCCCCGTTGAACAAGATCCAAACAAAGGGTGAAGGGGAAAGAAAGAAAGAAATTAATTAAAAATCCGGAGCACTTCTTGCTACTGCCTGGATCTATTGTCTCCCTGACAAAGAAATGCCCAGCAGGTCATTCACCTTCCCAGCCTCAACAGTGATCATCTCAATTTCCCAAGATCTCCTTCGAAACCCTGTCAATAACCCGCCAGAGCAGTGATTCCCATCACTGCCATGGCTGTGAAAGAAGGCCTTGATACACAGGCCACCTTCTGTTCCCAAGAACCCTGCTCCTGAATGATACCTGTGTTGGACGGCCAAGATTCCACCAGAGCCCCTCTGCCAGCCGGACACCTTGTGAGCAGCAGTGCCAAGACTGCCTTAGGTGAAAACGTGTTTCACTGGAAATGAGGGGAAAATGCCAGCCAGGACATGGCTTCATCCAGAAGGTGCAGGAAGGTCACTGCCACCCTCCTGGCTGCTGCATCCCCAGAGTGTCTTCATCACCACCCCGGGGCTGAGAGCTCCAGCAGTGCCACTGTCCCCCCTGACCTTTTTCCTCTGCCTTGATTCCCTCCTTTGTCCTCCCTGATCCTTGCCAGCTGTTGCAAGAAGCAGATAATGACTCCCTCATCCCTCCCTCTCGGAGTACATCCTTTCAGGAGCAGCTTTACTTTCCACTGAGGAAAGAAGAGCAGAGCAACCTTCTCTAGAGAGAACCTTGGAGCTTCTGACAGAGCTGGGATGTGGATGAGAGAGCAGCTCCTTGGCGTGGCAGCAGGACAACACACCCAGAACAGCCACCCTGACATGAGATAACATTAACACAGCTGATGTTGCAACACTGGGGCTTTAGCTCTTAGGCACTCTCCAAGAAGCAAGGAGGATTTCATTAGCTTGGAGATGCCCCAGCAGAACTCTATGGTGTCCCACAGGGATGGTTCCCAGCTGTGAAGGCAGAACGATGGCAGAAAAAGCAGGATCACCATGGAATTACCAGCATTGGGGAGGATGGATAGAGGGTGTTTGAGGTCCGTATTTCTTGGCAGTCATCGTGTCCTTGCTTTCGTCCTGCTGGCTGTGAGGATGAAGACTTGCAGATGTGCTTCTAAAGGCAACGCAGTAGAAACTGGCCCAGCTATTCACAATCTTCCCTGTCTGTCTCAGGACTTGAGGCAAGGTGCTCCCCCCAGTGCCTGGAAAGGCCACAGAAGGTCCCATGTTACCCAGAATGTGAATTGTAACATCCTTTGGTGGAGTGAAGAACCAGAAGGAGGTGATAATAAGCCACTGCAGGCTGGTGTTTTTGTCTCCAGTGAAGCAACAGCAGCTCATTACAGTCTGTGAAGTGCCAGAGTTCCTGTTCTGCTGGGATGCCCAACAAAGCCCTTGGACAGAGGTCAGAGGAGTTGCCTCTGACTCCCTGTGCTGCTGGAACAATTCCCGCTGTGCCGCAGCTCGGGTTGATGCCCAAGGCTGCCAACTGAGGGGGCTGGTCCTGCTCGGGCTGCAGAGCATCAGCAAGAGCGGGTGACGGATCGAGCCGTCCTGGGTGCAGCAAAGGAGGGCTTTCCTCAAGCTCTTGCATCCCACATGTCCCCGAGGCTCTGCCACAGCCTTTGCAAGGGCACTGCAACGCCCATCAATCCCTCCAGCTCCCCAGGGCAGGGTATCCCCTGGCAGCACCTGCATCCTCTGTCCCTCCTGTGCGATACCTGCTGCTGCCCCCATCAGTTTGGGACACCACAACCCTGTTCCCTCAACCACAGACACCTCGCAGCTGCTGGGCCCAGCTCTGCTGAGGTTGGGACTTTGAGGGTAAGTTCTGCTTTTCGGGAAGGTTTTGCTTGTCTTGGCACTGATCTAGGGGGGGGTGGAGTTCAGCCTCATCTCACAGCGTCAGTCCTGTGTGCCAGATGGGTTATCCCAAGAGTGACACAGCCCTTTAGTACCTTCCTTGGGCCACTTGTGGCACAGCTGCCACCCTCCCCCATGAAGAGACAGCAGTGCTCGGGGTGGCTGCAGCCACAGGGGATGAGCAGGAGAGAGGGAATAAATATTCAGGAGAGAGAGAATAAATACTCTTCCTCCAGATGTGCCAAGGAGAAAGGAGAGACAAGCAAAGCCCTGGACCCCCACAGGGAGCTCCACAATGGGAATGTTCACAGCTAACCATCCCTGCTGCTCAACCTACCGACACTCTGCAGAGCTTGGCCATCCCCGGCCCTGGGGACATGGGTGAGAGGAAGGTTGTGACCCCTGGCAAATTGGGAAATCTTTGCCCCTCCCAACCTCACAGTCCCTCTAAACAAGAACCAGACACTCCACAGCTTGCTACCCCCGGAGATTCCCTTGGTAAGGCTTGTTCTCATTCTCCTGGGGGCTTGGCTTCCATCTGGGCTGCTGGTTGAAATCCAGCCTGGGCTGGTAGTGACTTCAAAAGGCAGTGTCATCTGAGGAGCAATGGGTGGTCCACGGCAAGCGAGTCGATGGCTGACTGTTCTTATAAAAGCCACCACAGTAGGGCCTCCTGCTTTCAGAAGGAAGGCAAGGGCTGTGCTGACTGCAGGGAGCAGAGCTTGTCCTCGGCCTGAGGGACAGTCACCTTAGTGAGCTGGCACAGGGAAGTGGCTGTGCACCCCTGCGAGCAGAGCTCTTGATCTGTCTCCACTGGGTTTGTACCCAGCACCTCTGGCCAGCCCTGGCTTCACCTTCCACAGGCACTTCCACAGGCAACAGTGCAAAACAAAGCCCAGCAATAATGCACACGGGAACAGTTGGGAGACGGGGACCGGGCATCCCAGGCAGGATCCCAAGAAGAAACTCCAGCTGGGCTCTGGGAGCTCCAGGGCAGCCAATGGGGCCCTGCAATGGCCTCGGTGTTGGCATGGGGATGGTGGCAGGCAGGGAGGCCAGCCAGAAGGATGCCAGCCAGGTCTGCAGTGCCCACTGTCTCCGTGCCCCGAGGCCTCGAAATCCAAGGGCACAGGGCAAGGGACTGGCAGCGGGCAGGACATTCTCACAGCTCCAGCAGGCAGACAGGGAGGGTGGAGGGTAGGATGGGGGTGGGGGGGTCTGAAACAAATAATAAAAACAAAATCCCAGTAAGCACGCTAGAATTCGTTTGAAGTGCAGAGGAGCTTTCAGGCAGGGTTATGCACATCTCCCAGCCCGGCGTGATTTACACATTCCTTGCAAGCAAAGGAATCTTCCCTGATTTGAAGTAAAACAGATGTTTTGGGGTTTTCTTTCCCCCCCTCCCCACCCTCTTTTAATCATTTCTTTATTGAAATGATGGCTATACAGCCAACCAGCCCAGAGCCAGAGCCCTGCTACCCCAGAAGCCAGGACTGGAGACCCGCTGTCCTGCGCCACAGGAGAGCCCCTTGTCATTGCAGTGACTGTGCTTGGGAGCTTCCAGAGGTGTGGAGCCAGCCCTGCTCTCCTGCAAATGCTGCTCCAGAGGCATTACTCCCTGCAGGTTTCTTCCCTTGTTTTTCACTCTGCGGGGAAGGATTGCAACTCCCTGCAGCTTTTCTTCCTCTGCAGCTACAGATCTGATCCTCCATCCCTGCTCCACCAGCCCAGGTCTAGGAGACTTTCGAACCTCCATCACCAGTCCAGGAGATGTGTTCGATGGTGGGATTTGCCCTTCTTCCTGCACCTTAGCGTCACACCTCACCCGAGCTGTGCTCAGTCTCAGAAGTGCGGATTGGGAAGGGCAGCCTGGTCCATGCCCAGAGACTGACAGCAGCAGCGTTGCTCACACACTCCAAGTGAAACAACCCAGCACAAGGAATGGTGTTGGGCAGGCTGGAGCTGGGATAATAGCTCTTGATTTGAGCACTATGTGATCTCAGTCAAGTTACTTTGCCTCTATTTTTGTCCCATGTTTTCCACCCAGGAAAATCATTTGGGGAAGGAACATCCATTTCCCAGAAGGATGCAGAGCACCGGGTGCAGCGGAACTTCTGAGTGTTGGTTGATGCTGCAAACTACCAGCACAGCCATGCCCTTGAGTTTACACTCAGAACAATAAGTCATGGCCAGTAGCAAATCCATCCAGCTGCCCCATCTTTCTTTTCTTTCTCTTTTTTTTTTCCTTTTAAACCCTGTTGTTCTTTCTCAGTACTTCGTTGGTGGCAGGGTGGGAAGGTTTTTTGTAACACATTCACGTACCAGTGGGACTCAGTCCCATCCCCGTCTGGTACAAGAGATTGCACAAGAGAGAGAAACAAACGGGGATGAGGAAATGCGTGTTTATGAGAGGCAGCGCTGTCATCGTGAGCAAGGGACCCCCCGCAGGAGAGCCGGCCTGGGAGCCAGTGGATTTCCATTCTCTCCTAACACTCCATTCATGCCTTGTTTCATACCTCCCTGGAGGCCCCGAGACTGGCCGGGGTCCCACAGCCCCGCGCGGGACTCGCACCCCCCGTGTGCCGCCTTCCGCGACATTTGTTGTTGGGTGGAAAGAGGGAGATGTTGTTGTCTCATAAAAATAATGAGTTGAGAAAGAGCAGCAGCTTTTGCCATCGCATGCACTCCTTGCTTTCCTCCCGCAGCGGAGGAAGATCTTCCCTCCTGCATCACCTCTCCTTTGCCTCACTCCTCGTGCTCCCCTGCTGCCCATCCTGGCAGGGCTCCTCACTAACAGCCACCAGGGAGTCTCTCACGGGCCTTCCTGCTCATGCTGTGGCTGCTGCCACGAGCCTTCTCCTGACCTGATCAGGAACCCTCCGTATAATCCAAACCACATTGCTGCCTGATCCGATACAGTCACCGGTAAATAACCTTGACTGCAGCGGTCTGGAAGAGCCAGGGATCCTATATCACTGCTATTAATGATTTAGGATTGTGCATCTTTTGCAGATGACACAGAGAGGGTCTTGTCCCTACTCCCCACCCAGCCACCTCCTCCAGGACAGTGCCTGCCCCCACCTCACTTCAGGTGGCTCTAAGTGAAAGCCACCTGGGTGACAACTGCTCCTGCCTGACGCCGGCGAGCACGCAAGGAACGGGGATGGCCGATTTCTGCACTCCCTTGTGCTCTGCAGAGCTCCCAGTGATGGGGCTGGGGTCCCCCCACAAACAGGTGAGGTATTAATAAAACCAAAAGTAATCGCCCAGGCACACATACTACAACCCACTTGGGTCCCTCTCCCGTCTGCTCCTGCAAGCCCCCTGCCTCCCCCGGCTTTCTCCACACACCTCAATTTCATTATCTCTGATCTGGAGCTGCCTATTACATGCTTTTTGCCAACATAAATATTTAATCCCGGTGCATTGCACTGAAAGGCCCTTGTGGAGTTAATCCTTCAACTCATGTTTCCACTTGGAAAACAATTCAGCTTGTAGCAGGGCAGCAGGTACGAGGCAGGGCCAGAGCCAAGAGCTGGAGGTGGCCTGGAAGAGCTCGGGAGCCGTGTGTGGGGTGATGCAGGTGGGCTTCACGCTGTGGGGTGGGCTTCATTCCATGGGCTTCATTCTATGGGGTGGGCCTCATGCTGTGGGGTGGGGTGGCTCTTCTGGAACTCTTCACTGGGGTGGCTCTGCTGGAGCAGCAATCAGGAGTGTTTGGATAGCGTTTGGTGATGGAAAAGCCACAAGGTCACTGCAAGCTGCTGCCTGGGGAGTGAGGTACAGGGGGCACTGCCAAGGGGGGCTCTGGGGGCGGCACTTTGCTGGGCTTCAGCAGTGTTCAGAACATCCCGTTCTCTGCAGTGCTCTTGGCTGCAACAACGTGGAAAGCCCAGAGTTCATCGGTTTGCTCCACCTGGCAGCGTGGGACTAAGCAGCCACACGATCCCACACTGCTCCACCAAACACCTCCAAATACGCCTGCACACCCAGAGGCTACCCACACCAGGATCTGGCCACGATTTACCTGCGGGCTATGGAGTAAGGGTTATGGGATGATTGGTGTGTTTACGGGGCTATTGGGGAGCACTAAGGTACCTGCTGTGGTACGGGACAGACCCTCAGCAAAGTGAGATGCCCCAGCCCCAGGTCCAAAGCCACGAAGAGCATGGACAGAAATGCACCCTGGTCCTCATCCATCCATCCCCGTGCCCTCAGGAGGGCAGCACCCATGGGGATGCAACACCACAAAACACTCACCAACCTAACAAAGCCCCCAAACCCAGAGAATAGGAGCACAAGAGGCAAAGACCGCCTTGCAATGTAGGGCCAAGAGCACAACTTGTGGCAGCTGAAATGGCTTGAAATGCTTCCCCTTACATCGACAGTGACGTGTCAAAACACTGAAGAAGTGTTTTGGTTTTGGTTGCTTTGTCTGAGAGGCTCCCCCAGCAGCCTGGGGTGGGTCTCCCAGAGACCAACCAGCCCTCCCCAACATCCCCTGCCCCATGTGCGAAACGGGTGTGCAAAGCCTCCTGTGTGCAGGACACATCCCCACAGCCCCTGTCCAGAAAGGCTGGGAGACTGGGATGTTGCAATGATGCAAACCAGAGGGAAGGAAAACATGAAAGTATCCCCACCCTGTGGCAGGGCCTTCGGTTTGGGGTTGTGAAATGAGATTAGGAGGGGAGAGCACTCCTGTAGCTGCAGGGCAGTGGGAGATGCTCAGGAGGAAGGAGAAAACTGGCGCACTCCAGACCCAGCTCAGGTTGCTGCTGCCATGGGCTGCCCTACAGTTTCCCTGTCAGAGATTGAGAGGAGAAAAGATGGAAGACAAGCAACAGACCCTGATCCGGGGGTATGACAGCCCAGAGCTGTGGCAAGGTGCGCCCAAGTCCAGCTCACTGCCCAGCTGTTTGGACAAGCATGTCCCAGTGACCAAGCCTCGAGCTCCCTTCACACCTATCCTGCCAGGGCAGCATCTCCACACCCAACTGCATCAGCACATCCAGTGAAATCAGGACCCAACCGACCCCTCCATCCACCACCCCTTGAACAATCAGCAGCCCTCAGACCCTACTTTTTTTTTTTTTTAAGAAACTTTTACATCATGACATAAGCTTTGGCTCTAAGGGTTTTTAGTGAAAGCCAGGGTATTTTTTTTCCCCTTCTCATAACAGAAACCATATTGCTGTGTAATCAAATTTATCTCATTCCTGATGAGGGAAGCAAGTGTGTATGTGAGGTGACCAGGAGCAATGAGGGCACGTGTGGTGGGAGCGATTGCTCTGAAGGTAGCCAAGGAGATATCCTGGGGAGTGCCATCAGATGGGCGTGACCACGCAGAGACCAATGGGCCACAGCTCAGCACAGAGCATCACCCACAGCAAGCCTCACCTCACCACGGGGATGCCATCTCTGCAGCCCAGCAGCTGCTCTCCCAGCTTTCTCTCCCATTTTATTATGGATCTCCTCACTGTGTTGGAAACCCAGCAAAGGATGTGGCTCAGTTTTAAAACATCCATTTTACAGGTGGGAAAACTCAGGAAGAAGCAGCTACTTTGAGGTTACTTTTTTGATGTCTGTTTTACTCTGTCACAAATTCAGCTGAAGCCAACAGGCTCCCATGGTGAAGCCCTGAAGATGATGCCCCCGAAATGGAGACGTCTCAATTTACTGGCTACTTTTGACAACACAGGCGAGGCAAAAACAACCCCAAACCCCAAGGAATAAGTTAAAGGCTATTTGAGATCTACAGCTGAGTTCAGCAACCACATGGGCAGGGCTCCATTGCCTGCACAGCTCCCCCATGACAAACTCCCTGCAGAAACTCCCTGTTTCTCCGGCAAAGAGCCACGGCCCTGAGGGGGAGAAGGGGTGGCAGAGCTGGAGAGGTCACTTTGTGCTGATAAACTCCAGTTTGGCATGACCAGGAGGTGGGTGCTTACTGATGTAATGTTCTGCACAAGTCAGAGATTAAAAGAGATTTTTTTTTTTTTTTTTGCACACACACAAAAAAGGAAAATGAAAATAACAAAGTGGTCTCTGGAAGACAAGGCTGGTGAAGGACTCCCCGTGCTGTTGTCGTTACAAGAAAAGAATGGGTTGGGATGTGCTGCAGGTGTCCTTTGGAAAAATGAAACAAAGAAAAGTTTAACTAGTTTTATGGACTTGCAGCCGAATGTGAGATAAATGCACATTGCTGGGCTGAGCTGGGACAGAACTCGTAGCTCATGGCATCCAAACTTTGCTTTTGAGAGTGGACAAAAACATGGGCAGGTAGCATTAGCTTGTGACTTATCCTTTTATTCGGAGAAGCTTCACGGCCAAATATCTCCACCTTTGGGGACCCGGGGTCTCATCCAGAGTCTGTCTGAGCTGATTGACCCCCCCTGGACTGTGGGGATGGCTCTGGATTCGGATAAGACCTGTGGGTTCAGTAGTGACCGAACACCTGGGCACCACAGGAGCTGGTCACATCTTTCCTCGGGCATGTTTATGGACAGAACTGTGCTGCTTTCGGCCACTCCTTAAAGCTTGAATAAGCCCAAATCTTGAGTTGTCTGGAAATATCAGGTGGAGCTGCTATGGGTGCAGGGCAGCTGTCCAGCTTCCCACTCTCGGGTACCTGGGTCCCGGACTGCATGAGGAAATTAGGAAGAGAATACAATTTTTTGCAGGGAGAACCTCTTTATCGCCTGACAAAAAAAAGGAATTCTCATAAGTGTTGTCCTGAAGTGGGGCTCATGTGAAGTGTGAGCACGGCCATCCCTCGCCTCTGCTCAGCTCTAGCTCACTGAGGAGCTTCAGGCATGTCACACGTCACACCTCTCCCTTCCAGTTTCCCTCGCTAGGACATGGCCAACAAAGACATTTGCCCTTCTTCTCACTCCCTTCCTCTCCACAAGATGAAAAAGCAGGGAATTCCTGTGTCCTCCAATGGGAGTGTGTTCAAACTGTGCTGTAAGAATCAAACCAACACGGCCCTCAGCTTCCCAGCCTTCAGGACGAGGGTGCTGTGTACCATGGAGACCTCATGAACAAAACAAATGGCTCCAAGGCAGTAGCGCGATGCAGCTTTGGCTGGCTTAGAGCAAATCCAAGCCAGCAACGCCCGTGTTGATATTTATATCACAGCTTTGCACTCCCTCTCCCATTAGTCCATGAGATAAGACTTGGACGGGTAGTGGCATTAGGTTTCTACACAGTCAGGGATAAGAACACTCTCCAAGTCTGTGACTAAAAGAGGTTGGTGATATGGGACTGCTGATGGGAAAAAGGTGGAATTGCAAAGGTCCATTTGTCTACCAACAGGCAAAGAGGCCAAAATCTTCCTCTCCACCCCATTACCATTCCCAGGAAGAATCCTATATTGGCACACTCCCCCAGCTGCAATTACCCCACACAATAACCCCTCCATGCCTCCTCCTCCTCCTTCCTTTTCCTCACTCCACCACTGCTAGCCTTCTTCCAGCCACCTCCAGAAGGGCAATGTGAATGGGCCTGGACCCAGACAGGTTTGGGATTTAGATGCTGACAGTTTTTAGGGACAAAAACAAGAATGTTGTTTCAATCTGACTGTCCTGAGGAAGGGGCAGGGAGGAGACTGCCACGGGAGCCAACAAAAGCTGTTCTGTTGCTCTCTGTGGCATGAGGCATGAGCAGAAGCAGAGAATTTGGGGACAAAAACCTGGTCTTTCAGCAAAAAGGTGGGAGATACCCATAAACTTGGCAGATACTAAAGAAGAAGCTTCTCCTGAGGTCAGGGAAAGGCATCTGACTTCAGACCTGTCTCAGGTGGTTGAGCACTGGTGGCAGAGACAGATCAGAAGGAAGATTCAGGTACAAACACAACTTTTAGACGGGTGTTGGCAAATAGTCAGTGTAACAACACTGCAGCAGCACCCGGTGGCCCCGGTCTGAGCCACCCGGGCCAGGCTGGACACAAAGACAGCACAAGAGAGATTAAAACCTGAGTTTTTAAAGGGGGCAGGTAAACAGGTGATGATGGAAGCGAGACAAAATGAGCCCCTTCAATCATGCAGCAGAGCAAACGACAAAGTTGAGAAGAGCCCCCAGATGTGACTGGCCATGAAAAAAGCATGAATGTCCTCTCTGTGGTTTTTAGATGTGTGTCCTCCTGATGCTGGCAACTCAGCAGGAGCCCAACCTACCTCCATAAATGAGACTTCATGAAAATCAGTGCAGAGAGAGAGATGATACCCTTCTGCTGAGCCCCTAACCTCCCTGTACAGACCATCTTTCATGGGGCCAATTCCCCTGCAAGCCAGTGATCCACACACAGCCCAGGTGAGCCCAGAGGGTTCCCTGCTGGACTCACTTCAGCAAAAACAACCACACACCTGAGCCAGCCTTTGGGCAGCCTGGCTCTGCCACAACCCCAAAGTGCTGAGAAAGGACGAGTCTTCATCGTAGCACAGGCCTAGGACTTAGCAAACACTTGTTCAGCTCCTGACTTGCCTTGTTTGAGCTTCCGCAAGCCAGGAATGCCTGAGCAGAAACTGCAGCCATGCACCGCTCGGCTTTGGGAAGCTAGAGAGCATGTGGAATGGGAGAGGTGGATTCAATGAGGCAGCACAGCTCCTGTGCACACAGGGGACTCGGCCAAGGACTGTAACAGATGTGTTTTAACCCATGCCACTGAGCTGTTTGGGATCTGTCTCCGATCGCTCCAGCGCTCATTCACGTGTCTTCCTGACAAAAGACCAACAATAACAATTAGCATCATATAAGGAGCAGGGGACTGCTGCCAGCATTAACACGCTCTTGAGCACCAAGGGTTTTCCGTTCAACTTTTTATCCCAGCTACGCACACGGCAGAGGTCACTCTGCATTAATCAGCCCTGCTCCGGGCCAGCTCCTTCAGCACATTCAGCCTGTGGGATTGCAGCCGCTGCCTCTCCATGCTCTGATGGGTTCTCCCTGCTCCACACTTTTGCCTCTTTCCTTAAGCTCACCAACAAAGGGATGTTCCACGTTATCCCAAGCGGAGCCTGGCCACGCTGTCGATGGCTTGCAGACCCTACAGAGGATGACACTGGCTGGGTAAGACCCGGTGGGCCCTGGCTGCAGACGGGAGCCTCGTGTCGTCATTCTGAGCTCTGACTGAATCCCCTTCCATCCAACAGCAGTTCTGAATCTTCACCCCCTAGGAAGAGGTTTCCACCTTTCCAACACTCCTGAAACGTGCTCTCTCAGAGCCTTTGGGCTGGTTCATGATCACCCTGGGGAAACCCCATCCGAGCCAGCAAAGGCAATGTAAAGTCAAGGCTTCTTCACAGCATATGAACACACTCCAAGGAAAGGCTCTGGAAGGAATCCTGATGACTTCCATATTATTTCCAGTAAATTTTGTGCTGATTCTTGGCACAAACACTGGAAATGAATAGGCTAGGTCAGGAATGTAAATAAAGTGAAACATTGGGATTTAATCTAATCTATAATTATAGTATCTGTGGCGCAGGGAAGAGGTTGGTGTGTTTGCATTGCAGATCCATTGAGGAGCTGGAGGGGGTTTTCATTTCCCTTTCCAGAATTTCCCTTTTGGGCCGAGGGATACTTGGTGTCTCCCCAAGTATCTGAAATGAACGTGCTGTGCTGGCAAAGCTGCCTTCTGGTAGCCAAGCAGGTACAGCTCAGCCACGAGGCATCCCCAGGCACTCCCTGAGCAATGGGGTGAGAGCTGAGTTGGATGAGCTGGGCTGAAGGCTCAGGGAGTCTGTGGGGTGCTCAGGGGAAGCTCCTGCCTACTCAGTGAAGAGACTGGATGGGTTTGCGCAGCGCTCGGTCCTCCAAGCTGCGTCTGACCTCTGAGACGAGCCAGAGCTCTTTCTGCTCACTGGTGTTTGGTGCTTGGTTGTCACAGCGTGGTGCTCCCAAGGCTCCCAAACCACCCGTCTGAGTGGCACTGGCTGCTGTCCAGGCTGGCTGGTCCATGCAAGGTGAGCTCTTCGCAGACACATCAACATCTCTGCCTCTGCCCTCCTCACCTCATTCTCTTCCAGATCCACCTGGGAGGAAGCTTGACAGACTACGCTGGTCTAGCTGACCTCGGGGGAGAGCAATCCCTTCTCCACTTCACAAGAATATAAGATTTTTGCTTTTTAAGACCTGAAACCAAACCCAACAGTCTTCAGGGACCATCCTCAGTATCCCTGTGTAGGTCCATGGGAGCGCATTCCCACGAATGCAGCATGGATCCCCATGGATGGGCACCCCTGTGTGACAGACTGTCAGGAGTGTCCACACGTGTACACGAGCCTTTGGAGCACGTGTCTTTGTTGACATGATCTACTTTCCCTGGAAAACCCTCTGTGCAGGGACTGGCATCTCAGCCCCAACGTGTTACGGGCACGGGGAAGAAAAGGGCTCTGACAGGCAACATATTTTCGTCCGACTGAAACTGAAAAGCACAAAGAAATTAGTTCTCCTTTTGTTCATTTATGTTTTGGAATTACAGAAGTCTCAAAAGCAGAGGAATCAATCAGACTTTGTTTATTTGTTTGCTTGTAGAACATTTTTTGAGTTTGTTTTCATACTCCAGCCCAGCTTTGATCTCAGGCTGGTAGTACTCCAAATGAACGGTCCACAGCAGAGTGTAATTGCTGTAGGTACTACAGAAGAAAAGGGACAGCATGTTCGACACATTTACAGGGCAGAAGAGGCTTCCACGATCTCACAGTCCCCTTGCTAGGGTTATGTGATACCCTCAGACTACTGCAGAAGCAAATCATTTGTTTTTGAAGAGCTCCGATGCTGCAGACTGTGTGCTCACCTCCCAGCCGAGAGAACAGCACAGGGCCCCCTCCGAGTGGCTATAATCAGGATTATACCCAGCCCAGAGCTATTATAGATAGCTATTTTTCCACAGAAACAAATGAAACAAGCAGAAGAAATTCAATTTAAGAAATGACCCCGTGCCCATGTTTGTGTTGTTGTTCTGTCTGTGCGGGCGCAGAGCAGCGTTAGCCTCACATTTCACTGCTCTGGCTTTCTTCACGCTGTGTTGCAACCGTGTGGACATCTGAGCAGAGGAATATTTAATGGGGGTGCCTGTGTATCTGAGAATGCTCAGTAAACACGCTGGGTAGGGCCCAGGTTGGAGCAGGCGGGTGCGCGCTGGGCAGACGGCGCCCACGGCAGCTCATGCCAACGTGGAGCAGGGGTTATCGGTCCGTGCCATGTGCTGGGGCAGGCGGCGGCAGCCAGCGACGAGGGGGTGCTGTGGTGTGCCCACATGCATTTTTTTTGGACGCCCAGGAATGTGGGTCCGTGCCCCAGAGGTGCCCACACCAACATGTGTCCGTCCATGTGCGCCGCCCTGGGAGCACAGAGCCAAGCCCTGCTGAGCATTAGCGGTGGGACAGAGCCAGCAGCGTGCGTCACCCCGGGGCCTGTCCCCGCACAGGACGAGCTCCAGAGCTCTCCGGTGCCAGGGGACCGCTGCCTGCCGGCTGCCTGCAGCCACGGCTCCCCACAAAAGCTGCTGTCCCTTGCCCAGGGGCACCCACAAAGCAGGAGCCACCCCCAGGGCTCGGGGCCAACTCTGCTGACCACCTCCATGGCAATGTGCCTTGGGGCTGCAAAGCAGAAGCCTGGCTTTGACCACAGGGATGACAAAACCCTGGACAAACCCCTCTGCCTTCCACCCAAGGCTCTCCCAGCCCTTTGCAGACACCAGGAATTAGATCACAGAGCCCCTAAAGCGACGGGTGAGTGCAATTACCCCTGCCTGGCAGATGGGGAAGATGACTTGGCAGCCCAGGCTGCCCAAGAGCCAGACCTGCTGGCTCCCAGCTCCGTGTGTTCACCACGGCAGCAGCCTCCATCAAACCCAGTGGCTCTTCCCTCTCCCAGTGCCCCTGGCAGCTGGGAGCTGAGAGCTCACGACGGGCCAGTTTTATGGGCGTTGGGTTATTAGCGAGCTCTGTGGTTGCTCCAGCCTCTCCCTGGCACCTTTTCAGAGCAGCCCAGTTCCCAGAGATATTAATAATTGTATTTATGCATTACAGATATTTAACAAGAAAATGTCTGATATTATTAAATGGCAAGAGGTATCACTTGGAGCCCACTCCTGGAGACAGCCCTGCTCCAGGGATGTGCAATAAAGGCTTTGGAGGCTGTCAACATACTTAACTGGGGGGCGGTGGAGGGAAAGTATTAATCAAGGTCTTAAAAAGTTCTCGCTGACAGACTATTTGCCAGCTCTCGCTTTAAATGCTTTTGTGGTCCCATAAAAAGTTTCATTACTCACTGCAAAATGTGTTTTAATTATTGCAGTCGCTCTGACATTAAGCCCTGGGTGTTTCTCTCTTGCTTACTCTGTCTCTCCTCTGTCTCCTTGCCTCTTTGCTCTGTTTTCCCTCTCTTACTGCTTTGACTCCTGACATCCCTCTCAAGACAGAGGATGCCCTGGCTAACAAGCCAGGCTGGAAAGTCAGACGCTGTCCAAAGGATACTAAAGGGGAAGTTAAAATTCAGATGTTGACATTATCCTTTTGCCCTGGAAACTAATTAATCCACAAGATTCAAACAGAAAATTCAACCCCCAAAAAGTATCTCAGAGTAGTGAAGTGTCCACAATACCTGGGGGGTGGGCAGAAGGATTCGGTGCCTCTGATCTGCTGTATGTCCTACTAAAAGAAACAGCAACTTCTAGAAACACCTGTCACACTTTTGACATCTATTTCAGACCACCAGGCACTTGGCAACTTGCTCCAAACGGACCACATCAGCTCAGTTCACCCATGAGAGACAACCCTGTCCACGGGCATGGACCTGGAAACACAGAATACTGAAAATATCTGCTATCCTGGAGTTTCCCACCGACACCCAGTGCCTCCAGCACCGTGCTGGCAGACACTGGTTTCCTGTTTCACCAGCTGAGTGTAACACCCAGAGCAACGGGAAGAGTCTGACCATTTGCCCCGTGTCTGGTGTAACACAGTGCTGACCAAAAAGGTCAGTAACGACTCAATAACAGCTTTGGAGATCCCTCCTTGCCCCCAGCAGCTCCCCACACGTCTCTCCTTACTTGTACAGACCATCTGGTTCCAGGCACTTGAAAATGACTGAATAGAGGCTGGTTTCAGGGACATCTCCGTGGCTCCGACCCGCTGCCACACAGGAGGTTGCGAGGCCAGAGAGCAGATCATCCGCAAAGCTCAGGGATTCTCCTGCAGAGCAAAGAGAGGAGCGAGACCGGAACATCAATACAGGCGTAGAATTACTGCTGACCACTTAAAAATCGCTGTAGGAACATCTCCATATGGGACATGAAATCAACAAACTCAAGCTGGCTGTGGCTGTGGAATGCCCCAAGTCTGTGTGGAGAATGTCACCTGTGGACACAGCAAGCAGGAAACACACCTGGGCCATCAGCTGTGGCAGGGACCCTTTGCAGGAACACCTGGCTAAGCCACTGCTTGGCCAGGTGCAATCACAGCACAGAGGGGGCGTGTGGCTTCACTGCAGACACTGCAGGCAGGACCACCGTCCAGGGATGGGCTCCAGAAGATGTGTGAGCCTGGCTAAATAGGGATCTCCTGCCCTTGCTGCATGTCCAGCTCTTAAACAGGGCACGGCCTTTTCCAAAAATTACGTGCCACAGCAAAATGTGTTTCTGCTACGTTGTACTAACAGCCAAAAAGACATTTTTTGTGCTTGGGTGGAATTGCTCTCAATGTGATGGATTTATTTATTTTTTTTTAATTCAATGACAGTCAGTAGCTTTGCATTCCCTTTCATCTGCACTCTGCCAGCTCCTGGAGCTCTGACTGGAGCTCCTTCAGTTGTGCTGAAGAACACTTGCTTCTTTATAAGCATTCGAAGAAAAAACCCACTAATTAAAAATACTGAAAAACCTTTCTTTTTGGTCTTCTGGTTTCTAAAGCCTATTAAACACTTAGATCATGACCCAGCTGAAACTGAAAACGCTCCATTTATTAAGGTTTTTGGGCATGACTATCCACTGCTGTGCAACCTGTCTCCTCGCAGTGGGCAGCCTGTCTATTGGTTAGAGCTCATTGCATTAAATTCCCATTTCACACTGGTGTAACTGAAAGCCCGAGGTACCATGGAGGAAAATAAGACAGAGCAGCTGCCCAGGCTGTGCCCTATTCCCAGTGACGGGAAGCGGAGCAAGGGCTGCTGTGGATGATAGAATCGTGCTGGTGTAAGCCAACCTGGGCCCAGATTGCTGTGCCGGGTACCTTGTGCTTGTGGAAATGTCAAGACATCGCAGCAGAGGGAGGAGGAGAATTCCCTTCTCGGCACTTTATTTTTCTAAAGGCAAAAGTGGCTGAGGAGGACTGAAACGCAGCACCAGCCCAGGTTCTTGGTACAGACCCTAAGGAACAAGCCAGTGGTATAACCAGCCCAGAACATCCCCCTGTGAAGCTGGATTATCCAGGTAGAAGAAAAAGATCCCCTCATCCCCACCCCCCTAAACCGCATTTGCGTCCTGTCTCAAAATACACAACTCAGTAACAAATGTCCCCCTTGGCTAGAGAAAAGAGCAGCAATAAATTCTTTTCCTCCCTGAAGGAATCCAAGCCTTAATTATTCATTTTAATGCTCCCAGCACGACTTGTTCTTTCCAAACTTTTTCAGGCAGCTCTGTCACTGGTCTCTGTAGCTCAACCCAGCTCCTGGCCCCAGGTCTGTTCCAAATCCCAAGACAACTCAACAGGCAGGTTGGGTTGGCAGTAGGAAAATCCCTGCCTGGAAGTCACGAGAGCTGCCCAGCCTTGAGCAAGTCCCTCAGCTCTGGGTTTATGGTTTAAGCAAACAAACAAACCCCTATTGCTCATTTCCAACTTTCATTTCCATCCCTTTTCCTACGACGTCGGGCTAGATTGGGGAACTCCCTGCCACCAGGAGTCAATGAGAACAGACTCTGCCATGACTTACAAACCCGATGAATCACCCACAAAGCAGCAGGAGGACCAGAAGGTGTTGTTGAAGTAGAGCAAGGGGCTTTAAGGCTCTTCCAGCCTCAAGCAACTTCCCTTCTGACCAGGAAGAAGCTTCACGGGGGGACAGATTATCCCATGGATGAATGCTGTGGGATCTCAGACCTTCCTCTAAGCAGTTAATGAGGGCTAGGAAAGAAAATAGCTGGGCAGGGATTGCAATGAGAGATGGGCAAGGCAAAGGGGAGATTTGGACTGGGCAGTCCCCAGGTAGGAGCATCGGCCAGGACATCTGTGCCAGAGAGCACAAGAGATGGGATGGGCTGAGACAGGGAGAGGGTGGAACCTGACCTGCAGGAGACTGGAAATGAGAAGGAAAATGTCATGTGCAACCCCCGAATCAAAGAATGTATTAAGGCCAGGTTGGACAGGGCTTGGAGCAACCTGATCTAGTGGAAGGGCAGGGCAGGCCCATGGCAGGGCGGTTGGAATGAGAGGATCTTTCAGGTCCTTTCCAACACAGACCATTCTATGATCAAAACTGCACAGCTAACTCTCTCTAAGACACCCACTAACTTCTGAAAGCTCATCTTCCATGGTCTTTACCGGTAGCTTTGAGGGAACAGGTGGGCAGGGAGCACGGCCCTGACATGCAGCAGCAGCTGCCTCCCGCAGTGGTCCGGTTTGCCATGGATCAGACCTGCCCAGGCAGTGGAGTGCATTTCTGTCCCCCTGCACAGGAGGAAATGAAGCTTTTAGGGTCTGCCAACAGTGTCTCCACTTGGATTGAGCCAAAACCCTAACAATAAAATCCACAAAGCAAGAGGGTGCTTTTTGCTCAGTCCCGAACCTCTGGGGAACTCTCCCCTCTTGTTGGCTCTGCAAAGCAAAGAGGTTATTATGAACACAGCAAAGTAGATGCTAACAAAGATGCTGGAACGTCAGCCCTAAAGCTGGGAGTTTTTCTGTACCTGTATAAGGAGCAGTGAGAACACTGGTGGTGCCAGACTGCACAGACCATGGAGCACAGACAGGGAAGGGACACTCTGGGGACAAGCCAGCTACCCAGAGCTGTCAGTCTGCAGCCAGCACAGGGAGCTGCTATTCCATGCTCTCCCCTGGGCAAAGCAGAGCACACTGAGACTGCATTTGTTCATCTCACACAAGAGAAGGCAGAGACCGTTCAGTCCCCAGTGCTCTGCGAGCAGCTGGAATGAAATTTCCTGAGCAGAAAGCAAGGTATTCCCTAGGTTTAGACTGGGACCTCGTCAGTGGAACGGAGCTACAGGCAACAGCTGCTTTTGCTGGAATGGCGAGAGAATTATCATAGCATCAGAGAATGGTTTGGATTGGAAGGGACATGAAAGATCCTTTCATCTCTCCCCCCACCTCCCACAGGCAGGGACCTTTCACTAGACCAGGTTTCTCCAAGCCCTGTCCAACCTGGCTTTGGACACTTGGTCCACTTGATTGACCAGGAATGTTCCCCTGCCAAGAAAAAGTAATCCTGGGATCAGGTAGCAGCAGGAGAACACTGACCCAGCTGCACGAGGCCATGTGAGAGCTCAGTGCACAGCGTTCCTCAGCTGTGCCCAAGGCCAAGGCACAGGAAAAGCAGGACAGAAGATTTCCCAGGGAAAGAACAAAAAGCCCAAATTTACCAATAAGAACAGTTAAAAGAGGCCAAATAGAGACACAGGACTGTGAACACATCAACAGGGCGGGCACTCAGATGGAAAAGGAATAGTTAGGTTAATGGGCAGTAATGGCGAGAGGAAGTAAATTGGACATGAATAAATGGTTGGTCTACTCTTGCAAAGGGCAAATAACCCAACCATCTTTTAAGAAGGAGTTTGATCACTTTATAAAAGGGATTACATGGATAAGTAGCTCGTGATGGAAGGCAAAGGGGCTTCTTTTTCCCATCTGGACTTGTGCTCTCGCACACCCCGCCAGCAAATATAAAGAAGGATTTCAGCCTCCCAAAGCAGCCCTGAAGCACAAACCTTCTAGATTGCCTGAGTATCTTTGCTCACGTTATTAAATTTCAGAAAGAATCCAAAGGTTCTCTGCAGAGTAAATGATAGCTAAGTAGATCATCTCTGTGGAGTAGGAGATATTTTATTGACCAGACAGACATCTGTGTCCTTCATTAATAGTAATAAATAATTGATGTCACACTAAATAAAGCAATAAGCTGTTAGAGATATCAAGGACAAATAACTGGCTCCTCTGAGGATGTTCACCTGTGTTCACATCTCAGAGTAAAAAACCCAGAGCAGAGCTCAATATCGCTATGGAAAATGTTGTGCACAGAGCAAAAAAAGTCACTTGCTGCTCACTGATTACAGGTTGTGGGGCACTTGTGCTCAGCGATGGGATGCTGTCACTCCTGAGTGCAAGGAGTTGATATCCCTGCAAGACTCTCTTCCCCCTCATTTCCATGCCTTCTCAGGGCTGATCTGCCCCCAAACCATCCACTTCCCCAGGCAGCTTTTGAAATCCATCTCTGCTCTGCTAGTAATTGTCAGGAAGATGCAGCTCCCTCCAGGTGGCATTTCCCTTCTCTCCCCAGTGCGACCCCTCGCTACTGCCTCATCCTCATCCACAGGCATGGCTGTCGAGTTTGGCAAACCTCCTCTTTTTGGTTTTCTAAGCATCTTCTACACTGACTCGGGTGGTGTGGCTCTCCTGAAAACAGAGGAAAATAACAGCACACTTGGAGCTTGCAGAGGGGTCAGCCCCATCCTGGGAAGGTTTGCAAGCCTCTCCTGGCCACAGCAGGCATAGCCAGGGGTCAACCCGCTGGTGACACTCTGGGATAACCACCTAGGAACTCAACTCCGTCTCTGGAGGAGGAGGAGGAGGACATCCCCAGCTCAGCTGCCTGTCTGCAAGGCAACGTGCTCTCCAGCGAGCACATTTCTCATGGCAGGAGGCTCAGACGGGCAGGAACAGGGGCTGAGGAATGAAAATGGCTGGGAGCAGGCTCACACACGGCATCCAACAGCCTCAGTCTGCCTCAGTCCTTCCACTGCGGCCGTGCCAGCGCCCAGCAGTTGCGGACAGCAGGCTGGATGAATCACCTATCAACCATCCCACCGAGGACAATGCGAGCTACGGCGCTGAGTTCAACCAGACTAAACAAGAGAGCGAGGCCAGGAGCCTCCAGGAGGCTCGAGGAGCAAAAGGAAGCTCTGGGACCCTCGCAGGCGTTCCCACACCTTCAGCCCGTGTCCCCGTGCCAAGAGCAGCACGGAGAAAACCCAGGCGCTGCAAACCAAAGTGGAAATTAAGATGAGAGGAGACCTTCCCGCTGCCATTCACCTTCAAGATTCCTAGAAAGAGCACAAAGGGGAAAGCAGGAAGGCACCAATGTCTCTGTCTTGACAGCTTCTTTACTAGGTTGGATGAAACCAACTCTGCAATGTTACCAGGCGCTTTCCCCTGACTGTGGTTTTCTCTCCGTCTTTCTCCCCTTTGCTTTTTTTCAACCTGTTTTCAATTTACTCTTGTGGCATCTCTGACTGTGACCTCATTCTGGTACTTAAGGGGAAAAAAAAAAAAAAAGAGAGAGAGTGTCCTTTAAAAAAGAAATGAAAGAAATCATATTTTATTTAGTTTGGTTGGTTTTGAAGCTTTAGCAGAAGAAAGATTAACCTTTTCTGCCTAACTTAATGAAAACAAGGAGAAAGGCTGTATGGATAAATAAATATCTGTGTGGGTATGGAGCAGGCACGATCGTGTTACAGCCCCGGTGGAGCTGTAATGGGGAACAGGCGCGTTCCTGCGCAGCGGCTCCCAATTCCCGATCCATTTTCAAGGAAAGAAAAACAGAGTAGAATGTCAGAGGCCCAAGTGGGCATAAATGAGGGAGCCCAGAAAAGGCAGATGGGGCCCAGCGAGGACCTCCGTCCCCAGCAGTGACCTCCAGAGCAATGCCAACGCAGCAGATGGAAAAAGAGACCTTACTCCACTTCCCCTTGCCAGGTTTTGGTTCCTGAAATGAGGAAACAAATGGTATGCTCGGCCCTCCGAGTCTGTCACCTTTTGGGGGTCCTTCCCTCACCCTCCTCTTCCCCTGGGGCTTTCCCTCCAAGGAGGGGAGGTTCAGAGGAGGGCTGTGAGCAGAAGGTTGGGACCGGGTTTTTGGATGAGTGGATGTGGAGCACAGGTTTGCAGGGTGGTTCCTCCACCATGAGGTTGTACCTGGGTTTAATGTGCTTTGGAGCTGGCACTCGGTGGGGGAAGGCAGTGAAAGGTGGTTGGTTTGTCTTGGAAATGATGGGCTGATTTAAATTAGTGCAACATAACTTCAGGCGACGGAGCTGTTCCGATTTACATCAGCAGATGGTCTGTCTCGCTGCCTAGATCATTAAAAGCAAACCATCCCTACTGATCCTAGTGGAATGATGTCAAAACCTCCTTCCCTACATGGCTTGCCAGATTATAAAAGAAATAAAAAGGCCCAGTTATTACTAAAAAAATTCTGCCCACATTCTGGGAGCATCCATGCACACCAGCCTCTCATGTTAGACCGGAGCCTGAATCCCAGGCCCCAAAACCCTGTAGCCTCAGAAATAACTGCTTTGTCGTGTCTTTTCTCAAAGACACATCCATCAGGAATCCCTCTGGCTGGGCACAGGTTGTCTGGGCTGAGGCAGAAAAGCCAGTGATTATGGCGCAACTTTGGGCACAGCTTGTGCTTCACGTCCCAGCTCGTACAAAGGTGCAAACTGCAGTTCCCTGAACAGCTCCACCTTTTTTAAGTTATGAATTTTGAGGGAATTTACTTCCTATGTGTGTATGCTACCAGACACATTAGTAATCATGAGGAGCTTTCCTCTGGGCTTCCATCTCCTCTGAGCCTCCATCTCCTCTAGGTTTCCATCACCAGGTCCTCTGTGGATGGAAGATGGCATTTGCAGATGGCTAAATTTAAGGAGCAAGGCTTTAGCTGAGCTAAGAGCAAAAGTCGCATTCCAGTGTTAGAGAAGTCCCTTAAATGCCTTCACTGGTGCTCTTCAGGGCTGGAACTTGCATGGAGTTACCACGTGGAACTGGAGGATGAGCTGTTCTTATCGAAAGAGCCAGTCAAACAGAAGGAAATGGTCTTAATTTGGATGAGCTGCAATGTTCTACGACGCACAAGGTTAATCATGGGTGTATTCTTCTCTCAGGGTCATCAGTAGGACTCCCTGCTCCTTCATCTGAGCTCTCCACAGACTGCTTATCACAGGTCTTTCACAGTCAATACCTAAGACCTCAGAAAAAATGCTTCAACTCATGTAGAAACGCATCCCCAAGGCAGTGTGCTGCTGGAGGAGAGGGAGAATTAAAGCATTTCATTCTGTGCTGTGAGCCCTCCAGGATTTCTCAAGGTTCACTGGGTTGCTAAGGGTCAGCCCCAGCCAGACACGAGCTGACTCTGCTACGCTCAGAGACATCCAGGCATGAGCCAGTTCCAGTCTCAAAGCCACGTATTCACATTAGCACGGTGGAGAGTCCAAGTGAATGTCTCTGTTCCCTGGGGTTTGTCTCGGGCTCGGCAGCACGTTAAAATAGTTACTTGATTTCAAGGCAAGGTGGGAACCCATTTGTACTGGGAGCTGTGCAGGCATGAAGCAAAGCTTTGTCCTCAGATCCTTCTTGTCTGGCAGATTTTGTCCATCCCACCCTCATTCTTGCTTTCCTTTCATATTTAGCTTCTTTTGAATTAGAGATTTCTAACAATGGACCAATGGTCCAGACCACTTGGTGGTCCCTAAGGTCCACAGCTGGCAGCCTGTAGCAGACCCAGGGTCTGCACGAAGCCTTCCATTCACCAGGAATCCCACCAGCCCTGCTCCAGCCCCGGAGCCACTCTTCTCCAGAATAAACTGATGTGTCAGACACTGCAGAGATGGCAACAAAACCTGAATCAATCATAACCTCGCTCTCCTTAAATGCACCAGCACACTCTTGTAGTTCCTGGGGGAATGAGCTACTAGCCAAAAATGACTCCCAAATTTTCGATGCAAACACTGCACCAGGGACCTGAGCTCCACCAGTCCACAGGGCTGGTAGGTTCCATCTTCTGCCGGGATGAAGAGGGCAAAATTTGAAGGGGAGCGGCTTTCACCATGAGCTACGTCTGAGGACAAGTCCTGGGAAGCTTCCTAAAGAAAGGTCACAAATACTGAAATACCAAACCAGCAGGAAGGGAAAGGAACAATTCCTGGAATGAAAATCAGTGTGCAATTAATTGCCAAAAACATAATTATCTTGGGTAATTTGTCAAATCATATTCATGTAAACCTATAGTGAAAAGCCATCAACTGGTCTGTGCTTCACATCTCCTTGCACTTCTTGGGAAAGTGGAATTTTGGGGCTTCTATACTGCCACTGTTGCCTGACCCTGTTCCCAGCCCCTTCTTACACTTTACAGCCCGGTCCTGGAAAGGGGACCAAACCACTACCTGTAATGGCAACAAATTTAAAGAAAATCTTCTTTAAATATTTTAAATATTTAAATATTTTTGGTCCCATTTATTCTAAATAGAGGTCACGTGCAGAGATGCTGATGAATTAGGGATAAGACTTTGGACCAGTACATTCCGAAGTACTCAGCAAACCCAACTGAAGCCAAACCTGCAGGCTGTTATCCAACAAAGACTTAAAAAATTGGTCCTTATGGAGGAACCCGCATGGAAGCAGACCTCATATTTGGCCCTACTCTGCAGTTCTGGACATTTGAGAATGGGGAGATAGATCCTCAGCTCATAAAATCTCCCGTAGCCCCCTTGAAGTCAATGGAACAATAACAATTTACACTTGTTGAGTTTCTGCATCCTGGCTGTGAGCTCTTTGGAACGACGACACCATAATGATTATTACAGATATTCTTGATCACTTGTCTGAGGCGGACTGGAGAACAGCACTGTGTAAGAAAATAGAGGATTGGTTTGCTATGATTTCCAAAGAATTATTGACCCGTATCTTGCAAACATTTACACATGTTTAGCTTTACTCATGTGAGTTGTTCCATTACACTCGTGTGCCAGATAAACTAATGGACATGCTTTGCAGGACCGAGGTTAAAACTTGTGCAAACACAGCGAGTTCTAAATATTTTTGTAGATACGTTGTTACCTCGGACTCAGAGGAGAAAGCCTCTCATTTGGCTGTGCCTCTTCCCATAACTCTCCATTTATCCAAGCAGGTATTACAAGAGAAGCCAAAGGCGGTACCAAGACAAAACTGAAAAAATAAGCAATTATCTGACCCAACTCAGAAGCTAGAAAAGACCCACTTGGTCAGGACTAACGTATGCAAGAGTTGATATCAGTTCTCGAACAAGGAATTACCTGAATTACTGGAGTACATTCACAACAGCTTTCTTAGCACAGCTCATGAATCACTCACTCACTGATTTTGCAATAATGAAGTTAACATTTTTCTTCACAGTTGTGATCCATTAGAAGACACAAGAAAAGAGGAAAGAGCTGGGAATCTCTTGTTTGTGAGGCGTCCACCTCAGCACCCATCATCATCTCAGCAATCCTTCCATCTTTTCCACAAAGACTGCAAGGTCAGACAGGATCTCCTGCCCCACTGCACAGACCTGCAGCTCACGAGGACAGAATATAATCCGTAATTTCGTAAATTGAGGTGATCTCGAGGACCAAACTCGTGCCAATGAGGTGTCTGACATGCAGAGACTCCACGTAGGCCATCAATACCTCTGACAGTGTCATTTACACCCCTCAGCCAAGACACGAGCTCTGTTGTGACACCCCTGTGTGGCAGTGGCTGCGGCGTCGGGACAGGCCGCAGGCAAAGGAGCAGGGGTGCAGAGAAAGGAAATTACTTTTCCAAAGCAGCAGGGAAAAGGCAAATCTGAGGCTACAACCAGAGGCCCAATCCAGCTCTCTCACCACTAATAGCTGATTTTCATCCCTAAAGGACTATTAACCTTTTTTCACAAGCGTGCAAACTCCGGGCACCGAGGACACCTGCCGCTGGCACACAGCAGGATGTTGGCATGGCAATGCCTTCTGCTCCCAATTTTAAGTCATCCTAGAAACCACGGCAAATCAATCCTGTCATCCGCAGGGAAGGGGAGATGTTAGCAGTCAGATCTGATGGACGATGTGCCCTGGGAGCCCATCTCACCAAAGGCACTCTGGTGGGAACTGCCCTTTGACCCCTAGATGTCCTTGGCAAAGTGAGGTATCTGGGCACACTTCCCACCCCCAGGATCACTGATCCCTCCAGGATGGCTCGTTGGAGACGTGTCATCACCGGCAACTGTGCAACATCTGACCACTCAGATGACAAAAGACAGATTCCCAGAATGAGCAGAGCAGGATTAAGCCAAGTGGTAAATGGATTCCAGGGCCGTTCCAGGATCTGTGCTGGCCAGGGAGGCCAGGGCCAGGTACCCAACCCGGAGCTCATACAGTGAGGTTATCTCTTCCCTCTTTTCTTCAAATCCCTAAATAGAACCCAAACATCACTTGGGCCATGTTAGAGAGATAAGATGAGTCTCTCCCATCCCTTGCAAAGCCTGAAATAGAAGCCCTGTTACTCCTTATCCGAAGCATCAAGCATAGGATGTTGACATGTAGCAGTAGGGAAAATTACCCAAACAATGAACCCTCTCAGGTCCCTCTTCTCCCCTCCCTTTCCCCAGTCCCCTGGAAAATGTTCATAAAGTGAAGTGGAAAAAAAAACCTAGCCCAAACCCCAACAACCCAAACCCAACCTTCTGTGGAAATAACATGTAGAGGAGAGTGAGTCAGGCTCTGTTAACTATGCAAGGATCACCGGTCCTGCAGACAGGGATGATTCACCAAGGCAGCAAGAACTGCAAGGTAGAAGAGACCAAACAGAGGGTGCAGAACCAAAGTTGTATCAAAGAAGAGAAGGAAATAAGAAACGAAATGGTTCCATGTTGCAAGACACCTTGCTCTTTATCAAACACCACTCAATTGACCTAGGATGACTCACTTGATAATGGTGAGATTATTCCCCGTGTGCTTTGTCCAGACTTTCTTTATGAGGAGAGCCAACAGTCTATAAAACTTCAAACCATCCCCATTTCCTGCTCCTCTCGCTCTTCTTTCTCCCCCTTTCTGAGATGCTCACTCACCGAGAGCCTCGTCTCCCTGTTGCTTCTGCTTCCACTGCTCCTTTCCCACACCCATTCCCTTTAAATTCGGCAGCATTATGTGACTCTGTTTTCCCTATAAAAGATGCCTTCAAGGAGATGAGAAAAGCAGGGCCTGTTTAGCAGCACCGCATGCCATGGGGAGGCCCTCCTGGGTGCCACTGGCACAGAAAGTACATTGTCACAAGAGATGGAGCTCAGGTGCCTGGGGCGAATTCTGCCTGCCCGAATGCTCTCCTGCTATTCCTCCAGTTCTCCTTCCTCTTCAGCTGCCCCCCTCACCCTCCTTTTATCTAATAACCATAAAAATTCAAGCAGAAAATACTTGCCCTGAAAAAAACCTAAACACAAAAAAAAAGAGAGAGAGAGAAAAAAAAATGTCCTCCCTCTGCACTTCACAATGAGAGCTGTAAAACTTTTTCTGCTTGGAAAATTCTCTCGGTCAGTTTTTCCTACTGTTTAATCCCTGCTTTGAGTTACACAGAATGAGTAAACACATTTTATAAGGTTCTAATTCATACCTAACCCATACAGTTTATAGCTTAACATAGTAAAATACACACACACACAGACACACATGCACTTTTTATACACATACAGATATATATACACAGAACCACTGACACACATGGATAAACCAGCCTTGGTCCCACTCCTGGAGCCTCCCAGCAGCAGGTCTGATCTCTCCAGCATGTGCTGTGCCTTGAAAACAGCCTGGGGTGCTGAGCGTGAGTTAGGTGGTCAGGGGAGTAGTTTCCACCCCAGATTACTGCAACCTCCTTTGTAATACATGATTAGTCAGTCTTGTTAAGAGAACGGTGGGATGCACTGTTTCATCCTTGGAGGACTGAGGAATGCCACCACGTGATGTCCCAGGAACAATTTTTGCCCACTCTCTGCCCAGCAAGCATTTGGAGTGAAAGCCACGGCAAGGAGCAGCCAAGGCTGGGCTGGAGGAGCTGCAGGGAGCTGGGATGCCGTGTGGCCACGGCCAGGTGCCAGGCAAGGAGCACAGAATCATGGAATCATTAGGATTGGCAAAGACTTCCAAGATCATTGAATCCAAGCTTTGACCAATCCCCACCTTGTCGACTGGACCAGAGAACTGAGTGCCACTGAGCAGGCACTGTTACATCTTTGTTTTTCCTTCTCTTCATTCCTTCTGCCCATTGCCGCTGTTTCAGGTTTTCAAGCGCAGAGATCATCTTGAAGACTCAGTCTCTTCATTCTGGGAGCTTTTTAGGTACACAGTTCCTCCAGAGGGGTGTAAAAGCACTCCAGGTCATCAAGATGGGCCCATGGGCACCATTCAAGGCCATCCTGGACACTTCTGGGGTAACTTGTCACCGGAAGGCACAGACAAAGGCCGTGGCTCAAGGTAGCAGTTGTTTCCAGCCACCCAAAATGTGAGGGGTGGGCTTCAGGGCCCATAATGCTATTTTCGTTTTCCTCCTTCTCCCAAGAAAATAAACCGAGTGTTTATTTCCTGAATGCGCTGGTCTGAGAAAGGGCAAAACTTTCCTGCGGGAGCCAGGTGGCTGGAAAGGGAAGGCAGAGGCAAATATTTGCCGAATTTGTCAATGAGCTCTTATTCCATTTTTCTTATTAATATTTATTTAGACATAATATGAGAGAAACCTACTCAGACCACAGCAATGTGGGTGATTCCACTGTTACACGCCTCGTGCCTGCTACTGGGAAGAAGGGAGGGAGGGAGGAGGGAGGGAAGGAAGGAAAAGCAGAAAAGAGTGAAAGAGTGTCAGGGAGTTTGCAGACAATTTTGAGAAAGTCACGGGCTTTCATCTCGGCTTAGCAGGAGATGGGATGCCTGGAGAAAGTCAATGCATCCATGGACACGTGATGGGCAAAGAGGTTGGACAGCCCAGCCTTCCCTGCTGATATTCAAGGCACAGGTGTACTTGGAGAGAGAAATTTATGTCATTATAGACCCCCCTTTTTTTTTTTTTCTTCTTTTAATGAGATGAAGAGAAGGAGAACGAAGTGCATCCCCAGGTTTAGTAAATTGTGTGAGATGAGCCTGATGCATTTCTTCAGTGAGACGGTTCATTCCCCAGACAGGAGAGCTGCGGTACAATCTAATTTATCTGGGTATCCAGAGGCACCATGATGCGACACAGGTAATTATTAGGGAAGCTTGAAAAGATGGGAATTAGCAGAATTATACAGCAGGTGAGGGACTGAGTTTGGACAGATGAAAACAGGCAATGCTGAGGAGAGAGTGATGGGAACTGAGTTATCACTACCAGAGCTCCTCAATGATCAGCCCTGTAATCAATCTTATTTCTCTCTGGAAATACAGCAGTGGTTTTAGCAGCAATGAAGTGGTGCATTATTAGGGACCAGAGGATCAGTCAAAAGAAATTAAAATTTCTTTGAGGGCTAAAGCAATGAAATGGAATGAATTTTAATATTTTAAAAAGCAAATTAAGTTAAAGATGGAGATAAAATAGTTCTTTTGTTAGCAGGAACTTCTCCAGGCAGAAACAAAGGAGGAGGAGGAGGAATACCTGGATGCACTGGCTGGCCTCAGCAAAACCACATGGGAACTGGAGAAAAGGAAAGCAAGTTCTTGGATCTCTTTAAAAGGATTTTCCAGGTGAAATTAGGAAGAATAAAATCCTGTGACAGCAAAATGCTGAATGTGGTGGCCCACTACCCGCCTCGCCAGAAAATCACAGAGCCTCCAGTCCAACCTCTTCAAAGTGGGGCCAAAGGTGGGGACAGGGCACGGCTGCTCGGGGCCGAATTTTAGAAAGCTCCGGGCACTCCACCATGAGCCACATAGCTCCCTGCTCAGGAGCCGAAATCCCACCGGACTCTGGTGCTCAGGAGGAAAGCACAGGGCACCGCTGGGTGCCCAAACTGGCTGGAGGAGACAGCTGGGAGCATGTCCCCTGTTGCCCTCCACTGGATAGCAGGAGAATGTCACACTGCTGTGTCATGTCTGGGGACAGCACGCCCCCGAAGCATCTCCTCTTTCAGCTGGGGTAATGGTCTGTGCTCTGGGAACAGAGCGGCTGAACTCGAGCTCTGTTTTTGCTCTGGCTGCGTCTCGTGTAGCAACAGCTGGGGGACATAGGTTTGCTCAAACCACAGCCAGACGATTGGAAATAAAAACGATATTCATATATTAATTAACATCTGGTTACTCGTCTAATTACACGATACAATGTGCATGAGCTTTTTGTTCTCTCCATATTTTATGCATTGAATGAAAACTAAACAAATGTTGCAAAAGCAACACTGCAGAAGCAAAAAAACAAACAGTATCCAAGTCTGTACTTGTAACACTTACTGACCCATCAGTTTAATTAATATGCAAAGGAGGACATGACTAAGCCATGACCACGAAGATGGTGGTGACACTGAACTGGAATTAACACTCAGCCTGCTCCAACCTGGCTATTTTCCATTCCCTTTGCATGTATTCTTCATAAAAAAGAAATAATAATTTGTTAAACTAAGCAGCTTGGGGCCTGATTTAACAAATTATTACTTAACCATTTTCAAAAGCTACTTCTAATGAAAATGGGCCCTAAAAAATGGCTGGAGAGCACCATCCCAAAGAAAAGGAGCTGATGTCACCCTGCCTATGCAAACCATCCGACAGCGACTGGTGCTTTCTGCCGTGCTTTGGGGATGGAAATAGAAGAGAAGGAGGGGAGGAAAGCCAGACTAACTGATAAAAGTCATCACTCAGGTTGTCTGGTGGTAACGCACCATCCTGTGCGTGTGGCTGTCCCTGTGCAGCTGGCAGGGATGGGTGACAGGACAGCTGGAGGCTCTCAGGGAGGTGATGGGGACAGTGCATCTGCACGCAGATGTGGTGGGCAGGGAAGAGAAAAGCTGCACATAGCTTAGGGCTGGGTGTTTTGAGACAGGGGCATTGAGAGAGAAGGCAGAGAGGAGAGCAGATCCCCTCTTCCTGCCCCACAACCTGGGGAAAATAAATGCCCAATGCATTCTGCCCCACTGAGAAACCCAAACAGGCTCTGAACATGATTAGCCACTCTCTCAAAAAGGTTGCAGGCTTCATTAAAAACACAACAACAGAACCTCAACCCTAGGCTCACAGACTCCTTTCTGAACACAAGAGCAAGAAGGGAGTGACAGGAATCTTGGGGCTTGCAGGGTTTTGGGAAGGGGCTTTCACAGAAGCTGGACCCCTCAAGTGTCCATCCTGCTCAAGTACCAGGCCAAGATCACGGCTCTGTTTGATGCTGACGCCATGGAGGGAATATAAAACCACTGCTCCCTTCTGAGTGGGCTGGTGTCCGTGCTGGAAACCTCTCCCCAGCACAGCAGACACATTTGGGTGCCACTGGGATGTGAGCAGACGCGTGGGACGTGAGCTCTGATGGGTTAATGCCACCGGCCAGCACCTGGTGCCACCCTCAGTTTGTTAGAGGGACCAGGGGCAGAGGGAGTTCCTCTTCTCATTCCAGTCAGCCACCCTGCCCCGATGGCAGCCAGGTGAGATCCAGCCCACCTGGCTCATCTCACTGCAGCACCTCTGTGAAGGTGACCCAGCAGGATCCCATCATGAAATCCCTGCTTTATGGTCAGCCTCCCACAACCCCGTGCAGATGTTTCCATCCCTTACTGCACCTCTGCATGAGGCCAGATCCATGCTCAGCTGTCTGGGAAGGGGGTCCCCATGAGGACACCCCCCTGAGCAGAGCAGGTAGAGTGGCCTCAGCCCACTGCTCGAGCCCTTTCTCCATGCTCAGCTCCCACTACACTGCCAAACTTCAACTGTTTGGGTTGAAATTTTCCACACTGGGTATCTGCCTCTGGCTGAATTTTTTGGGAAAGTTTTAGATTAAAAGAAGTCCAGCCAATTCCAGCGAGGCAGCTAGGAGAAAATATCGCTTTCCTCATGTTAGAAAAAAAAAGGTGAAAAACTAAAACGAACTTACATCTTTTGTTATGAAGCCACAGTGTTCAAAGCATGGACTTGGCATTGGTACCTGGATGTGGCCTTTCAGAGACTGAAGTGGCTCCAAGAGAGCTGGAGAGGCACTTGTGACAAGGCCCTGGAGTGACAGGACAAGGGGGAATGGCTTCCTACTGCCAGAGGGCAGGGTTAGATGGAATATCGGGAAGAAATTTTTCATTGTGAGGGTGAGGAGGCCCTGGCACAGGGTGCCCAGAGCAGCTGTGGCTGCCCCTGGATCCCTGGAAGTGTCCAAGGCCAGGCTGGACGGGGCTTGGAGCAGCCTGGGATAGTGGAAGGTGTCCCTGCCCACGGTGGGGGGGGGTGGAGGACCATGAGGTGCCATCCCACAGGCCCACGTGCCACCCACTTAGTCTCAAGTACCCCGATCAAAATCACAGCCAGCACAACCCTGCAGCACATCTGCAGAGCCACATGGGCCATGAGAGCTGGAACCCACAGGGTCAGAGCCCACCACCCTGGCCCCTGGGCACCAACTGGGCTGGAAAGCCCAGGCAAAGAGCAACGCTCAAGCCAACTCTTCTCTCCAGGGCTGTATGCTTCAACTCTCCCTTCCCTAAATGGGAATCACAAGAGTTCCCTGTCCTAGAGACGGCTGCGCAGGAAAAAAAAAAAAAATCACAAGAGATGAAATACTGATGGAATAAAAACCTCAGAGCAAGAAGTCAGAAATTCATCTGCTGGAGTATCCCACTTCCCTCACTGAAATTCTTGATGCCACCTGAAACCGAGTGAGGCTTACATCCCACTCCCTAAATTGGGACACTTGGTAAGTAAGAGCTTGTTCTTTATTTGTGTCTGCTCTGTGGTCTTCAGGACAGCTTCAGTCTTCAGGGTTCCTACCCTCTGATCCTTCACTAGCACCAGGAAATGTGCCAGGAGGAAGGAACAGAGAGAAATCCTGAGGAGACAACTGCCATGTGAAACTCTGGCACGAATGGCGCAACTGGTTGCATGTCAGGGGGCTTGGGAAGGGGTGGTGGGAGCTGGCAGGGTGGGCAGTTGCTCAAAGGAAACCACAGAGGACTGACCAAGCACTTAGAAGATTCCACACATACCTCCCAGATATGCCGGCGGTTACAAAATCGCTGCCTGGATAGGGTGGCGGCCTGCCCTTGGGGAGAAAAAAAAGGAGAAAAGGAAAAAAACAAAACCCCAACCAACCATTCATGGGGCAGACAGAGGGCTGCAAGTCCTCTGCTTTCATGAGACACCGCAGGCATCAAGACATCGCTGGCCTGGAATTTGGGCTATGCTTGTGGTCCGTGAGGCGACTCCGAAGCCTTCGGTCCCATTAAGCAACATTACATGATAATGCAGCAGCACTCTCAGGCTGAGGGAGAAGGAAAACAAAACAGATGACTCTGGATGGAAAGGCATTGCTGTAAACCTGGGAGGGAGAAGAACATTCCTTCGGATACTCTTTTTGGCTGGTCGTGTCCTTTCCTTGCGGCTCCCACCTCTCTCTCCCTTTCCCCCCCTCCTCCTCTTGGAGAATTGGTGACAGCAAGGTTTTTTTTTTTACTAATATTTCCATATTAAATAGAAAGGAAGAGTGTGAAAGGCCATGCAGAGCGGTGGCAGCTAGACAGTGGAATCTGCAACTGAAGGGTGGAGTTGGAGCACTGGAGAGGTGCCGGTTATTTATAGGGTATGAGAGAACACAAAAAATGTCTGGCCCCTTTAAGGCCCCTTAATCCAAACAACCAATGGAAAGGAAAAAAAAAAAAAAAGAAAAAAAGAGAGAAAAATAAAGAAAAAAAAAGGGAAGGAAAGAAATGAGGAGAAAAAACATCTCCGTACCAGACTGTAAAGTGTGAACAACGACCAGGGGATGGCCTGGCATGGTCCTGCCCCGTCCCTCCAGCCAGACCTGCAACCATGGCAGGGCAGCCTCCCGCTGGAACAGTGGGACCAGCACTGGGGCACAGAGCCCTGTGCTCCTGAGGCAGCCCCGAGACACAGCTGCCTTGAGGGTGGGACGTGGCAGCTGTTTAATCCATGAGACAGCAGCGCTGGACCGGACGCGGAGATGAGCGGCGCGTTCAAGAGATATCAAAAGGGACAAGCTGACAACGTCGGGAATACGGCCTGGAAATTCCCTTTCTTCAGTCTGCACTCACGGAGCAACCAGGGATCTTTATACTCTGATCCTAGAATATGATTCATGGCCTCACTCGTTTTGGGATCTATAAATGGAAGGATCACCTGTAAGGCCTCCTCGTGTCCGGGTATTTCAATGTAGACGTGGATGCTCTGGGAAAGCTGCTGGTTGGACCCTCATCATGGCTGGTTTAAGCACGGTTATTTGGCTCCAGGCCTGGGAGACCATCGCTTCCAGCTCTTTCCCAGCACTTCCGATAGATTGTAGGCCAGCTGAGTAATGTCTTTCCTCTACAAGACGTCTTTCCTGAAGAGGACTGAGAGGGACCTCGGTGCAAAGAGGTGCCACACAAACCACGGTAGTTTTGTGCTCTTAGTAAAACTCCTTTTTTGCTTCTTTCCAAAAGAAATGCATGAGGTTATGCCTATTTTTTCTAAGCAGGCATAAGGGAATTGTGAAGAGGTCCTGGAGGACACTCAGCACTTGGGTGATTTAGTGTCCAACAAAGCGGGTAAGTCATCAGCTTCAATGAATATACACCTGGAACCAGGAAAACTGAACACAGACAATGCTGTGGATAGAAAGGGGTCGAGAAAGAGATTCAAAAGCTCGAGCAGATGACAGTGACACTAAATCCTCAGGTCTTTTCACAAGCCCTGCTCTTATTCCCTAGGATCCTGCTGAACCCATGAGCCTCCACTAATAGGTTTCATTCTCCTCTGCTAGTATCAAATAGCAAATGTCAGATCTCATATGGGAATCACTAACAACATAAAAATGAGATTTATATGGAAAGATGAAGTTCAAAAGAATAGTTACAAACCCCAGAAAGGTTTTGTTTGTACCCAAGCACGCACAAATAAAATCAAAGTCAAAACAGTGCTGTTCAGAATTGCGATCACCATGACCCATGACCTCTTCCCACCATCACTGTGATTTTGAATGCTGGACTTTGGCTGCAAATTAATTTGCTGAAACTGAGGAAAATGCTTCCCTGATGTGTAAATAAGAAAAGGCCGAACATGTATTAGGTAATTTCAAACTTCCTTCAACTGCATGCTCTTACTCCCTTTAGCTCCAGGAGCTCTAGATCTGCTCCCAGCCTTCCAGCCTTGTGAGAAAGATGACGTAAAAGTCCTCAACTGCCAGTGGATGACGCTGGTTGAGCTTTCCTGATGACCACAGAAATGCCTAAAGCATCGCAGATCTGGAACACACGGGAGGCACGGGGAGGTGAAAAGACTTGGTCACGGTGGGGCCTGGACAAGAGGAGTCTCAACACAGCTCCTCTGATGTCAGTGCCCCAGGGAGGCTGGACTGACATCAAGCAGAGCGGTGAGGAAGAGTAGGGCTGAGCCTCTTCCTGCTTGTCACAAGGCGAGTCCAGGAAACTCGGACCTCAGCTCTCCTCCTGCTCTGGACTTCAGCCACTGGCTCCTCCAACTTAGAGAATCTGTCAGCACACCTCAACCCTCGAAAACTGGGGCTTGAGCCAAGGCCCTCAAAGGGGAGCAAAGGAAGGCTGGGAGACAGAGTCCAAAAGTGTCTTTCCGCCCTAAAGGTGAGCCCCTTGGAAGAGGCTGCAGTCCCACGCACTCCGCCTGGGGACAGCCTGCCAGTGGCTGTTTGATATGTGGAGTGAATGAAAAAGTTACCCCCATGCAACGATGTTCCAGCACCTTTCAGCACCAACTTGTCTTTTCCTTTATCTTTTTTTTTTTTTTAAACACAGACTCTTGGGAAAGTAACTCAGCAGAGCAGAGACAGAATAGAATTGTCTTTTCTTTTGGCTTCCAACACAAGAATGCAAAGCATTGTCTCTCTGGGAGGAGAATTAAGTATGGGCAAGTGTTTTGGCAAGAGAGCCACAAAGGAGAATAGAAGGCGAGGATGAGGCGGGGGAAGAGGAAGGGAGGGAGAGCTGGGGGTCAGATGGATGGTTTCGTCTTTTATAAATCTTGGATGGGGAAGAGGCCCACAGATGGCTTTGTGTTTTAAATGATTCTAATAAATCAGCTCCATAATCAAAATGCCCTCGTCTCTCTTTTTTTCCCCCCTCTTCCATGGATGACAGCTGAGCAGTGAGGCTGGAGCGAGGGAATGGCAAGGACTGGAGGTGAAACCTGACTGTGGCAAGGGATTGTGCAAACCCCTGCGCACGTGTGAGCCACCACAGCACTGGCCGTGTCGCCTCCGAGTGAACAAATGACATCAGCAGGGGAAGGAATGAGCTCAGGGGGCTCTACAGCCAGCAAGGGTGGGCAATCCTGGCAGGACCCTGGACATTTCTAAGGAGGAACGTGCCCATACGTGCAGGAAGAAGGTCTGAGCGTGAGAGTGAGTCTGCAGCTACCTGCAAAGAGAGGAGCTGCCCCGATGGTGGGGGAAGGAGTGGTAAAAAGGCAGGGTCTCGTCTCTCCCAGGCGGGAGCAGACGTGCCGGGGAGGAATGCTGCGTCTCCGTTCCAGCGCTCCGACTTGGCTGTGAGGAAGGTGCAGCCTCTCCTCCTCCAGCAAGAGCCACTGGGCCTGGTCTGCAGGGGGAGCGGAGGCTCCTGCAGTTCAGGTTTTCCATTTGGAGCTCCACGTGGCACGAACTCCCATCGGTTTCCTTGCCAGAGGGAGCCAGGTGGAGAGAACAATAAAAAGCAGAAGGCGCGGGGCGGGGCGGGATGGTCCAGAGCGGATGCAGAGGATGGAATTAATCAGCTGTCCGGGAGGAATATTAGAGCTCTTCGGCTTGTCGTCAACGCCTTCTCCTCCTTCCCAAAGACAGACACAATGAGAGACCAAGGAACATTTCCTATTGTTACAGGGGATTTGTCCACAAGGTCCAGCCCCATGTGGAAGTCATTACCGGCTGGGAGTGGTAGGTATCCGCACAGAACATGCAGCGAGATGGGATGGGGGAGGGCAACTGGGAAAAAGTTGAGAGACTAGAGATGATGTGTCCCTGCCTAACTGATTTAAGCATCTCCAGGGAGGCGGTCACCACAGCAGCCCGGCTCCAAGTCCAGAGATCACCATGGGCTGAGGTACAAAGTGTTTTGCTTTGTGTCACCCCTTGGGCTGGGCCAAAGTCCTGAGTGCTCCTGTGAGAGGCCATCAAGGGTAGCTCAGTGCCAACGGGAATGGATCGTGAATTTCACTGCTGCTACCGAATGGGGAAAAGAGGGACAGAAAAGGTTTTCTTTTCCCTCCTCTGACCCTCCCTAGACAGAAAACTAGAGTGGCTGCGGCAGCAGCTGTACAAAGCACGAGGTGAAGAGCTGACCACTGCCCACCTGCACGTCCTCCTGCTCCAGCAGAACTTGGCCTTCAGGATCACGCAGGGAAGAACGTAATTATCCGTGGGTGAGAGCCCAGGACTCAGTGATCAGAGAGAGTCCACACCTCCGTCGCTCCCAGGGGAAGGCAGATCCTTTTAGACATATTACATCTAAGCTCAGTTTTTTCACATTAAATCATACTTAAGACAGCAGCATCTCCAGGAACGGTGATGTCAACATCCCCAGAACAGCTGGAGGAAAGGGGCACCTCAGAAATCCACGGGAAATTTGCATCCCAACTCATTTGCTGCCGTGTCTCAGTCTCCCTGCTCCTGACCCGCTGGGTACTGAACAGGACTGAGTTGAACAGAGGTTGCTGTAGGTAAAACAGTGCTGTGTACAACAAAGCTGACCTCCCCAAGTTCCCTCATGTCTACCCCAGCCATGAAAGAGCAGATAGAAACAAAAAGTCAGTCATGTATATTGGGGTAAAAAATGATCATATGAAGCCTGGTTGGACCATTTGGTCCGACAGGAACCATGTGATGCATGGGAAAGAGAAGCGAAAGAGGGGCAGGCACACAGTCCAGGGCTCTATGGGGACACAGTCCGTGGGACAAGCAGTGTCTGCTGGGGTTTTCAGAAGGCTCCAGACACAGCTGCCACACTTAGACATGGGGTACATGGACCTGCCCCAAACCACGCCTCCCCAACAGCACCGGGGAAGCAGGAGAGCACAGCTGTGGGGAGACGGGAGGAACAAGGACTCTCGGCCACCTTGACACGCTGCAGGACATCCTGGACAGCTGCCCCAGCAAGAGCCTCTTGTGCAGCATCGATTAAGCAGATTTCTCCAACCTTCTACCCTCCTGCTCCAGCCTAACCCCCCCCACACCGTTTCTTGCCTCCATCAAATTCACTGCCCACAGGAGCCCTCACCAAGCCAAGCCTGGTGACACGATGCTGTGCTGCTCCTCTTTAAAAAGTAAAACAAAATAAAAGAAGAATGCTTGTTATACTTCCACGGATATTATCAGCGGGATGCTCGGGATGCTCAGCTCATTTATCTCCAATGAATTTCACCTCAATTGAGCAGGATGTCCCTCCCCACAGGACAGCGTTCAGCTGGGTACTTTTACCAGCATGAACAGCGCAGCTTTTCCTTGTAAATGGTGTGAACATTCTCCTTAATTTATGTCCTACAAGAACTCATTTTTACCAACATTTATGCATCATAACACATTGCCCTCATCCTGAAAATTCTCAACACGGACGCAGCTTTGTGTATGCCTGAGACCTTCCTGGTTCCAATGAGCTTTTCAGCAGCAGCTTGCTGAAGAGGCTGAGGCTGTGCTTATGTTTTATGGATCTGGAAAAATTATTACATAGCAATAGGGTTCAAACAGGAGTCCCCAGATCCATCATATGTTTGCCTTGTTTGGTACATGCAGTCTAAAATGGAAACGGGATGGGAAACATAATAAAATGTAATAAAAATGTCTATAAACATTTCAGGTTATTGAAAAGAATCTCTCTTTGTAAGTTCCCTAACTTTTGAAATCATGAACATGTATTCTCACAAAGCTAGACCGAGAAGTAGCTCATATTTAATTTAAATTTGCATTGTTCCAATTACACCTACAAAATACACGCAACATTTACATGTATAAAATACATTATTACACTGTAAAATATGTATTTTATGTAATTTAAATTAAATTTAAAATTGAAATCATACTGAAACTAAATGTATTTGTTTGCCATATGTATTTGGGGAACGTGCCACCCTCATCCTGTACTACCAAAGAATATAAAAATAAAGCTAAATATTGAACTCATGGAGCTCTTTTTTCTCCTTTAGCTCTTCTTTTTGGTTTTTTTTTTTTTTTTTAAACATCAGCTGCATTTTTAGACAATCTTTTTAACACTACATGCACACACTCCACTGTGGCACTGAAGATGACATGAGCATGGTGTGGATCTGCTCTGTCCAGAGGGGGAAGCCCATCACCCATCCACGAAAACAGCTGTGATGGCTCAGCTGGACAAAGCCACCCCCTGTGACAGCAAAGAGGCCACGGCCACCACGGGGAAGGCAGACACAGAGTCCCCACTGTCACCAGCCCACACCACGGTGACCTCCCAGGGCTCCTCCAGAGCAGCCTCCTCTCAGCACCAACCATCCTTCTCCCACCTCCCTTCCCGCTCTCCCCCTACTCCCAGCTCTTCTTCCCCTTCCCTCTCTCTCTATTTCACTCTCCCACCACAGCTGGTTAAAATTACGCTGGAATTTTGTTTTTCTGTCAAGTGAATTTGGACCTGGTAAATCCCTCCCAGCCATTCCAGTGGCCTCCCAGCGAACATCCAGGCCGGGTGTACTGCACATGATTTAAGAAAGGTGCTGCTGGAGCTATTTCTGAACACGTTCATTACACGGGGCTGAGGACAGCCAAGAGGGGCTCCTGGGGCTCTCAGACACCCAGGGAGGGATACCAGGGTGTCCACATGAGGAACAGGCAGGGGAAGGAGAAGTCTGAAGGCATGGCCTGTCAGCTGGAGCAGCTCACCTTGCAAAGATGATGTAAAACAACAAAAAAATGACAGCAAAAGAACACAAAAACATCTCGGGCTTGGAGAAACCCCAGCCCTTTTGTCTGGAGAGATCACAGGAGCAAACACGAAAACCCTCGGGTGAGGGAAGCCAACAGGGAGCTGTGGCACAGGACGAGGAGGACACGTTCTTGGCTAACCCAGGGGAGGTGGTTACAACACATGACAACAAACCAAGGCTCCAGGCATGTACCTGCACACCAGTGCTCGTGCCTGGTACAGTGGGAGGGCTCCCAGTTTACACCTGGGGGGCCACCAGTTCTCAGTGGTGTTTGAGTCACCTCTGCCTCGAGCTGGCACAGCTCAGCTCGGGGCAGCTCTGAGGGCTTGGGCTGGTGGGCGGTGGGACCTGGGCAGGGACGTGGCCACGTCCAAGCTCGAGAGCCTCCCCTGCTCTGCAGCTTTGGTGGGGAACTCAAACAAATCCCAGAATCGGTGTCCCACCTCCAGCGTCATCCCCAAGGAACTCCAGGATCTCCCAAGAGGCCAGGCAGCAGTTATGAGCAGGACTAGTTAGGAATTTGAGGTCAAAACCAGCTGTACATCAAAAGAGTCCTTCTATTAAAAGTAACGGATCTAGAAACAGACGTACGGGTCAAAGAAATTTTGGGTTGGGGGAAACAAAGTGAGGCAATGCCACTGGTAGCATTGAAATTGCCCCATTATGACATTTTTGGAATGGAACAATGCTATTTAGCTTTCAAAAGGACTTTTTTAAAGACAATCACCAATGGTTAAAAATACTAAGTTTTTAAAAGGTCAGGAAGAGAAAAAACCTTTCACTTTCGCACAACAAAACCTCTAAATTAGCCCTAAGTGGGTTTTACGAGTGGGCAAGGATGGGAGGTAGGGGCTGTAAAGGGCAGATTTTGTTTAATGGAATATTTCAAGTTATTTTAGAAGGCAAGAAGGGGAACTGTTCCTTTAGGTCATAATTAAATGCATGCATGTTGTGCATATATACACATGTATATATCCACACACACCTCTTTCCAGACTCACCATCCAGGCCCTCTCCAGGTTTAATTAATGCCTGGTTGTGCTGGGCATGTAGACACACGATCCCTGTCCTGGACGGTTCCCGATCCCAAAAGAACAAACCAAAGGATGGATTAGGATCTAAGGGGCAAAGCGACAGCTTAAACCCCCTCAAAAGGCTCAGCAAACCTGCAAGCAGAATCCAAGGAGCTCTGGGTATCACTCAGTGCATTATACACTTGGCCAAGTGCGTGGAGGAAAAGCTATTTATAAGGTGATGACTGAACAGCTGAACATGGGCTGGGTTGGATGTGAGCGTGGAAGAGAGCAGAGAGATGGGCTGTGCGTGTGTGCGTGCCCACAGGCACGTCCATGCCCACCTCCTGCGCGGGGCCAGCAACCGCCTCTGAAATCACCCAGAGGAGGTGTAAAGAAAAGAAAGAAAATCAAAGGCTGAACTTGGTACTAGTCCATATTCCTCCTCCCCTCACCCCAAACACAGCAATAAAAATGGTAAATTAACTTTAAGGCATTTTTTTCCCTCTTAGTCTTCTCTAAGATGATATGAGAATGTTTTATATATAATCTAGATTTATGGCTTTTTTGTTTTTCATTTAAATGCAGGGTTATGAAAGAAAAAGAAGTCATGTTTTGGTCATAAATAGAAAACACGCAAACAGAAAATCATTTAGATATTAATATTGCAAACCTGACGCCTGCATTTTTATGTGTATATAAATATATATTCACACACACAAAAAAGATATAGAACCAAACCCCATGCTTATACATCATGTTTATACACTACATTTAAGTGTACTTATAGTGAATTCACTTACTGACTTTTTTTGGGGCTTGAAAACATGCCAGTAAAAAGCCAAAATGTCAGTAAACACAGTGGATGTCGTCACTGTTTTCCCTCTTCAGGTTGGTTTCCCTGGTGTACAAAGGTCAGCTCCAGCTCCAGCATAAATTATTGCTGCCTATTTGACTCATAATAACATATCCAAATAATAACCAACACATGCTGGATGCTTTATGGATGAATAATTCCTACCCCAAAGAACTGGCAATTTAAACCGTTCAGATGCAGCAAAACTGGGAGAAAAGTCGCACTGCCCAGGTTGTGTGGCCAGGGGCAGAGTAAATCCTGTGCTCAAGGAAAGCCTCCAGGCCTGAACCATCTCTGCCAGCACCTCCACATCTGCCCTTGCTGGACCCAAGGCAGGAGAAGCACCTGGGGCACGTCCACGGTGGACAAACCTCTGCTAAAACCCAGGAAAGCTTTGGGTGCTCGGACCTGGAGCGGAGCTGTGGCGCTTTGGGACACCCGGGCGGGTGCAGAGGCGCAGAGCGAGTGCCAATGGACGGGACGATGCCTTCCCTTTGCAGGATGGGGTCCGGCTGTCACCCAGCCCTGCCCTGCAGGGCCTTCTCTGGCTGAACAGTGGCTGAGAGCCCTCCAGCCTCCACGATTCCCCACACGTGACGAGCACGAGCACAAACCCGGGCCGTCCCTCCGAGCACATCCTCAGCCTTTGCTGCTGGCTCCGTCCCTGACATGTAAATAATGACATACCATTTCCACGGCTCTCCAGCCTATTACGCTGCTCTTTGGACCTTGCCTCCCATCCGAACAGAAAACCTGCGTCCCTGCGTGACCCTCCTGGCGCAGCCAAAGCAAACCAACGTGCTATATTTGTTTTTCAAGCCCTGGCCAGGAACGATTCCCGTAAGGCTCAGCCTGGCTTAATGGAGCTGTGTCTGTGCTCTGCCTCTAAGCCTGCACTTGGCCACGGGGCCGGAGCTGCTTTCGCGCTGGCTCGGGCAGGACGCAGCGGGGTTTGCTGAAGGTAACCAAGTGAGAAGCAGCAGCAGAAAGTGATGGTGGGGCAGAGGGGGAGGAAGAAAACAAGAGACAAGGGAAAACAAGGAGGAGGGGCAGACAGAGGGTGCTCCCAACCTTCCCAACGTATTGTGGCTGTTCAAGACAAACTTGGCTGGGCAGCAGGTTTGCAGCAGGGAGCGCAGTGAGAGGACAGTGGGGCTGGATGAGCTGTCACCAGGACCTCCTCCTCACCACCTGTGTCATACCACCACACTCATCCCCTCCGGCCTCTTGCTCCACCAGAGCAGCCAGGGTGTTTTTCTTGGAGGCAGATGCTCCTCACATTCCCAAGTGCTCCCCACTTGTTTCATTTACCCCAAAGAGTGATGTTCTGACACAAACACGATGACATAAATCTTGCCCTAAAATAGACACATGAGATGCTGAGCTTTTTTCCATTATAGTAAAGCCCTGTCCTCTGTGTCTTGGGGAGCCTCTTGCCACCTCCATGCTGCTTTATTGCAGATGTAGCTGCAGCACAAAGAGTCCTGGATATCACCAGAGCACCACATGCAGAGCTCTCTATACAGACAGTCCTGGTAGCAGGGCACAGAGAGACTTATTTTCCCAGGAGATACTTTTTGCCAGCAGGATTTCCTCGCTGGGGGCACTCAGCAGAGGAACGAGTAGGTTTGTCCAACCAAGGATGCTTGCAGCCAGTCGAGCGCATGGCCACAGCCTGCACTCGGGAAGGGGTAAGATGTTAATTAAGGAGGTTCATAGCAAGTCCTGCTAATTGAGGTGCAAGTGTCCCATACTCCAGTGCCTGTGAGGACACCCAGACTTGTCCATTCCTCCTGGTGTGCCCAGACCCTGCACACCAAAGGAGAGAAAAGGTTGAAGCTGTAGAGTCTCCCTGGCTGGAGATATTCCAGAACCATTTGGACACAACCCTGTGCCATGTGATCTGGGAAGGCCCTGTGTGAGCAGGGAGGTGGGACCAAATGATCCAATGTGGTCTCTTCCAACCTGTGATTCTGTAAAGGAGTTATACCAGGCTCAGCACACAAAACCCAAGCGGTTCCCCTGCTGCCAGACAGGAAAAGGTTTGGGGAGGATGAGAAAAGTACGGCTATTGGACCCAGATCTCCTGCTTAGTGTTGAAATATGTCCAGAGCAAAGCAGGAGAAAGAGAGATTGAATCTGTAAAGCTTGGCTTAAGAGCCAGACCAGGAGCTGAGCTCACTCAAAGTTTGGATGTATTCAATTGGGAAAAGATTCGGGAAGAGAATAGCCATGAAGTTTGAACCCAGAACTAAACTTCTACTGAAGTTCTACGTACCGCTGGAGTTTCAGGTTTTTTGTTGGGACCCATCCTATGAGGAAGCACCCATTGCTGCCGGCAGGTGGGACCTCCACACCCACACTGCAGCCCACCCAAATTGCACCCACTTCAACACACTTCATGCTCAGGACATGGGACAGTAACCAAATGCCCTCGCCCCGTGGCCAGCATTACCTTGCGTTCTGTGAACAAGGAGCCTCTGAGCCTACCACACCTCACCAAGGTTGGATATAATGAGGATGAGACACATCTTCCCCTGAACATCCTCAAAACCAGCAAACGAGTTACCCGGAAAGCCACCAAAGAAGTGCATCTGGGAGGCTTTCCGGGTAAGCCTGCACATCCCAGGCTCCTTGAGTCATGCGGGAGGGGAGAGGAGCACTCCAAGGCCGTCTCTCGGCCGCAGGGATTCTCCATCCCTGGGCAGCACAGGCAGAGAGGGGAGAGGCAGCTGAACATTTCATGGTAAATGGAAAACATTTCTACAAACCAGAACCTCTGCCCAAAGGATACTGAATGACTCAGCTGTGCAAAGGAGCCCCTCATCTCTGGGGATCCTGGGCACGTGGGATCACAAGTCACCATTTATGCTGGGTGTAATTAAGAGAACTGAGTCAAATTCCTGACCGCGACCACAGCCACCCGTGGGCTGTGGCTATGAGGGAGTCACGGTGACCATAGCAGCATCTCAGCAATGCCACCTCTGGCCAGGAGCTGCCCCTGACCCCCCATCAGTGTGGGCATCTCCCACCGCCTCACCACGGACACAGGGCATTGGTCTCCAGCTGGGATGTTCTGGCATCTTTCCCCAGATGGTATCTTTTGGCATCCTTCCCCAGAGTGACACTCGGTGATCTAAAATGATGTCCCTGCCACTGACACTGCCACTGACACCCTCACTGGCCCCGCTGCAGGGACAGGGCACAGCTGTGGGGAGGTGGGGTCTGCAGGGCACAGCCTGGACACGATGCCAGAGATGCCAGTCTTGCTTGGAAAGCCTGGATGGGCAGGAACACAGGCAGAGATGCAACTCCACCTCGGCCCTGCCTGCTCCTGCCTACCCACCTTGGGAGGGAGGGAGGGAGGAAGCGATGGTGCCACATGTCCCTCAGGATGCCAGGACAGGGAAAGGCAAGGCAGCACAGCGCAAGGCAAGCAAGGCAAGGCAAGGCGAGGCAAGGCGAGGAGCACACAGTGAATGGCAGGGCTGGGGCTGCCTGAGTGCAGAGCGACCCAGACGGGGCCCCCTCGGCTTCCCGGCCAAGGCAGGACGGAGCAGCCCAGCTGCTCGGGCTTGGCTTCTCCTTGCATGGCAGCTGGGGGGGAGAGCCAAGCGCAGGGAGAGACGGGGAGCGTGTGCATGCACGGGGGGCTGCAAACACCCTCCCCTCCCGCATTCCCTCAGCTTGGGGGGGAAAAAAAAAAGGGAATAAGGAATTAGTAATTAGAAGGTGAAATCAGGACATAAAAGAAGCAGAAAATCGTCTCAAAGGGTGCTTTTTCTTTTTAAAGGTTTCACCAAGATTTTTGCTTTTCCCCAGGGTGTCCTTTGCAAATCAGGCCTCACTGCAAAGGCTATTGGATATGACTCTGACGTCAGCAGGGAAAAGGTCCCCAGACTCTCATTAGAAAGGGGAAGAAAAAAAAAAAACCTATCCTTTTTTTTTCCCCCGACCAGTTTAACCTTTTCAGAACAATAAGCAGAGTGGTTACAGGACGAAACCAAACAAGCAAAAGGGTTGTGTGTTTCGCTGCCTGGGGACAAGGGAAGACACGGTGGCAAATGCCAAGGGCTTGAGCTGGCACTGCAGCTGGGCAGCCCAGGATGCTCCCCATCCCGGCTGGCTCAGCACCCAGGAGCCCCTGGGCAGCAGCACTGTGCCCACAAACAGGGTTGCTTTTAACTCTTTGCTAGTCTGGGAACTGAACATTTCACCACCTGAGCCAGTGTGTTGGCATCAGAAAGGGGTCCTGTGATGCTGTGGGATACAGGAATGGCTACATTGGATGGGGAGTGGGAGCAGCCAGTGGCACCCACGGGCAGGGATGGGTTTTGTTCCTGGCCCTGCTGCTGACACGGCCACAGTGACAGAAACCAGGGTGAAATGCTGCTCTGCCTTGCCCCAATGTGCAGGGCCAAACTGATTTACTGCAACCCCATCTTGCTGAAGCAGCTCCATGGGTGAAGTCTTGCAGCAGATCCCCAAATGCCCCTTGCAGACTTTCCACCCATTTTGGAGAGTGCTTGGATGTCAGGGTTTGCACGATCCTTGCACACAGGTTCTGTACAGGAGTATTGTAGGGTTATCGGCAGCTCCTCATTGGAAAAATAAAGCATCAGAGCCCTTGGTTGCCATTTCGGGGGATGACAGAGGTGTGAACGAGGCCCTCAGGGGCCATGCTGAGTCAGGAACTGTCCCAGCCAGAGATTGTGCCCAAGTCTCTGGAAAATAAATTTAAGTTTTAAGATGGTGAAAGGTCACACCTAAATGAAACGGCCTTTTCCAAATGATGAAGAAGAGGCTTGTCGGTGTGCAGTACATGGGACGGTGCTGATGGAGCCCGGGACACCTAGGGTGGGCAGTGGCCCAGGGGGAACATCTGCTCATCCCATGTTATTTTGGGCCCAATTTTCCCAGCCTGGGAAGGGCAGATCCTGATGAGCAGATCTGGCAGGGTTCCTCATAAGAACTGGGCTGCTGCCCTTCTGCAGGAAGTGGAGGAAAAATTGCTTTGAGGTGGGAAAAAGACACGGTGAGTGGCAGATCTAGCTGACAGAGGGGGGGAGGACCAAAGGGCTGGGCAGCTTCTCCGGCCTTCCCGTTCCATCTGGAGCCATGCTGGACCCCCCTGCTTTCCACCCCCTCTATGGGTTTGTTCTCCTGGCTTCCCTCTCCTCTTTCTGGGTGCCCTTGTGCCCTGAGCAGCCCCTTCCCTTGGCCCTGCACCTTTTCCCATGCTGTCCATGGAGGGAGGAGACAACTCCCCACCTGGCATAGCGGGACTCTGCTTCAAACCCTGCCCTGCACACCCTAAACCCACAGCACCCCATCTCACGCGCTCTCCCATCCCACTCAAAGACTTTTCCTTGGTCCCCGTTGTACTACAGGGATGCACAGCTCTTCTCCCTGCTGCCAGTGATGGAACCATACCGGGGCTGGATACCAGTTGCCCCAGTTCAGCTGTGCTGGCGAGAGAGAGGACAGGAGCTTTGGCCAGATCTCCACCCAGCCACGTCCCTCCAGGGTGGGGAGGGAGGAAGCACAGAGGCCGCTCGCTCCCGGCTGGCTGGCCCCAGGCTTGGCTTGCCTGCGCTGGGGCGGGTGTGCAGACAGGGCTCTTCCCTCTCCTTTTCCTTTCCATTTTGCACTTCGCTGTCCAGGGCAGCGAATGTGGAGCCCATCAGCCCAGAAAGCTGGGATTGCTTTCCCACTGCTCCCCCGTCATTCGCACCATCACGTCTGTCCTGTGGCACTGCCACCCACGCTCAGGCGGAAGCCTCAGCCCTTCCCTGAGGTTTGATGGGCGTGTGCTGGGCTGGACAAGCCCAGGATGGGTTGCAGAGACCTTTCTGGGACAGAGAGATGATAAACTCCGTGCAACAGGGCTGGGCTGGCACCTCTGCAGGTTGGGTCCAGGACATTTTCTCTGCCACTGAATGCAGGAGGGGGTGGAGCACATCAGCAGTGGATAGGGAAAGCAGTCCTGTTACTTTTGGGATTAGGATGCAATCTCCTCAATTGCCTGCCCCAGTCACAGTCCCTCCTGCCCTGGCCATGGCTCAGGACTTCCTCAAACCCCACAGAGCATCAAAAGGTGCTGAACTTTGTTGAAGGAGAGGGGGCAGGGAAGAATTGGTGATTCCCAGCTTTTTTTGCTCACCCTGTCTCAAGCCTTCACCTTTGCAGACATTCATCCCAGCTTCCCCTGAGCTCCATTCTCCCCTTTCACTTCCCCACCCTGGCTAAGCCCCTAGCCCAGCAAGGCCGGCCTGACTCAGACATTACCTTGATTTTACCCCAAGGAGGCTCACGGGGGGATGCCCACCCGCCAGCGCCGAAAGCAGCTTTGTGCTGCACAGGATAATCCTGGGGGGTGGTGATAAAAATCTCCTCATCCCCATGGAAATCAAGCCATGTTCCTCACATACTTCCACTAATTCAATTTTACACTGTGTGAATAGACCTGCCAAACCTTTATTTTTCTTTCTTCTTGAGAAGTTCACAGCAGAGGGGTACAGCGGGCAGAGGGGAGGGTGGGGGGCACGAGGGAGGGGTGGGCTCTCTCCTGCCTCTTCTGAACCTGATCTCTGCAATAAATGGCCATGCTTGGTCCTCTTCAGGCATGGTTCATTACTCTCCTTTCAAAATATGTGGCTGGGTATGAAGGGCAAGAAAAGTCTGGGGTAAATATGTAATTGCTTGGAAATACCTGGGGCAGGAGGCAATGGATTTTGGATTTAGGTGAGTGCAAGGGATAAAAGCCTCTGAAGAGCATCTACTGCAGTTCTGCTGTCATAGCTTAGCCTGGCGTGGACCACAGCTTGTCTCACCATTAGTCTCCACTTCTGAGACACCCCAGTCGGGACTGCCAGCCCCACTGTGCCCTCCTGGTGCCCTCTCCCATGCCAGGACTTCCCCAGCACACCTTGGTCCTGCCCTGCAGGACCTTGTCAGCAAGGGTTATCCAGGGTTGCAGATCAGCATCATATCAAAGAATCATGGAATGGTTTGGGTTGGAAGGGACCTTAAAGCTCCGCTCGTTCCCACCCCCTTCTTGGGACACCTTCCACTGTCCCAGGTTGCTCCAAGCCAAATCCAGCCTGGCCATGGACACTTCCAGGGATCCAGGGACAGCCACAGCTCCTCTGTGCAACCTGTGCCAGGCCTCACCACCCTCACAGGGAAGAATCTTTCCAAAGATCTAATCTAATCCCTCCCTAAAGTAGGGACACTTGTGGCTTTGGCCCGCAGCAGTGCTGTGAGTGCTTGCTGTGGCAGGGCCCTGGATAAGGGCAATGCTTGGAAGCAAAACCATGCTACAAAAAAGTCCTTATGATCTTCTGGATCTCCTTGAGAGCTCCTCGGGTTTGCATCTGCAATAGCAGATGTTTTTGCACCTGCAACAGCATCTGCAGCTAAATGGCTCTGCAAAGCCCCGATGGATCGTGTGACATCTGACACAGCACAGGGTCTGGGTGCAAGAAATCCAAAAAGGTGCCTTTACGTAGAGATGATCTTTTGAAGTTCATACAAGACCCATTCAGAGAATAGACACAGGGAAACTGCTGGCTCCGCGGTCCTGAGCCTGCCAGGAGATTTCCTGGGTGGGCAAATAACTGTAAAAGCAAAAGCATTTTCACAGGAGATTTGGTCTGGAGCCCTGGGTCTGGCCCAGCACCCAGGGCTCACACTGGAAAGCAGATGGGAAGTGGCCTGTTGAGCCATCAGGCTGGAAATCTCAGCCTCTGACTGCAGCTGGGACTCTGAGCAACCTGGTCTAGTGGAAGGTGTCCCTGCGCACGACTGAGTTTGGGAAAGATGATCTCTAAGGTCTCTTCCAACCCAAACCATTCCATGATTCTAAGATACCTCACAAGCCCTTCAGATGTGATTTCCTGCATGTAGGGCAGCAAGCACAAGGAGGCAGGTCATTATGGAGAGCCAGCATCAGGTACTCAGTTTCCAAAGGAAGTCTGATTTTGAACCCTTCCAGAAATTTATCCCAAATGGAACATGGATTGATCAGTCCTGTTGGTGCCAAATGCAACTGGTCAATTGAACCTGGAAAAATGTGAAGCAAGGAACACAAATTCCAAGACACTTTGGTGAAATTACTAATGAGGGTGTGCAGAGCTTCTGGAGATCCCAGCCATCAGAGATGAGCAGCAGCAGGAGGATGAAATTTGGATTCTAGTAAGTAAATAGAATCATGGAATGGAAGAGACCTCAGAGATCATCTTGTTCCAACCCCCTGCCATGGGCAGGGACACCTTCCACTAGACCAGGTAGCTCAGAGTCCCATCCAGCCTGGTCTTGAGCACTTCCTGGAATCTGAAGTCTACAGTTTATTAGATATAAACACACAGAAAATATGGAATTCGGTAACGCTTGCAGGATTAAAAAAAAATTATACGAAAAACCTGATAAGATCCAACAGGCACAAAAAGACTAAACCTGAGGGCATTTTACATTTTATTATTCTATATATTACGGAAGCTTTGATGTGTTTCATACTTCCAAACAGCCTACACTAAGTAGTTGTAATATCTACAGCCTCTCATGGCTACTTGAAATGCAAATTAACAACATATTCCGGTCTGATTTAACTTTCACATTCAATAACTCGGGCTTTTTTTTTCCTTCTCTCTGCCCTTTTTTTCTAATTTTGCTGCGAGATTACCCACTAGTTTTCTTTTAAACCTTAAATTACTCTTCTGCATTCTCTACATTAGTTCCACACTGAAGCTATTTGTTTGGGATTAGTTATACTTACCTAACTGGAGGGGTGCAGGGAGGATTACTGGGAGTTTGCAGAGGGCTCTGGCAGTGGAAAGCACTATCTAAATGCTAAGTGTTATGAAGTCAGATGAGCTATTTACTGACCCCCATGGGTAATATCCCCCCCTCCAAATTGGATGCAGAAATTGAAAGAGCAGAATCCTTTTTTTGGAGAGACAAATAGTGACAGAAGGCCACGGCAAGGTCCACAAATAAAAGAAATCCTAAAACATCACTTAAGGTCAAAAAAGGGCTGGGTTTATCGCTGATATGAATAAGCACCAGGACCCAGAGCTGGGCAGGAAGGCTGCAGGGGGGCAGAAGGCAAACCCACACCTTGTGGGATCTTCCCTCTTCAGCCTTTCCCCATCATCCATCACACAAACCAAGCACCCAAACAGCTCCTCTGGCAACAACCTGCAGCCTGGCTCTTAACCAGAGAGACAGACCCAGCTCTTGTTCTTTACAAAGAGGAGTTTTACTTTGTAAAATGCAATGTGACCTTTTTCTGGGCAATGGTATTGATTGTTTCATCCTGCAGGTCCCAAGAGAGACCAGGGTCTTGTTGGGAGAGGTTTTATATGCATACATATGAGCAGACAACTCCTGCTTCAGGGAGTTGGACTCAATGATCCTTATGGGCCCCTTCCAACTTGAAATATTCTGTGAAATACTGTCACCATCACAGTTCAGATACAGATGGGAAAAAAACCCCAAAAAACCAATCAACCCATGTCTTCAACAAATTTACCACAACAATATTTATTGAGGTGGGAGGGTTAAGGGGAACATGGCCCCTTTCCCCAGCACAGACCCTGAACCTTGAGCTGAACCCCTCCCAGACACAGCCTGGAGAATCCAGAGAGAGATGGAGGAAGGAGGGAGAAGGGCACAAGGATGAAGAGAAAACTGGCTGTGTGTACATATGGAAGCTTTGGGAGAAAGCTTTGAGAGAACATGTGAGGAGATGGGGACTGTGAGAGGATCCTTGTTGAAGAGCCTGTTGTGTAGGTGATTAAATCAAAAGTGTTGAGAAGAAACTCAGGGATATTAAAGAGGTCAATATCAAAGAGGAAAAGGGATGGACCAACACTTTAGGGTTGAATGATGGAGCTCTGATCAGCCTGGTCTAGTCGAAGATGTCCCTGCTCACTGCAGGGGAATTGGGCTACATGGTCTGTGAAGGTCCCCTACAACTCAAACTATTCCATGATCCTAATACAGGCTCTGGGGTGGGATTCTTCCCCCAGAGAGAGCCAGTACAAACCCCAAGCTCTCCTGTTCCCAGTTCCTCAGCTCCCGGCATGGGCAGACGGTGAACAGGAAGCAGAGCTCTGACAGTGAGAGCCTCCATGGGCTGTGTAGGCAGCCAGAGGGGTCTGGTCATGTGTGACGAGACAGGCAAAGTGGGCAGAGGTCTCACACCTCCAAAATGAGCCACTGGGGTGGGGGAATGGTGTTTGGGATTAGCTGCTGACTAACAGAGGACTATGTGTCCAAAACCTGGTCCTTTTTCCCCCGTTTTCTTCTCCAGGTAGATCGGTTGGCCAAACAGCTCTTACCTTCCCTAACAAACCACGTCTCACCGAGTGTTTCTCCAGAATGGAACCCAGCTGCAAAAAGCGAGCATAGGCACCATGAGTGCATCTTCAGATGCAGCTTCCGCCCCACGGCTGGACAGGACAGGAAACCCTCACCCAGTGGAAAAACAGGAGATGGCATCCTCCAGCCCCCACGCTTCACCCACCAGGGACCAACACATCTATACTGTCCTTTTCCCCAGCCACAATTATACCATGAATTTGACCTTAAGTTTTGTAACAGTCTGGGGTGACGAACATGCCATTCTTGACATAGCTGATGTTTGTGAAAGAAACAAATGAAAAAAGGAATAAATAAGCAAAGGCTCGGCCACAGGCTGCGCCAGGTTCCGCCGCGGTTGACATTTGCAGCCTATGGTGGCTGTGGTTAGGATGACAAACTGGGGTGGCCAGTGGTGCTGCCAGGCAGGGCACTGTGGGCAGGGCTGTGAGGTCAGAGAGGGACTGGTGGGCACTCACCCTGCAGAGATCCCTCCCAGCCCTCAACATCACTGCAGACACTCACGGGCTCTGCAATGGGCACCTTGGCTCTCCGGGTCGTCACAGCGGTGGGATGTGCTTGCCCAGAAATTCTTCTGGAAAGGTGTGGGGTGAATTTGTGGGGGTAATGGCTCGGTTCAGCCTTTAATTCCCTCTGGCAGAGGTAAAGTCCTGTTTGCCTGGCCTGCCTGACCTACTAAATAACCTCAGGCAGGTCCCTCCATCGGCTCAGGCCACGGGCAAGGAGCTGCCCCACCACACACCATGCTTGGTCCCAGCAGGGACTCTCGGCCCCTAATAGACCCACGACACTGTGTGGAGGACTCTTGGGAAGCTCCTTCAATTATCCAGGGATCCAGACAAGCCTCCTAACTGAGAAAAGGAAATCTCTTGCTGATTGCTCCTACGAGCAGAGAGAAGGGGTATGGCTCCTCATTCTCCCTGCAAGCTTTAAGAGCAGACAAAAAACAGCGTTTGCAAGATAATTTGGTGGTCACAGGGGACTGGGTTTTATTCCTCAATCGAAAACTGGCTATTAAACATCATTTAAAGAACAAAATAAAAATAAAACAGCAATTTCTTCTTTTATTCCCTCCCTATCATCATCATTAACCTTCTATCTGCATAATATCCCTTTGCCAAGGATCTTCAATGGCGCAATAAAATTTTAGTACTTAAACCTTATCAGTGCTCTGGAAGGGAGTATTCTCCTCATTTCAGAGAGAGGGAAACCAAGGCACAAAGAACTGAAATGACCTGCTCAAAGTCACACTGAAAACTATTAGCCGAGCCAGGAATAGATTCCCCAAGCCCCGAGCCCCGGGAGGCAGCGGCCCACAGGTATGCTGCTCTTACAGGCCAATTAGCTTTTATGGAAACGTTTAAGGAAACATTTCCTTTCACAGACTCTGCCTGCTAATTTACTCCCGAGCTTTGTCATCTGTGAGGGAAAGTGTCTCCGCTTTAGGCTGTCGCAGAACAACTCGGCCCCTTCCCCTGGCTTGAGACAAATGTGCTTTCAGGCAGATCTGACAGCACCGAGCACCCCGCTACACGCTGCTTACAAAGGGCTGGGAGAGGCTTTTCTGTGGGTCCCTGCCTACTAATTAAGTCGGATTGCAGAGAGTTCGTCAAAGCAGAGGGCTCTGCACACAGACACAACGCTGGGAATGCCGGGGCTCCGGGTGCCGAGGCAGAATTTGCTTCCCAGCACGCTGCTCTGGGCAGGGCTGCTGGGCTTGAGCTGATTCTCCACCCAAACCCTCACTATCCCAGGCTCTGCCTTTACAAAAGGAAGGGAAAGAGAGGCAGGGGCAGAAGAGAGGAGGGCAGAAAGGATGGGAGTGGGCGAGCTGGTGCCGGAGAAAAGCAGCCCCTTGTTTGCTTTCCATGGCTCTCCGCAGAGAAACGGTTAATGGGCTGGGAGGTTTCCACCCTTCCAGGACGGAGCCTTTTCCTCCCCTTTCGAGTGCCCCCTGCCTTCCTCCTCCAGCGACTGGGAAGCTGTGACTGCTCTACACCGCTGACACCTCGGCTGCTCTGGAAACCCATGAACTGTTTGAGAAAGGTCAGCTGGCAGCCGCTGCATCCCTTCTCCTGCCTTCCCGGCCCGGATGGCCTTGGGCAGTGCAGGAGCCCCCTCTGTAGGCAAAGACCCACAGTTACCAGCCCCTTCTGCTCCCTGACACGTTTTTTCACCCCCTCTTTGTCCATCCCGACCCCTCTTCATCCAACCCAACCCGAGCCCCACCACCGGGCCAGAGGGAGAGTGGGGTTGTAGAGCTCGGTGCCAGCTGGGGACCAGGGCTCTACAGCCAGTCCCATTACACGTGACATGGACTGAGGCTGGACATCCCACAGGACAGCAGGTTTTCCATCAAAACATCTGAGACCTTGCCAGCTTGCTGTGGCAAAATAAAATGAGCATGTCCCTGTACAGCTCCAGGCTTTGGTGTGTCTCCCAGGTCCTCTCTCCACCCTCTCGGAAGCCATCACCTACTTTTCTCTGGTCTCTTGCCAAACCCAGCTCCCCAGCACTGCACAAGCCCTTTCCCAGCCCCTTGGTGCCTTGGTGCACTTCTTCCCAGTACAACAGGAGGAAGTTATCCACTTCTAGTGCTTCTCTCTCCTGCACCTCCTCATCCTAGCACAGCGCATCACCCAGGTGAGGCTCCTCAGCATTGCCACACCTGCCCCAAACCAGTCTTGAACCCAGCCTTGATTCAAAACAACCCCATTTGGTCCATAAACTATGCTGCAAAATCTACCCCCTGGACACTTGCTCATCTGGCCTTTACACAGTGAGTTAAGGCCAGATGAGCCCCGGACTGGAAGTAGCAGAGGCAAAATTCCTGCCTGGATGCAAACAAGCTCCGTTCTTCCCAAAAGAGGAGCCTTTGTGGGGGTGGGAGGTTAGCTGCCGAGTCAAGGTCTTCTGGCAGTCATATCAGCCACTACTCCCACAAAAACTTGACCACGGCCTTTAAGAAAAGTGTGAATTTGCCCGTGTTTACTGCTCTCTGTCCCCAGCAGTTACAGATCGTCCTCCCTGGAGATGCTCAGCCTGTGTTCACTGCATCCCTTTCCGCACTGCCAGCCCTGCCACATCCTACACTCAGCCATACACCCAGAGTGTTTCCTGCAGCCTCGCAAGGATTTGCTAACATACAGAATTATAGAATCATGGAACGGTTTGGGTTGGAAGGGACCGTAAAAATCATCTATTTCCAACCCCCTGCCATGGGCAGGGACACCTTCCGCCATCCCAGGTGGCTCCAAGCCCCGTCCAGCCTGGCCGGGGACACCTCCAGGGATGGGGCAGCCACAGCTCCTCTGTGCAACCTGTGCCAGGGCCTCCCCACCCTCATCATAAAGAATTTCTTCTTAGTATCCCATCTAACCCTGACCTCCATCAGTTTGAAGCCATTCCCCCTTGTCCTGTTATTCCCAGCCCATGTCCAAAGACCCTCTCCAGCTCTCTCGGAGCCCTTTCAGGTACTGGAAGGGCTCCCTGGAACTTTCTCTTCTCCAGGCTGAACAACCGCAGCTCTCTGAGCCTGTTTCCATAGGACGGCAAGAACCCCTCATTTAGGAGGGTCTCTAGTTGGGAGAAACATCCTCTTACCCACCCCTGGCTCCCTCTGTCTGAAGCCCAAGACATGCTATTGCTCACACAGACGTGCCCCATGACAAATTGAGGGGGGGAGGGGGGGGCAAAATTAGAAAAGAGGATGCTGAAGACCCAAAGACAATTTGTAGGCACTCTGAAATAACTTTATTTCTCCAGTGTTCTGGGAGCACTTCTCTCTGAGATGTAACATTACTCATTTTCATTTGGAGAAGTTTCAGTGTGCAGCAAAAATATCTCAGGCTCAGTAATGAGGCAAGAAATCGTGCTTACGTAGCTGAGCAAGTAACATCACTCAACTTTCCCGTCCTTGTGGTGGATGAAAAATGATTGGAGAATAAATTAATCCTAATAAATGCAGGATTCTGATCAGGCATACAAAACCAGCAACGTGTCTGCAGGATGAGCAATTGATGAAGTCATTGCTTCAAAGGTGCCTTGATACAATTAGTCACCTGTAAAACATGCAGCAGAGGAGAAAATCCCATTCCTTTTGTTAAGGAGCAGGAAAACGCTCCGCGTGTCCGAGTGATTTATGGGATACGGTGCAGCAAAATTAGAGCGTGCGGCAATTAGGGTCGTTCTCCTGGAGATGAAAGGCTGGGGGGAGATGAGTGAAGGGATGGACAGGATGCAGAAGGGCCAGATGGAGGCACAATGCCAGCACCACACTTCCGTGCCGTTGGTTTGTAACAGGGATTATTTCCCCCTCGCGCAAACCGTTGTGGGGGGGAAATCGGGCTGCATGTGTAAAACTGGTGCCACTGAGGATGAACCAAGTAATTAATTACCAGCATGAGTATCCATAATTAGAGCTGCTGGGAGTCACAGGAGCAAGAGTCAAAGGCTCTAACAGGATTACGGACAGATCTGGATCGTTTTGTGACTGTGTTGGCAGGTAAAGGGAACCTATCACGTGCTTGAGGATGAGCACAGGGGCAGAGAAGGCATTTCCCATCCCCAACCCTGCTGCCCAGCTTTTGTGCCCACTGCACTGTGTGCCCACCACTGACCATTCAGAGGAGGAAAACTGATAAATCTCACCAACTCCATGGTTCAGACTGGGAAAATGAGGTGCTCAGCAGTAATGGCCAAAAATCACGTGTGGACTCTAAATCCAGAAGAGCCAGTTAAGAGCAAGGGCTCTAAATTCACGTACAGTTAATGGTTACTGTGCTGGCTGCTCTCAAGCCCTAGAAGTTCACACTTTGGCTGCAGATTATTTTCAGATCCCAGCTGTGTGGGGAACCCCAGGGCAGAGCACCCTCCCTGCAGCATGCAGGGTGCGGGATGAGCCCAGGGCTGGGAGCCGAGGGGAGCTGGCTGACCCGGAGCGGGACTGGTCCCAGCGCAGTGTTCCCATGGACATTCCAGCTGTTTGCGGCTGGAGGACGCGGCAGATGCCGAGCAGCTGACCCTCACACAGCTGGAGCTGTGTCCAGCCATCCACCTCCGGCACCATCCCAGCGAACTGGTGGCTTTCCAAAGTCCCTCCCATGACAGGCCATCTCTCTGGCTCACACACCTCTCTCTCCAGTTCCCAAGAAGCCCTGACATGCCTCACCCGCTCTGGGGACAGGAGGGAGCAGGGAGGCTGAGAGCTGAGGCCAGGCAGAGCAGGCACCAAAAATCCTCCTGGCTTCCCTGGGAAGGGAATGCACAGCCACTCTTGAGGTCTGAGGGCTGCAGCACCCAATTTTAAGCATCTACTGCTACTTCTCTGAGCTCCTCTGTGAGGACTGGAAAAGGTCTGGGAGATATCAAAGAAAGGCCCTTAACTTAAAAAAAGGGACAATGGTCTCATGCCTTTATCCCCAGAGGGGAGAGTGCTGAGATGGGGTTGCGCTTACAGACACCATCCCGCCATCCTGGGGGTATCCATCAGAGGAAGCTCCATCAGCTACAAGGCTGTGGGAAGACCCACAATCAAGTCAGGATGCTGAGGAGGAACAGTCCCTGCAGCCACTGCACGTTGTCCTCAGAGAGTATGGCACACCCCAGGGCAGGCAGAAGGGGTGGCCACGTCCCATCCAGGAAAGCTCAGCAGCAGGATGGGGCAGACACGATGGTTTCTTTGGTGCTGGGGGTGCCTATCACTCCTGCTCACTGTGTCCCAGCAGGACGGGCACATCCACCTGCGTTTGACACTCTCCATCTACCACGACAACTCCAAGGCTTTCTACAGGAACTGGCAATTGAGATCTGAAAACATCTGCAGCCAAAGTGTGAACTTCTAGGGCTTGAGAGCAGCCAGCACAGTAACCATTAACTGTACGTGAATTTAGAGCCCTTGCTCTTAACTGGCTCTTCTGGATTTAGAGTCCACACGTGATTTTTGGCCATTACTGCTGAGCACCTCATTTTCCCAGTCTGAACAATGGAGTTGGTGAGATTTATTGATTGCCACAGATGACAGAACACGATAAAGGAAAGCCAGGTATTATCTGTTATACTGTCCAAGCTCTCCTCTCACAGCGCAGCCTGAGCTGCCCTCCTGACTGTGCCACGAAGGGGGTGGTGGGGAATGGGGTCCCCCAGCCACATCTCAACATTCCCTGACTCCACCATCACCCCAGGCAGGTGTTCAGGGCTGGCACCAGGGAAACAGGGAGTGAGGCTCACCCAGCTGCACTGGGTCCATGAGTATCTCTGGAGTTGAAATGCAGCTCTTCCCAGTGGGGGTAATCATCATATTGGGAAGGCCAGTCCCTAGGACAGCCCAGCCAAGGATGGCAGAATGACTGTACGAGCCTGGCTGCTCTGTGGGAAGAGCCATTGCCATACTCCAAGATCCAGGGAGGTATTTTCTAGCCCAGCCTCACCCTATTTCATCAGGGTGAGTCATCAGACCACCATGGAAAACCTCAGGATCTTGCTTCTGTAGTCGTGATCAGAAACATCCTTTATTAAATTAATGACCATCCCCTATCTGTCATCTCACTGTTAATAAAAAGAAACGAGGGCTGGAAGGAGTGTTGCAGACTGATGCCTGGAGCCAGGCTTGTCTCAGCAGAACTTGTGTCCAGCAGCTTTGCAGAGCTGCTCCCAAACACGGGAGGAGAACACAGCAGGAACGGGAGGGGACTTTAACCCACATAACAAACGGCTCTGCAGCACAAATGTGGTGGGTCTCCCTTCTCCAGGACACCTCGGGACGCTGCTTCAGTGCAGGGTCTCTCACCAGTACGGCTCCAAAACACTTCTTTGGCCACAGGGACAAGCTCATCTCACTGGCTCTGACTAGATTAACACAATGCCCTTCCTCAAATACATCTCTCACATGGGACAGAGGAGCACATGCACTTAAATGCTCACTAAATGATCCTCTCTGAAGGGCATCAACCCCTTCCCCACTACCGGCACCACGTGGGTGAGCAACGAGGAAGATCTTACTCGGTCCAAACAACACCACTTCAGAATACAAAGGTTTTTCTATCCCAAGGATCCTGGGGACACAACACCCATTTGAAAAAAGATGCCCTCTCCCCTGTGAACGAGCCCCAGCAGCAGCAGATCAGCACCGCCCACCCCTCCCTTTGCCAAAGGAGGGGTCATGGTCCTGTCCTCTGGAAAAGCAGGATTATAGGGGTGAGATAAGATTGTTCCCTGACCCCACCACGCAGGCCCCACCAGTGGGAACCCGGCGGGGGAATGCTGCAGAATATCCACCCTATCCCCCATAACCCAAACTAGCCAGAGCAGTATTTCCTATTATGTCTCCATAACCTAATCTGACCCCCTCTAGGGTCTCCAGATTAATATCTGGGAAACCTCACAAGTCCAATCACCCAATTACAGGGAGGAAAGGTTTATCCTATCTAAACAGCATGAAATGTAACCTAGACCCAGCTGCCCCCTCACTTCTAAGAGCCAGATCTCAATCCCTGGCAAGCTGAACAAACTGGGAAGGGGTCACGGGAGAGGTGGGGAGGGTCTCTCTTGTATCATATGAAACCTGCAGGAGGAGCAGATATTTTAATTGGCAAATCCCCTGACTCAGGTTTAATCCCTCTCCATTTTTACTGAACTTCCCTTACACTGGAGCAACATGGGGAATAGATGACAGGCCCCACCTTGAGCCACTGCCCAACAAGAGGAGCCCCCATCATTTTGGGGGGCAGGGGGATGATGGTTCTCAGGACACACAGTGCACCCAGCCCAGCCTGGGAGAGGCAGAGGTGAAGGGCTGGTGCCAGCACATGCCATTGAACAGGGATGGGCCTGAGGAACGGTGAGGGTTAGAGCAGGGTTGATGCTGGCAGGACAGAGCAGGCACTGGACACGATCACAGCCCAGGACAACAGCAATGTCCCCAGAGCACCTCCTGTGCTGGGGCTGAGAGGTTTCAAACAGGACAGAATAGGCTGTCCCAAGGCAGTCTTTGTGCCTCTTTGGATCTCTTTTCTAGCCTTATTTCCTTCCAGAGAAGCGTGGAGGGACGCTGGCTAACTTTTTGGACTGTATTTCAGCCACCTGACAATGCTGAACGCATGGGAAACCTCAACTGCGGCCAGAGGACTGGAAAGCAGATTCCTCATCCCATTCAGGATATCATCCCAGCCTTTGGCTAGAACGAGAGCAACACGCAAAATCTCCAGGAAGATCCTATCCTGGCAGAGCATCCCAGCCTGGGCGTCATTCAGAGCCCATCCAAAGGGAAGACCCAGATTCTTTGCTCAGTGAGAATGCCCAAGTTTCCTCCCAGAGCAGGTTGTGTTGCATCCACAGATGCCCCAGAGCCTGTATTTTCCACATAGCTCAGGGCCGCATTGCCAAGCACCAGCTTTGCAAACATAGACTGAGCTTCCCTCCAAATTCCAGCCACAATTTATTGATTAAAAAAGCCTGTCTAGTCAATAAAGGCTCCTATGAAAAAGTTCCACTGCTCTGCACTCACATGCCGTGATCCGTCTGGCTGTGTTAGCAGCCTTGGCTTTTGATGCTTTCTGACAAGATGGATTTGTGGCCTTGACTTTTCCAGATCAGGAGAAACTTAATCCTAGAGGATAAAATTACAGACTAGTAAAAAAACTCCATGACTGGCCTCATTAACTGCCATGTAAGAAGTTCAGAGCCTTCTTAGCAAGAAGGCAGCATCCACAGCTGTCCTTGAGGGAGAGGCAGCTCTGAACAGACAGCACAAAGCCCTTGGCAAACACGGTGCTCCTGAAGTGTATGACACACTCGTGGCACCAGCCAGGCTGCTCCATCCTCTGCAGACAGCAGGAAAAGGGCAGACGGTCCCAGGTCTCCACCTATAAAGTGATTTGGGAAAAAGCAAAGATAATGCCCAGTTCTGGCCAAAAGGTGTCTGGGCAGATAAAAATAAAAAACCCTGGAACAACCATATGGAAATGTGAATTAATGAAATTTTTCAGCAACTGACTCAACCCTAATTGAGAGTTGAGAACCCTCCACCTCTCTTCTGCTTTCCAGGATACAAAACTGACACTGGTAGGTGGAAATAACTACAGCTGTCCCAGGGAGAGAGAAATCGGAGCTTCACAGTGAGGGTAAAGGCCAAAATTAAACACTTGCTTGGTGCTATTATACAACACATCCCAGGAAGCAGCATCCAAAAACTTGACCTTCACTTCAAAGGCTTCTTTTTGAATCATCTTTCCTTCTGCTAACAAGTGAAGTGGATTCAGCACTCAAGAAGGGCACTCTGGGTGTTGAAAACATCTTTAGCCGTGTGTTAGCTGCAGAAGAGGCCGGGGAAATGTTCATGTTCAGCTCCTGGCTGGACCTCAAGCTCCTACGGCTTCCTAAGGGCAGAGTCAACTCCTCCTGCTGCATTTTGTGGTGCCCAGTTTGTCAGTCGGCACTCTTAAAGATGATTTCAAGGCTTGTAATAGCAGTGCAACGTGGTTGCATGGAGATCGCACTGACTCCCTTCTGACAGGAACAGTATTTGCTCTGGCCAGACAGTTTTTTCTCCCCTTCTCCCAGCCTACCCCTGGTTTTCACACGGCAGTAGCAGCACAGCTTGCACACGAGAGGGTGTCTGGAAGAGCTGGTTGCCATAGCTATATCCATACATCCCCAGCCATCCAGACACGTCACAGCCGCGCTCCACACCGCAGAGTGAAGTTATAAATAAGACGCTCCCGAGCCTCAATTCAGAGCGCAACTTGCAAGTGTACAAAACACTCAGCCTTCTGGGTTGACCTCTTTCGCTTTCTTTTATAGACACGACGCTGTGCACAGGCTCCCCTGCAGAGCAGCTCTGCTCCGGAGCAGTCCGTAACGCCGGCGTGGTGACGTGCACAGGTTTTACATAACCATATCCTCCACTCCTGCACATCTCCCTGCGCTGTCTGTTGTCCAGACACCCTCCCAGGTTACCTGCTGGCTCTCCTCCACGCCACAGCCCCGTGTCTCGAGGGTCCCAGTGCAGCAGAGGGCTCTGAGCAAGCTGCCAGACTCTGCATTCTCCTGCTCTGAGGTCTCCGACAGGCTCACTCAGCAGGCTGCGTTCCTGTTCTCCTTTCTTTGAGGGTTACAAGCTGTTCTGGATGAGGGCTACTTCTTCTTACGAACGTGGTCACTGCCCTGGCAAAAAGACCCCAGAGCAGCCAGGATCCCTCGATGTCACCAGAGATAGTAAAGCCTGGGAGTCTCTGCTGAGGCCTCACCTGTCCTGCTGGGACATGGCACCCCAAACCAAGCGCTGTACAGATGCAGGTGAGCTGTTTACCTGTTTGTTGTACACTTTGTTCAGCCAATACCCCACAACGTCCCCAGCTGCCCTGACTCAGCTGTCAGCACACACCGAGCTGTGAAGTACCACAGAAAAGGGGCAAAACCACAGCGTGGGAGCCTACACAGAGCAGGGCAGAAGATGAAGGGCTGGGAGAGGGGCAGAGCCTCCCAATCCTTCTGTGATTCGCCATCAGCAGCACAGAGCCAGCAGTGCAGTGGGACAACACCTCATTCAGACTCTCTGTCACCCTCAACCACGGGAACAGCAAGTGATGCTTCCTTCCTCTGCATCTCCCCAGTTCTACCCACTTTGATATGGAAGCACAGCAGGAGGAGGTGGATTCCTGCTCAAGGACACAGCTCTTGCACATGCTGTACTCAGGGGTCCAGGGCGGCTCACCCCAGTGGTGGGGAATGACTGGGAGGTGCAGATTGGTCCAGCGGTCAGCCTGAGGGTCCTGACACAGGAGCGAGCACAGGACAGGGCACAAAGCTGGGGGATCCAGGACCTGCACCTATCTCTGTCCTCAGAGGTGAGTACTGCCCCATGCTGAGGGTCTCATGCTGAGATTAATCACTGCTCTTGTGACCTCAGGGAAGGAATTTTCTCTCTTTGTCTTGTTTTGTCCCCTCCACTTGCAGATTAAGGGGGAGTCCATTCCTACCTCAGAGCGTGCAAAGTCTGACTCGTCACCAGCAAAATTCTTTGAGGTACCCTCAAAGCACCCCCTCTCCAGCCTCCTCACTGCGCCCCGTGCAGGCACAGGGCAGCCCCGCCAAGCCCCCAGACATGTGTGTTCAGAAACCCAGCAGCAACAGAGATGTGGGCAGGAGGGGAAGAAAACTGCACCAGGGAGAGAACTTTGAGAAAGGGACTGAGGAGCTCCCAGAGCCACAAAACATCACAGCAGCAACACAGCCACCACCCCAGGAGTGACACAGCCCAGCCCACAGACCCCAATCTATCACACAGCCAAGCCCAGCCCAGCCCTTCATCCTCCCCCAGCCATCCCCCAAAATGTTCTAAAAACACATTCAAAGCACTTTTTCACTTCTAAACCTTGCATTACACAAGCTCACAGCAGCCTCCCCAAATCCAGGTGGGTCCGACCTCCCAGGTGGGCCCCAGAGAAGGTCCAGGTGGTGTTAAACCAGTTGCCTCCTGAGGATTTCACCCTTCAGCTTTCAGACAAGGCCTCCCAGCTCAGCTCCTCAGCTCCCAGCCCTAAAACCAGAGCACAGATCCTTCTGTCTTCCAGCACAGGCTGGAAGATGCTGCACTCCCCAGGCAAGGGGGGCTCAGCTGGTCCAAGGGACCTCCCAAGCCAGGGCCACAACAATGAGAAGCGGCGATACCCCTGGTGCCACGTCCGGCAGATGCAGGGACACGGCCCGGCTTAGAGAATGGAGACATGAAAAGCACTTTGCACCACAGCCATGTTATCCCCTCATCCCTCCCCCTCACCCCCTTTGGAGCGTCCTAACTTCAGAAACCTTCCTCCAGAGGAGTGTTGGAGTGACAGAAAACATTTTCCAAGCCTAATATCAGTTCCAGATGTTCACAGCCATTTCAGTTTGTACCTCACCCTGTAAAACACATTTCTCCCTCTCCCTCTCTCAAGTGCAGCGCCTGCTTGGTCCATGACATAATGCGCTGGCGGGCTCGGCCGCGCACACACACACACACACACACACGCGCGCGACCGCGCGCTCGCGCCCTCTCCGAGAGCCCCGTGTTCAAACAAAGAGCATCACTCAACTACAAAGCCGTCGCACACATGGAGTTATGAGTAATTTCCACAAGTTTTAATAAACAGTTTGGGATGTAATTGCTCTCCGTCTTCTCGGCTGGCTCCCGAGCGCGGAGCCGCTCGCTCCCCGTGCGCTGGTGTTGAAAGCGTGGTTTGTTTCACACACAAGTTCACCTCCTCTCCGCCTCAGATGGGCCAAGGGCTGTGTTTTTCTAAGCACCAGTAACAAGCCTCTTAAAAAGCCTCGTGCGGCCGAGGGCAACCGACCCATGCAGGCTCCTGGCTCCCTTCAGCCTGTCCTGCAGCATCCCTGTCTCAGGGGGAGCCCAGCAGAGAGCAGAGGGGACCCATGTTAGACCCGTCTCAAAACTCCCTCCTGACTCTGCTCCAAGAGGAAGAGGAACAAATGTTTTCTGGCTCAAGGGAATGGTTACATCTTCCAGTTGCAGAACAAGGGGGAGGCCGAGGAGTTCTGCAAGGATGAGAGACTGGAGGCTTTTGAGGGGCAGGAGGAAGGCAGAAGGCAGGTGAGGCTGGGGCCAGGTACCACCTAGTTTGCCATGGGGATGAAGAACAGGTTGGCAGAGCTCTAGCCCCTGTCAGTGCCAGGAATCCCAAAAAGAAATGGCTACGACTGCAATAAAGCAAACAAAACCACTGTCCAAGCACAAATAACCCACTCATTTAAACTCAAGATTTCCAAGGGATGAGTGGCAGCAGCCTCAAGAGCCCTACAACTTTGCCAGATCCTCCCAGTCCAGAGCTGGCCTGTTCTGCAAATACCTGTGATGCACCTCCCAGCAATGGGAACAACCTGCTCCGCCCTGCCAGCAGCTGTGAGACTGATGGGGAAGGAAGATCTGCCTATATCCATCAAAAGCCATCCAAATTTCACATCCCACACCCCCCTCCCAAAGATTCCCCCTCTGAGGCTGAGTTATTGTTTTTGTGGATGCTGGTTCAGATGGGAGGAGCTGCGATGCAGCAGGATGGGTGGGTGATGGTGGTCAGGGGATATCCAGGGTAGGATTTTTGGCTGTAGAGAGCCGTAGAAGTCAGCACCTCTGCAAACCTACAGAAGGTATTTGCAGGGATCAAGTCATCTGGCATTAGAGGCCTGTAGGGTTAGAAAGGAATGGAGGCAGGAATGCTGTTTGGTTATAAACAACACAGAAAAAAAGGGAGAGATTTAGAATGGGCTTTTCTCTTTAATTGTTAATAGGGTCATGCTGTCCTAAACAGTCCCCCAGAGCAGGGAGAGGGGAGGGAAGCTCCCCACAATGAATTCAAATGCCTGTCAAACACATGGCAGTCATAAAAGGAAAATAATAACAATAATAATAATAATAATAATCATCAGTATTTCCTACTCTGGCTGCCAGGCAAAGATTCAACCACTTCAAAGGAGAAATCCCATGTTTCTCTGGTCTGGCCTCACCTGACTGATGTGTGAGCAATCTAGAATCCCCATCGAAAACAAAGCCCCTCCTTTGGTGGCTTGTTTTCTTTCTCCATTGCTGCAAGGTGCCCCTCCAAGATAAAGAGCCAACCTTCTTCCATGCTGTGAAACGAGAGACACGACCCAGGGTCCACGGCCACATCGGGCAGCTTTGGGAGGGGATGCTGGCAAGGTGCAGGAGAAAGGTCCTGTAGGATGGGACTGGTGTATGAGCCAGGAACCAGAGCTCCTTCTTGCAGGGGTCTCCACAAACAGCCAGACCCCCCCTCAGGAGGTGGGGATCTGGCTCTCCAGCAGAGACAGGCCAGCTCTTGCAGCACACGATTTTTGGATATGGTAGCAACTACGCTGCAGAAGCAGAATAGATGGGCTTGAGGTAAACAGAGAGGGTGGAAACTTCCCTGTGGCTGTGAGGTCTGAATGATTTCCCTGAGCCTGTCTTCCCGACAGGGAAACACAGCTAAACATCTTGCCAGGGTGCCCTAGGAGCCCATGCAAGTCTGCATGTGGACAGCGAGGTTCTGCACTCCAACACCAGCTCCGTCCCAGGTAAATCTCTGCTTTGGTCAGCAACACCAGCTGCCCCGACAACTCTTGTGAGCTTCTAAATCTCTCCCTTTTTTTCTGTGTTGTTTACAACCAAACAACATTCCTGCCTTCAAACTACATCCAAAATCCTCAAGCAAAAAGCAGTAGGTTCTGCCCGGCTTTCCCTGCAGCACTGCCATCACTCAAGGTCTCAAGTCCTATTTTCTGAAATCCATCATTGACTCACCCAAATCAAGTCCCATCCTTCACAGCCCTCTGCCTTGTCCAGCAGCTCCTGGAGCATGGATTGAATTGCTGACAGCGCCTTTGTAAGGCATAGAGCACTCAGCAAAAGCCTGGGAACTAAACTCCGACCGAAGGAAGCTTCAGGTTCTCCCGGAGAAGTTTTGTGCTCTTGAAATGATCTTCCTAAATATTGCAGGTTTTGAGTTCCTTTGATAGGTGTGCAAGACAACTGAAAATGTCCTTTCAAAGGTGGGTCACTGGTCACTCACTGGAACAGACCGGTAAAGCCCTTGAGCTGTTGAGGGGTGACCTTCCCCCTACAACCACCATCCTGTGGCATTTCAGACTGATCACACCAACACCCACTTCAGAAACTCCAACTCACAGCTCTCCTGCCCAAAAGAGGGCAAATAATTTCCTTCTGCCTCACTGCATTTTTGTAATTCCCCTTCCCCTCAAATAGCCATGTTGGCAGAAGATTCCAGAAACTTCTCCTAAATGGAGCGGGTTTGATACCTCATGTACCACCTTGGCTCTATGCACCGTTCTCCACCAAAGCATCTGCTCCCAGCCAGGCAGGGCACAGGAAGCATCGTCAGGAGCCTTCTGCAGCACGAGGAGGTTGCCCTCCCTCACACCCACCTGTGTAGAGGTCTGTGTCCGTGTACTCATCCACCTTCTTGTGCTGCAGGACATAGTCGGACACCTTGGTCCCGATGGCAGGCTGCACATCCAGCCACTCCAGGGACACCACGGTGCTGGAGGGCTCCACGTTCGGGGAGAGCCGCAGGCTGGGCAGGAGACAGGAAAGAGAACAAGTAAGACGTGAGCTCCCTTTCTGGGGAGGAATCCACATCTCCAAGCAGCACAAACCCCAAAAGGGCCCACAGTCACATGTGCGGATGTGCCCATGTGAAAGCCCCAAGGACAGAGGTCACGAGGGCAGAGCAGGCTCACGAGCATCAATGAACTTCCAGCTGAAGGTCAGTTGAGTCCAGCCTACTGCAGCGTGTGCCCTTGGGAGCCTCCCCCTGCTCCTGGAAAAGGCAAGCTCATGCAACCCCAAATCTCTCATCTAAAAGGGCCTTCACTGTCTGGGAGAGCTGCTGAACTTCAGCAAGGGAAGCAAGGACCAACACCTCAGGAGCAAAACAGGAGAGGATCCGCGTTCTTGAAACCCAGCAGGGCTGAGTCCACAGGAGGGGAGGGTCAGGTCTGCATCGCCAGCGAGCAAAGGTGAGGGAGGGCAGGAGGAGGAGAAGGAAGGGGCAGATGTGGCGTGAATTCACCCCACTGCAAACCTCTGAGGCGTGTGGGTGAGAGCCAGAGCGGGGCAGCTGTGCAGGAGCTCCTGCCCAGAGCAGGAACAACGTGGGCTGGGATGAAGGCAGAGGAGCTCTGTGCTCCTGGCCGTGCTAGTGCAGAGGCGTGCGCTCCCTCTGCGCCGGGGTAGATGACAACACCGAGTACGGGGCGATGGAGAGTCTGGCTCCAAACACACAGCATGTTTGCTGGACTCGGGATGGGAAGTGAATCCCCTCCGAGCATATTGGCTCACTAAGAAGGTGTTCTGCTCCTTGTGGCTTGCTGGAGCCAGTCTTCCTGCTTTCTCAGCTAATTCCCCATCAGTTTGCTCCTGATTTGCTCTTGCTCTGACAAGCCACAATGAATTGCACTGTAATTCCATTTCTTTCAGCATTTGAAATCCCATTCTACAAGCCCTGCTAATCAGGTGATGAAAATCTATAAGGAAACTTTCCAGGGCCACGGCCAGAGCCAGGATATCCTAAAGGCATCAGTCACACAGTGAGGAGCGCTGGACTGCAGCCCTCAGGCCCAAGGGTGCAGAAGGAGGTGCCCATGGGCTAAGCCCCTGGGAAACGGGGTGGTTCTGGGAGGCCGTGACCCACGTGAAAGGGGCTGGTGACCCGTGGAGGGCTCACAGGGATACGTACACAGGCGGAGGGAGAGGGCTGCAGTTCGGGAGTCCGTTCTCATCGAAGGCGTTGAGGTCGCACCTGCACCAGTCTTCGATAACATCACCTTTCCCAGAGCACCAGTATGAGCTCATCAGGGCTCCCTTGAAGGCCTGATGTGAGAACAAAAGGCGTGAACACGTGTGCTAAAGACTCAGTGAAATCTGGCCAGCGGCTCAGCCGCGGTGCTGAGCTTCGGGGGGAGCATGCAGAGCCCTGGGATCAGCAAACACGGGATGGGATGGGACGGGATGGGAGAGTGTTTCTTCCTCCGCTTTACCATGGCCTCTCTGCATGGCCCTTCACCTCCCTGGGTTTAAGTCCCATGTATTGAGTGATGCTGGTTCATCCCTGAATGCTTTTGGAGTGGGGATGGGGATCTCCTGTGGGGGAGGACTGAGCTGCCTGAAGAAGCACAAACGTAAATCCCTGTATGACAGTGAGCAGAGTACACACGGTACCTGCACACTGCTGCTGTGTACAATGAAACTCTTCCCCTCTTCCCCGTGCCCTTCTGCCCAGCTGTTTCTGTCCCCCTGAGAATAAAGTAATTCCTACATTCCCAACAACACAGACCACTTCCATCCTTCTCACGGGTTTGTTATTCACACAAAGTGCCCTCCTGCAAGCAAACTGCCGCTTTATTCGCTTTTCTAAGGAACACTCGCAAGCAAAACAGCAGCATCTGGAAGGAAAAAATAAAACCTGGAAAATACTTGCAGGATGTCCCCAGGAGCCACTCTGACTGCTCCTAATAATACCAGTGAATCCCTGGAATAATAGCTGTGGTCAGAATTCCCAAAGCCCTCCAGGTCTAACCCCTCAGTGTCTCTGCCATGCTCATCCCGCAGCTCAGGGTGCTCGGTGTCAGTCCCCGCACTGCAGGATGGGGCATCTCTCACTCCATACTCTGCTGTAGTTTGGACTACAGGGATTTATGGTGGTTTCTCCCACTACCCTTTGCCTGTAATTAAACTTCCAGCTTCAAAAACATCTCTCCTTCACACACACAGAGCCAACGTCCAACCCAACCCTGCAAAGCCACAACGCCCATCTAGAATAATCAGAACACCAAAACATTAGCCACTAAAACAAAGCTCTGCAATGCTTTTGACCTTTCAAGAGGCACATTTTGGAGCTGAAACACCTTCATTGGTCCTCATCCACATGGAGCAGCCTTGCTTGTGGCAACACTGTTCCTCCGTGAAAAGTTGCCTGCGGAAGCCTGGCCCTGGTGATATGGCCTGTGCTGCCAGGGTATGCCTAGAAATAAAACTGTGCCCTTTGAGGAGGATAGGGACAGCTCAGGCTGCAGCATTTAGCAGAAAGCTCTAGGAAAAGCACCATCCCAGGGAGGTTTCTGAAAGGAGGAGGTATAAATAGAGCCTGACGTCAGGGCTCCCATTGTCCGGGGTTTTGTCGCTCTCCCCAAACACCCCCAGCACCTTTAACAAGGCACCTCAAGGCTCTTGCGTCTGCAAAATTTTCTGCTTCCAGGCATTGAAAAAATGGGACTGTTCCAGATGGAAAAAATGGAAAAAAAACCCCAAAAAAAACAAGAAAGGAACGAACACGTGAAAGAGAGAAAATGTGACGTTATTTTACTCTGTTCTTTAGAATGTAATTGAAGCGCTGGGCTGGAAAGGGCATCCAAAGTAATTGGAGAGAGGGATGAAGAGAGGAGTTTATCAGACACCCAGATAAATGGATGCAGACACACGGCAGCAGAGAGAGAGCAGCGGGTCCGTGCGGGAGAGGAACAGCAAAGGATGTGTGCAGACGGACGGGAAAGCATGTGCTCTCCGAGGGAAGCAAGATAAATACCCTCTGCTGAGGGTGCCTGTGTGCACAGATAGGTGCTGCGGGCGAAGACAGATGTGGGTGATCACAGGAAGAGCTGCACTGTCACACTGCTCCACCGTGCCTCAGCCCCAACCCCTGTCACTCTGCACGCCCCCTCCCTCTCCCCTAGCCCAGCTCTTCCCTGCACATCCCCAACCTAGGGAAGAAACCCCACCGGCCCCATCCGTGCCCTTTAGTAAATCCAGTAGTCAATGCCTTGTTTTTCTTTTTCCTGCTGTTAAGCGCTAGCTGGATGAGCAATCCCCTCTGCTCCGCCTGCCCAGCCTCACATACATTTTAATTAGATCCTGCAGGTACCCAGCTGTCATCTGCCTTGTGTCACCCTTCACACAAACGAGGTTAGGGGATGGATGCTGCGCTCATTACGGCGAACACACCTCCACCCCCTCACCGGGTTACCGGGAGCACGGCTGCCCGTGCCGGCTCCCGCCTCCGTCCTGACTCACGTCCAGGCCAGGCTGGGAGAGCCAGGCAGCCAGAGCTTGCCCCTGGTTTGTCCCTTGCTGCTGGGCACTGGTGAGGCCACACCTCAGGTGCTGTGTCCAGTTCTGGGCCACTCATGACAAGAAGGACATCGAGGGGCTGGAGTGTGTCCAGTGAAAGAACGGAGCTGGGGAAGGGGCTGGAGAGTGAATCATTTGAGGAGTGGCTGAGGAAGCTGGGGGGGGCTCAGACTGGAGAAAAGGAGGCTCAGGGGGAGCCTTCTGGCTCTGCACAACTCCCTGACAGGAGGGGGCAGCCGGGGGGGGTCAGGCTCTGCTCCCAGGGAACAGGGACAGGACAAGAGGAAATGGCCTCAAGCGGTGCCAGAGGAGGGTCAGGCTGGGCATCAGGAGGAATTTCTTCACTGAAAGGGTGGTCAGGCATGGGAAGGGGCTGCTCAGGTAGGCGGTGGAGTCCCCATCCATGGAGGTGTTCAAGAAACAACTGAAGGCGGCACTAGTGCTGTGGTGTGACAAGGGAGCGATTGGTTAAAGGCTGGACTCGGTCTTGCAGGTCTTTTCCAACCTAAATGATTCTGTGTTTCTGTGACTTCTCTTGCTTTCCAGTGGAACTTCAAGCCAGTGGTTTCTGGGATTTTCCCATGGGTACCGGGGAGTGCGTATTGAAGGGTGGGGAAGCATCAAGAGCAAATTAATGGGGAGCAGAAATGGGTAAGATCACACAGAAAGAAGGGAATGGCAGCTGCCACCCAAACAAGGAGCCCGATGGCACAGGAAGACAGGGAGCGATGGACAAGGATGCAGTGAAGGTGCTGAGATCCATCCCGTGGGAAGCTGCAGCCTTTGGGAGAGCTTCACGTGGGAATGAATGCACAAGGATCTTCCTGATGGCTGGTGGCTGAGGATCACCTTCCCGTCCTGCCTTGGGCTGGGCTCTCCACATCTCCTGCCCTTCCGTGCCATGCTCAGAAACGTGCAGTGAATGCTCTCCTCCCTGCCAGGAGACAGCACCCACACAAGTCCATCTCAAACATGACCATTTCCATTTTGGATGCTTCATCATGGTGGTCATGTTTTCACAGGCCCAAGGGGGTCTGGAATCATGAAGGGCTTCCCAGGAGCAGATTGATCTGCTGGGAATGGCAGTGGCCCCCAATGCACTGTCCTGCGCTTGCCAGCCACTCCCTGGGACCCCAAAACCCCTCTGCGCCCTAAGGCAATTTTATCTTTCATTTAAAAGTATCCAAATTGTATTGTTTCCCTGTGAGTCAGCCTATTTAGTTTATGTCCTTCGGTGCCAGAGGGGAAATTTATGAGATGAGAAACTGGCTCGAAACGTTTATTTTCTAGATGACGAGTCATGCCATTAGATATATAGCTTTATGAATCATAGGAACAGCATCTAATTTGCTCTTAAAGGTATAATAGGTCTGATTCCCCACACCCATGCACACACATATATTGGATTGATAGTTCCCCCCTAGGATGGCTAGTTCATTTGTTTTGACACAAGCAAGACTTACAGGACCATAAAGTCCCATCTTACCATAAGCTAAGCCTATTCATAAAAAAAATATTAGGGAAACGAACGATCAGCTAAGCACATTTATCCTACACTCAATTGCATATGGATCTTTCTCCTGTTGTTATTTGTGCTCAGGGGGAGGCCATTTGGCCCCATTTTATAGCTGAGACACTCTGCACCAGAATAGAGAAGAACACTTCCTTTGTCCTCTGTTAGACCTGGCTGATGGAGGGAGAAGCATTAAGTTATTTCTGACCGTGGGTTTTCTGTTGACATCCCAGGAGAGGAAAGGGATAGGACATGAAGGAACCTTTCAGATCAGCGTTTGCAGGACTCAGCACACACCACGGGGCTGGTGTTTGCAGATGGGATACTGGAAAGGGCATGTGTTGGGTGCTTATCTGTGAATATTTGGTCTTCTTCGTGGCTGACAGTGATATGAAAATCTGGCTCATTGAGTCTAGGAAGCACATCTCTGTTTCTGGAAAAATTAAAAAAAAGGAATACAGGGAGATAAAAAAACAACCACAGGTGAACATGTAGGCTGGACAGAGATGCTCTGAGGATAAAGGAGATGATCCGGAAGCTGGAACTTTGGTTCATTTTGGATTTTGCACTGATTTCCCAGTCTTTGTTTGCTTCTTTGTTCTTCTCAATGCAGAAGGAGAGAAGGAAGAGTGGAAGCAGGCTGAGCCATGCCAGCAGACAGGCTCCATCCCATGCCCAGGACATGGCAGAAAAGGGAGGCATCCTGTCCTTTCCCATTTGCAGGATGGAGATGGGGCCTGCACGCCCCCACTACCTTCCCTCAGGCACAGGCAGGGGCCACCAGAGGAGGATGCAGGCTCAAGAAGGGATTTCACAGCCTGAACAGGATGCTACCATGATGGCAGGGTGGCTGGAGGAAAAGCCTTCCACACCCTTCCAGCAATGCTCGGTGCTGTTCACAGGAGATAAATGCCGCTCCTTAGTCTAGACATCTCTGGAAGGGGCGGAGGGAGGGTGAGGG
>VZTA01028601.1:221707-232925 GCA_013398855.1 Mohoua ochrocephala
GGGAGGGACAAAAAAAGGGGAGGAAAGCTAAGGATTTCCCATGCCAGAGACTCTTTCCAGGATCATGCAGTTCGTGTCCCAAAGGCTGCTCCAGGTTCACAGCAAAGGAGGATGAAGTTTCCCTCCTGCTGTTGGCAGGGGATCTCATCCTGTGTTGTTCACACCCTCTCTGCCTCCGGCTGCCTGCCCCCCGGGAGCAGCAGCACCAGCACTTCATCCTGGCAAGGGACATCAGCGGTCTGCTGGAAAGGTCAGGGTGCTGGAAGAGACCCAGGGNNNNTCTGTCATTTACGGGATCCAAGGGAGCGGCGGAGGACACTGTGAGAGCCGGCAGCAGGGGAAATCAAAGCCCTCTGCGCTGCAGCGAGCCGGCTGCACTTTCACACCTCGGCACAAAGCTGCCCATTATAGACAATGCGGCCATTCTTCCCCTGGAAACGCGAGCTGGATGTAGGCTGGAGCTGCAGCACGATGCTCCAGGGCCAGAGGAGGAGGACAAGGGCAATTAGCAGGTATTAAAACAAAGCAACAACAAATATAAAGAAACACACCCCAGACCAAACCAAAAAACTCACCTCAACCACAAAAACGCTGTCCCCATTGGCCCAGGCTCCCTGTCAGCTTTGGCAGCGGAAAAAGAAATCCCTGGCTCTGGCTCCCCGAGCCTTCAGGGGCTGCTTTGGGGAAGCTGTGCATGTGCAGGGAGGGCTGCTGTCCTCCAGCAGCTCCGCCATCGGTGCTGGATTAGGGTCAAACTGAGCCCATGGCCTCGGGGACACCTTTCACCCCAGCTGAAAACATCCTGCCAGCCTGGGGACGCTGAAGTGGACAGCAGTGGCCGTGCTCTGCTCTGGAAGAGATGGCTCCTTGGCAAGGGGTGGGGAGAAAAGATGGGGAATTTTGCTCCAACCTCAGTTGTCATCTGAGCTGGCGACCTCCAGCACGTGAAGAAGCTCTCTCCAAAGGCCCTGCCAGGGTCCCAGCCACACTCTGGGCTCCTGCTGAGGCCAATGGGACCAGCAGCACAGGGACGTGCCCCCCAGCAAGCCCCCACACCATGGGCTGGGCCACGTGTGCCGCGAAGAGGCCGTGGCTACAGCAAATGCTGAGATTACTCAATTTTCGAATTAAAGCAAGGTCCTAGGGGTCTTCTAAAAATCCAGGCTCCACATCCATTTGTCTCCTTAAATACACACAGCAGGAGTTTGAGTCCATTTCCCAGTAGGAGCGAGATTGATCTCTCCTGCCTCCCTTCTCCACACCCCCCTCACCACACCACCTTCTAAGCACTTCTGCAGCTGGCCGAGCTGCTCCACAGAAGCTTGTTCCAGGGCTTTTTTGGGGAAAAACGAACAGACCACGAACAGGAGGGACCACACTGCCCAACATGCCTTCCCTTTTCTCCCCTCCACTGGCCAGCCTGCCCTGTGGCTCCAGACATGCAGACCTGCATCCCTGTCAGAGATGCTCCCTGGGAGAGGATGGGGGAAGCAGGGCATTCCCTGCCTTCCTGCAAGGGACGAGGAGGTTTGCAGAGCATGCAGATCGTGCAGACCTGTGCGCTCACCCTCAGCCTGTGCCTCTGGGTGCACTTCAGGGCTGTGCTGGGCAGCAAGAAAGATGTTGCCCACCCCACGGGGAGAGGGCAGGCGCAAGTATGTTTAAGGCGGAGGAGGAAAATCCCCATAACCTGGGGGGACTCTTACTGGGGTGAGGAGCAGCTCTTCCCTGACTCCAGGATGTTCCCTAGAGGGAAAGCACCTGGGGTCACCACATCTCTCTTCTCTCCCACCACATGCGCTCAACAGCATCCAGCCCTCGAGGCGTTGGGAGCATTTTGCCAGCAGAAAGCCCCACCACAGGTAGAAGCTCTTTGCTGTTGGGCCTGGCCAGCCACTGACACTGGTGGAGGTTTCCTCCCTAGCCCTGCAGTAGAGAATCTCCTCCAGCTTCATATGGAGGGACCACTGTGGTGTCTGCACTGCTGCAGAGCACAAAGGAAGCAGAAGAGAGATGTTGACATCGATCAAAACTGATGCAGGTTCCACAGAGATCCAGAGAAGTCCCTGGAAGGTGACAGCCAAGGTCACAGCTTCTCTGTCTCTTTACACCTTCTGAGCTCCCAGGGTGAGCAATCAGAATGAGGAGCACTGGAGCTACAACAGCAGTGGTCCTATAAAAGACTTGGATGAGTTGGATCTCACCAGGTGACTGGGACTGGTGCAGAGGGGACTCCAGCACTGCCTCTGCTCCAGCAAGCAGTCCTTCCTGCAAAACCTGTCACCCACGGCCACGCCAGTTGTGACAGCTACGGAAAAGCCATTCAACAAAGCCCTTCAAAAACTACTTGGACCTCCAAAGACACCTCCTTCACCCTGGCAAGCTCCAGCACTGCCACGGTCCCCAGACAGGCTGCAGCGACCAGTGACAAGTGTGCAAGTTCTCTGACCAGCACTATTAAATCACAGAGGGAAACAAAGAAGCTCCTAGCAGGAACTCAATTCGTAGTTCTCACTGCATACAAGAAGGAAAAGAGGGGCCTGATACTTTTCCTGAGACTGAGATTGTTTCTCCCCGCTGCTGGGAGCAGGAGCTGGGCTGGGAGGACAGATCACACACAGCTGAGAGTTTCCTTGAGGACATTTCCTCTGGACAAATGCTCCCTGGACAGCAAGTGGCAAAACTCCTGGAGCCCTTTACATTTCAGGCCCTCGCTTCAAAGCAAGAAGAAAACAGCAATTCCCACTGACGTAGAAATAAAGCGTTTTTTAACTCATTTCACGTGGGCAAAGTAATATATTTTCACCTCATCTCCTACTTGGAAATGCTCAGTTTTAGCTGAAATCAAACACGCACACAAAGAAAAATCACAAATCAGCCCACAGCAGACACCCAGCATGGAAACTAAAACCCCAGCACTTAAGAGTCTGGCAAGGTCATCAGCAGCCAAGAACACGGCCTTGGACCAGGCGGTAGCTGTAAATTTTAAAAAGTGCATAACTCACTGCACTAAGGCAGATGAAAAGACGAACCTATTTAAAAAATACACATCCTGAAGAGGGCAAAATGTCTTTACCTGTGTTTTGCTTCATCTTTGCTGCTCAGCTTATACAGGAAAACTTTCAGCCAAGTTCATAGAAGCCAATATCCACCTTGCCAATGACCTTGTTTTCTGACTGTATGAACAGCATTATCTTTGTGGACACATACGCAAAGAGAACCGTGCTCACAATTCTTGTTTCTTTAACACTACAGGAGAATTGGGATGTGCCTGCAGTTCCCCTAAGGCCAGCACTTGCTGTATTGATTGAGGATCATCTACATGAAGGGAGAAAAGCAGGCGATGGAGCACTCAGGGTTGGAGATGCTGGACTCAGTTCAGCCCAGGCATGTGAAAATCCTGTTTATGGCATGGGAGAACACCACTCTGCGGTGCCTGGGACACCCCCGGCCTCCTGTTTGGTGCTGAAAATGGGTATTTCTTCATCGAGACGGTACATGAGATGCTCCTGGTGGCACGCGCCCTGTGGGAGCCTCTCTCAGTGCACAGAGCATGGTCACAGTTTAAATTGGTGGCATTCTGGCTCTTTGCTGGGTCTCGGTGACAGGCTGATGTCCCCATGGTGGTGGCAGCTCCTTGCCACCCGTAAATCCCTTTCCCTTTCATGGTAACCCTCCCTGCTCACACAGGAAGGCGAGGGAAAGACGATGCCCCTGCCCCCCACGAGCATCCCTCGTGCTCGAGCTCATGATGCCACAAGAGGATGAGGACACCTTCTCACACAGGCAGCACTAACCCCACACCAAACCCTCCTCTCTGGGGCAGGGACATGGCCCCCATGAGCTCCACTTCCCCCAGAGAGGCAGGTGCAGCTCTGCCCAGCCCAGGCTGCCCGGAAAAACCTCCGGTGCAGAGAGCCATGGTTCGTGCCGAGGTGGCAGCGAGTTCCTCAGCAGTGGTGGGTTTCAGCCTTCAGGAACCGGGACTTGTCCCTGCCTGTGGTGCCAAGGGCAGCGAGAGAAGGAGAGGGAGAGGGAGAGAATAAAAATCCTGCAGGAGGGAGGCTGGTGGAGAGAAGGGGGAGAAACAAGCTGGGGTGAAGGGATGGAGGGAGCAGGACAGCCCATCAGAACTGAGCAAGAAGGGGAAAGGAAAGTGATGGAGCTGATGCAACACGAGGGATTCATGCTGAGAGAATGAGAATGACTTGGAAAGAGAAGTAGGGGCAGAGGGAAGGCAGAAAGCGCTCCCTGTGTCCTGCTGCAGCAAGGATGGGGATGGTCTTGAATGGGTTGTAGGGAGGAAGGCATTGAGAGGGCCTGCTGTCAAGAGAAGCCCACAGCCAAAACAACCAGACCCAGCTAAGGAGGGGGTGGTCAGAGGAGACAGCGTGACCCCACCTGCTGCCCACCCCAGGACCTTCCACTGTGGGCGGCACAAAGTGACCTGTCCTGGCATGTGCTGCTCACGGCCAGCTCCCTTAGCTCCCTGCTCTGGCCGCATCCCCCACCCTGCAGCTGCCCAGATCCCTCGCCCTGTCACCTCTAATCCCAGCCCTGCCCACGGACAGCTCCCTGGGGTGAGGGGGGAGCAGACTCACACACAGCACCCACAGGGACAGGCTCCCAGGGGATGCCCCTCCACCCCTGGGCGAGCAGGTGGAAGGCGGAGGAGGAAGAGGAGGAGAGATGCAGGGAGCACAGCCCCCTGGGAGATTGCTGGGGTGTCTCTGGTTTGGTTGCTTTGTTGGGGTTTTGTTTGTTTGCCGGTTTTCCCAGGCCTCAGCAGAAAGCACAATGCGGGCTGAGCTCCAGCTGCAGCTGATGGGGCCAGCCCTCGCTGGAGCCAGGGGAGCAGGGAAGGGAGGGAAGGAGGGAGGAAGGGAGGCTGCTGGTGGAACAGACTACAGCTCCCCAGGACACGGAGGCGCCCCAAGCGAGCCCAGCAATGTTGGCAGGACTGGGGGTCAGGTGAGGAGGAGGAGGAGGAGGAGGAAGAAGGGGGGGAGTTAGCAGCCAGGCCCAGAGAGGCAGGGTGGCATTGCCACCTGGGCAAAGGGCTATGCAGGGGACCCGGTGGTGAGCAGGGTCCATGGAGATCCTTCAGACCCTGCTGGGCTCTGCACTGTTACCCCCTCCTCACTGGCTAACCTGCCTCTTGTACCCCAAAAAGAATGTCTTCTTGCAGATTGCTGCTGGGAAGTGCATCTTCCTTGCTTGAAGGAAACCAGCCTTCCCACTGCTCTCCCTGTACCTGCAATGCCTCATCCCAGCACTGCCCTGGGCACGCTGATAACAGCAGGCAAACCTCTACACAAGGATTGCCCAGCGGGAAGAGCAGGCGTGGGTGGGGGAAAGAATGCAGGAAGAAAACGTAGCGGGAGAAAGGGAGTTTGAGGAAAAGACCCGGAAAGAGAGGGGAACTGAGGTGTGGAGGTCAGGCATGGCTTCGTGCAAGAACCAATGGGGGTTCATAGATGGGAAAGCAGGAACCGGATCAAGACGTAGGCAAGGAGGGGCAGTCCCCGTAAGAGACTTCGGTACCAGGAGAAGCATGAGGGCTCTCCTCCCCATGGATGTGGGAAGGGGATGAAGCATCATTCCTGGTGGTCACACCTCCACGTGCCAGGACTGTTTCCTGACCCGCAGCCCTCTGCGTCCCACCCACAGCTGCTGCGCGCTGGCTCGTTCCAGACATCCTAATCAAGTGCAGGCTCAGTGCTAATAAGTGACTTTAAGCAGGTCTGTCATTTTTGGACTCGAGATTGGGGTCAGAGGGCTGCAGAGGGGAGTGGGAGTGGCAGTCAACTGAGACAGTGGGAACTCAATCTCCACAGGATTAACACTGAAGCTCTTGCAGGAGCCCAGCGCCAGGGACAGGTGACCTCCAGCCTGCTTGGTCCCTCCTGGAGTAACAGTGACCTCCTGTGGCTGCGGGACTGTCCCAAGGGGATGGCTCTTCCCTCCCTCTGCACTTCTGCAAAGCCACACTGGAGCCCTGGAGGGCTTTGGCCACCCCTCACACAGTTACGTCCGAGATCTTGGAGCCAGGAGCGAAGGACCGAGCTGATGCTCGGCTCCTGAGGCCTCTCCACAGGATACATACTGCACACCAGCGTGGACACTGGGAATGACCGTGGCCTTGGTTGCTTATGGCATTGCCTTGACCGTACTGAAGGCAGGGAGATGCAGGCCTGAGAGGGCTGTGGCTGGTGGGCAGCAGGACCTGGCCGCTCCATCACTGACACTATCCCACAGCATTCCCCTCCAAGCACACATGAAAACACCACCTGGCTCCAGGGAACCTGCAGCCACTGCGGAGGGGATCTGAGCGGGGACTGAGTGAGGTCACAGAAGCGGGGCCGGCCCGTCACAGGCTCACTCACCTCCCTGGTGTCGTTGTCCTGGATCAGAGCGTACAGAGGCACCACCCTGTTGATCTCCAGCAGCACCGGGGTCGGGCTGAGCTGCTCCTTGCCGGGGCGCCGGCACAGGTGGCAGGTGGACGGGCAGCGCCCTTTCTCCTCACAGTGAATCTCCACACCTGAGATGAGGTGGTCATCTGACAGCATCTGTGCTGTCAGCAGGCCTGACAGGTACGTGATGAAGGGCATGGATTTCAGCTCCTTCTTGTTCCCGAGCTCCGTTGTTTCTGGGTTAGGGAGAGGGAAGAAACCAAACAGTATTAAACAAATCTCGGCACAGATCTCTTCCCAAAGCCAAACTGTGCTGCAGCCAGGATAAATGCAGCTGCTGAAGGTGTAGGCCAGGTGGGAGCAGGAAAACAGAAAGGTCAAGGAGAGAAGGAGAAAAACAGGACCTGCAGGTTACTGCTTGGAAGTGTGAGCATTTCCAGACAAGCATGTCTAAACTGACAGAATTGATTGTTCTTCTTCTCTTTTCTAACTCATGTTCTTCTTTTTTCTAACTTGCATATCCACCTTCTGTGCTCCTAAATGAGACCAAATCACCTCATTATATCTTCGCTGCCAAAGAGAAACATCCCCAAAGGGACCAGGCCAAGGAGCTGAGTGCCCTTATCCCCACCCTAACACCAGCCCCCTCTAGTCCTTGTGGTCCTCAGGTCACTCTCGAGGGCGACACATTATCCAGGGCACTGAAATGGATCCAAAGAGGTTGCAAAAAGATCACATGGAGGGACGGAGCCCCTTGGCAGTGGGGGAAAGCAAGTACAAGAACAAACTCACTGCATGGAGAAGAGATGGAGGCATTACCAAAACCAAACTGCCAACACTGCTTTCAGGAAACACTCAAGCCTTTGAAACCCACTGGGAAAACTCATGGTGGTCTTAAGCACATGGCAATAAACCCGCAGAGCCTTTACTTTGTTCTGTGTTCGTCCAAACACTTGCTAAGGCCAAGGGAAGTATCACCCTTGAGCAAAGGAGACACGACCCCAATGCCTGTCCCGTACACTTCCATTTAAATTCTTTGTCTGTAGCTGAGTTGATCCAAGAAGGCCCAACTTTTATAACCTGGTGACAGACCTACACGAGAAAAGGCTTTCTCCATCTTATGGCTGTTGCCTCCAGCAACAAATTCCCAGTCCCGAGAAGGAGCTGAAGAGGAGCGAGGGTTGTCTCAACACGCTCGGCTTGCAGTGACATGCAGCTGATCTGGCAAGGCACAAGTCATTTGGAAATACAAGTGAACAGCATTCATTCATGACTCTCGGAGCCCTCGAGGGTAGGGACAGCCCTTCCCTGCTGTCTGGCTGTCAGGGAACACTTCTGTGCACAGGATCAAAACTGTCACGGGAAGAACGAGCAAATTCCAACCAACCCATATTTTAGTGGAACAGAAGGGGGGCAGTTGCTAAGATAAATTAAAACAAGGCTGCAGGGAGATGTTGCAACATCTAGGGAGACACTGGTGTACACAGACATGGGAAACAGGAGTTGGAGCTGCTTCTTGGAGAGATTGTTTTCTAGAAGATCAGCTCCAGGCAACTTCAAGTCTCATAAGGGAAAGCCATGAAGCCTTGAAAAACAGGGTGGCAGAGAAAGAAAGGATTTATAGGGGGATACCATGAGCCTCTTCTCACTTGTGAATAGGAGTAACATCTTTTAACATCACGACTGAAGTACACGTAGAAGGGAAAGGAGATAATTACACTTCTGGACTGCAAAGCTTCTTCACCAGAGCTGAAGCAGCTTTAGAGATCCTCCATGTTTTGGAAGGAAGTTTTGGAGCCATGCTTTAAGAGGGGACACGAACACAGGGCTGAAAAGACAGTGGAATCAGTTATCTCATGACTGGCAACAGGATATCAAACCTTCCTCCTGAATTATTGGCTTTGCAGCTAAGGATTACAGACCACTACAATCCAACCAGTGGGAGCAAAGCCATTTCAGGAGCAGCAGTGCTCAGGTGGAGCTGCACAGGGGAAGGCCCAAAGTTCTGAAAATGAGATAAGGTAGAAAACTGAGCAGAACAGCTCCCCTTCCCCAGCAGCCATGGGCTCAGTGACAGCTTAACCATGGAGCTGGGTCTGCTCATGGCAGACCTGCGAGCAGAGCAGACTTCGGGGCTGAGGTGGAATTGGTTGTCTGCAGTTGATCCTCTTTAGAGCAGATCCCAGCTGCCCTGGGGAAAAGGATTCCTTTGCAGACTGGCAAAAGATCCATGGTGTTCCCCTGTAGGAGGGCTCCGGGTACAACTCCAAAGGAGGAAAATGAAATAGGATGTGGCTCAGCAGAGGGAAACCGGCTTCATTGTCGAATTGCCAGCTCTCATCCAGACAAACACTTGGAAGTCATCAGCATGGGATAGCAGTTCCTGGTAGCTTCTGTGGAATGGGTTTGGGGTGCTTAAGTACAGCCCTAACAAAATATTCACCCCGTTTCTGCTATTGGAAGCTATCTGGGAGCACCAGCAGCACATCTGCTTGTGAGCCAGCTCCTGCAGAGCCAGAGCCAGGCAGCGAGGAGAAGATGCTGCTCCTCATCTGCTTGCTCAGGTGCCTCATCCCTAGAAAGCTGGAGATCTCCTTGCTGGACATGGTGCTTCCTTCTCGTCCCACCCACATCCCCGACCCACCACTGAGGACATCTCACAGAAGAGGTTTTCAGATCTGAGAGGTATTTTCCCTCTAAAACGTATTCCTGTACCTGCCATTGCAACTGTAGTCTGGTAAGATGGGATTGGGGTCCCTCAATTCCCCCCTGCCCTACATCTGACATGGGTTTTGGTTATCTCTTCAGCCCCCTGCATGCAAGGAGAGGGCTCGGCAGTGAACTGGAGAAGCTCCATAAGTTCTTGTAGGCTCAGCCTGGTTTTTATTACCTATATAGAACAGGATAACCTCCCAGGGCACCCCTTCAAAGCCTCTGCTTCACTCCTGGGGAAGGGCTTTGCAGGTGGCCACCGCCAGCATGCTCCCAGGGTCCTTTCTGGGAAGAGGAGGAGAAAGCTGCAGCAGTGAGGACACAGGGAACCCTTACCAGCCCCCGAATCTGAATATGCTGTCACTAACACTGCTGGCAGCTCAGCTGAACCCTGGCAACATCTGTTTGGGAGCAGAGAGCCTCGGATGCAGTTGGACGCATCACGGCAACTTGTGGGAGTTATTAGTTTGTTTGTCTGAAATATGGATTTAAACACAAAAAAAACCCCCAAAAACCAACAAAACAACACCACCACCAAACGAATAAAATAACAGCCTCGTGCCAGGCGTCAGGCCTTGTGTAAGGAAGGGAGGATGAGCAGCACAGGGCGTGCAGAGGTACCATTTGCCTGCTGGGGTGTCTGGCTCCGTTTCTGGGCTCCACCAGGATTTTACAACCCCACAGCACGAGGTCAGTGCCAGCACAAAGGGGACCCTGCTCGGGATGCAGCAGTTGCTGGTGCGGGGAAACGCTTCCAGCGTTACCAGCAGCACCTCCTGGTGCCTGGACATGAGAGAGCAGAGTAACACCACTAGTGCAACAGAAACAACAGCATAATGCCGAAATGCTTTGTACTGGAGTGCTGTCCTGTCTTGAGAAGATGGGTTTGCTAGTGGTCCAGCATTTCACACAGCACCTCTTCCAGAAGATTCCCAAGTCATCTCAAAACTGGGAATCGCTCCACTTGCCACAAGACTGCAGCCATATCAGGGGTAGGACGTGATATCTCCTGAAGAGCAGAAATGCTTGGGACGAGGACAGGAGAAGGTTCTCCAGAGGGACCAGCAGGAACAGACCCAGGTAGGGATGCCTCCAGGCTCATCAGGTTAACCCCACCAACACCAACAGGCTGCTCAGCTGAGCCTGATTTAGGACCTGGGATTTGCATTTTATGCAAGGAAGAGGGAATTCTGGTCCACCTTCCCCATACACCACCCTTCGCTGGACACACCTAGTGCCACCATGGTCAGGACCGTGGGGACAATATGGCCAGGACACATCGGCTGACACAGGCTGCCCATTTATCACCTGGTGGAATAATACCCTTTTTGCTGGCAAATCCATCCAAAGAGAGATAGAAAGGAAATCAATAGATGTGTTTGCCTGGGAATTTCTCCTGCACTGAGATATTGTCAGTGCAGTGGCCACCAGGTCTGTGAAGAGCCTGGACAGATTTAATGCTGCCCACTGTTAGTGATGGGCAAACCCTGCTGGGGCTGCGAGGAAGGCGTGGGCACAGTGTCCAGGGGAGGCAGTGTGGCACATCCATCCATGTGTGTGGGAAGGATAGGACAGGACAAGAGGGAATGGCTGGCAGAAGGCAGGGTTAGGCGGGATATCAGGAAGAAATTCTTCCCTGTGAGGATGGGGAGGCCCTGGCACAGGTCGCCCAGAGAAGCTGTGGCTGCCCCTGGATCCCTGCAAGTGTCCAAGGCCAGGTTGGACGGGGCTTGGAGCCACCTGGGATAGTGGCAGGTGCCCCTGCCCATGGCAGGGGGTGGAACGAGATGGGCTTTAAGGTCCCTTCCAACCCAAACCCTTCTGTGACTCCAGCCCTGGCTGAGGGGGAAACACCGCCCCAGCCAAACCATCAACCAACCACCAACACCCCAGTCCCGGAGCTCAGCGCGGGATGGGCAAGGGATCGCTCCCGAGGAACCGCTGCGCGCCTTTTGGGACGGGCGGCCATCCCGCCGCACGAACGCCGCGTGGGAACGCCATCCCCCGGGCGAAGGCACGTGCTCCGCGTGGCCGGGGGATGCGGGCTGCGAGCGCGGAGCTCACCACGGGCACCGCGGGGGCTGCGCGGA